>CM019827.1:124622190-125008709 GCA_009763385.1 Coix lacryma-jobi var. lacryma-jobi | reverse complement strand
GTCATCGGTGTTCACGTGATCCAATGCATACTGAGACAGATGATTAAACTTGCCAATATACTGCTATACTGGCTGATCCCCCTGCCTGAGGGCTAAGAACTCTTCGGCCTTCGTCCGCATCACACCCGCTGGAATGTAGTGAGCTTTGAAAGCTCTCGAGAACTCATCCCAGGTAATGCGGTGTCCTGGAGCTTGGGCAGCTACAAAGTTTGCCCACCAAGTCCCCACAGCTCCCCTCAACTGCTGGGCTGCGAAGGATGGCTTCTGAGTTTTAGTGCAGTGGATTAGCTCAAACTTCTGATTCATAGTACGGAGACAATCTGCAGCATCTAGAGGCTCCTCAGCCTTAGTGAATACCGGCGGCTTGGTCTCTGTGAAATCCTGATAAGTACTTTCCTGGGCCTGATGATGATGTTGGCCACGCTGCCCATGTGGTGCATTCTGAGCTAGGCCCTGCAGCAAACGCGCATTTTCTATTGTGGCTTGCATGAGTGTAGCAATGGCTTCTGCCAATGTCGGTGGAACTGGGGGTGCATTGGGAACACCCTCCCCATCATGAGACGAACCAGTCCCATCAACAGCACGGGTACGAGGCATCTGCTCATAAACAAACCAACTTTATTGATTTCTGGGTTATGATACAAAAATAGTAACTTCTTACACACTCATGTTACATTATTCATGCATAACAGACTGATACATGGTTCAGTAGCTTAAGATTGTATTAAGCTAACTATTACACAACCCTTACCCCCTAGGGTTCAAGATCCACGCTTGACACTCTAGTGGGAGACGACTCACTCGTCACCCTCACCCTCACTATCACTGTCATCAGCAGACTCAACCATATCAGGATCTTCCTCACTCTGCCCATCTACCTCTCCATCATCAATGATCGTACCCATCTCATCTTCAGCTGCATCTGGAGGTGGAGGTGGATGGAGTTGATCATACAGCACATGGACTTCCTCATGCAACTGGTCATTGAATGCTTCTATATCCGTTACATACGCCTCCAACTCATGTAGACGGGCTAAAGCGGCATCTTCTCGCTGCCAAGCGGTGTTCCGTTCTCCAAGCATTTTAGTCATGAGTTTTTCTGCATTGACCACGCTTCTGTTGGCCCCCTCCAGCTTGATTTTCATGCCTCCAGCTTTGGCAAGTGCTAAACTCTTCTCCCGAGAGGTGGTGGCCAATTGAGATTTCAACTCACGGACCTTTGCCCGTAAGTCCTCATTGATCTCCTGACCCCTGCTGGACTCTTCCTCCTTGCGGGATGCGAGTTGGTGCATGGGTACACCATGAGGACCCGTACTCTTGCGAGGTGTCTGCTTGTCACGTGGCATCCTGGTGAGGTAAGATTTTGAATAGGCAGATACAGGAAAATACTTTTTGGATAGCAAGAAAGGATTGGATTCTAACCCTTACCCAACTATACCATATACCACAAATTGTTTAAGCATGATGCATGAAGCGTACTTACGCATAAAGCATATAAAATTTAAATTATACTCCCTTACATAGGAGTAGGAATTTAACAACAATTTCAAATTAAGGCATACTTAACATGTTGCTCCACTTAACAATCTACGATCTACTACTTAAGTCAGAACATAGATCGAATAGCATGAACAAGGTAAGTCAAAAGCATTTTGGACCAAACTAAATTTCAAATAGTTTTGACTCAAATCATTTTGAAGTTTTGCAACAATACCCCAAGCCTGCCGCAATGATCGCTCTGATACCAGCTGTGACAGAACCTCCTGAATTAATAAGGCCCACGAGTACCTGTCCTTGTCCTACAGACCTCAGACAGTCATACCCTGAGCCCCATAACCCAAAAGATCCATCACGTGTCATCGGGTAACCCGACTCATCCACGTTTCCTTACATTCCCAGGATCATTGCAAGAGTCATGCAGTATTACAATATTTTACAAATAATATACATCAGAGATAAAAGTGCGGAAGTATTACACCATAAGTTTTACAAACCAGTTGTTCAAACTCGCGTCGTTATTACAAACCATAGTTTCAAACTTCACCCTAGGTAGTGGAAGCAACATTAATATAACTGTATTTCACACAAACAACCCCACCTAAGGGTTGCATTACTCCTCCCCGGACACGTCCTCCTCAATGACGGTCATGCAACAAGCCTCAAACCAAGGCTGCTCGTGAACGTCACCTGCAACAGGGGTTTAACAAACCCTGAGCACAAAGGTACTCAACAAGGCTTAACCGACAAGATAGGAGAAGGAGCAGATATGCTGGTTTGGGTAGGCTCAACAGTATTTTTCATTTGCATAAAGCTTACTCAAGTAATTCTAGATCCAAATTTTACTTAATCATTTAAGTACATGGAAAGAACTGAAATTGAACACTAGTGAAATATCATTATCATTCTTTCTTAAACAAGTTCCATTTTATTCTATGATCCGGGTCAAAAGATTGAGTCTCCTTAACCGAGGAGCACGATGATTCGAACCTATTCAACCAGATCTGGGAGTTTTCCATGATCATACGATATATGTAGACCCTGGATCACACATATACCAACCCCAACCTCGGATCCTCCAAACAAGACCGGGTCCGCGCCACCCGAGAGTACTCGTACACCTCCAATCCGGGACTTTAACCTACGAGGGTAGCCAGTACTCCCGCCATCTCTCCACTCCCAGTGCGCGATTAGCTGTTCTCCTTTAAGAACCACCAAGGCAGAGCTTACCGTAGCATATGATCGGTACTTCACAGTTTCTCAATCTAGCAGGCCAACAACGGTTAACCCTACCTCGACACATCCGGGTCACCCTACACCAACACAAGGTTCGATGTATGTGCCCGTCTGGTCTTAATCATCATTCTTTCTCATTGTCATTCCAAAACGATAAGCATTGAAAATATTTATCAAAAGCTTCATAAAGCAAGGCTAAGCATTTCTATCATTTGCATAAAGCAAGTATCAAGGAATGATATATCAATAACAAGGTTGATCATGCATCAACAGGTTTAAAGCATTTATTTGATAAACATCTAATGCACCAGGTTATCGAAAGTAAGTGTAATTGTAAATCCAAGGAAATGGTTAAATGAACCGGGGCTTGCCTTCGTTGACCGAAAAAGTCAGGAACTCCTGATATTCCAGATCAACTGGACACTCCGAACTCCCTGGACCAACCTCGTTCGGACAATCGACCACTTCGGAAGCTACACGATAACAGAGTGCATGCTTGATGAGATGCTCATGTCATGATCATAGTAAAGATGGAAATTTTCTAAGCTATAAACATTTATCTTGCAACAACTTTCCATCACGGTAAAGTTGCAAGCCAACAAAACCAACTTGCATAAACATACATGGTTTACATGAGCGACACTTGCCTGCATCAAGCAGCAGATCAAGATAATTCACTTATCTTAACCTTCAATTCTACCATAAAGAAACTTGGGTTTTCATGTTTTACAACATTACTTATTCATAAAGAAAGCAATATAAATAGCATGAAATTAAGTTGTGAAGCAAACTATGCTTAAACTAGTTCAAATTTTGTACACAGATTGGGTATAACCCAAACAATGCACAAAATAAATTTCAGCATTTTTGGAGTTAAACTCAATTTTATAAAAATCATTGAACAATGATTCAAGGATTACAGGGTACAATTTTTACTGCAAAACAGTATACAGAAACATGCATATATTATATTTTTAATAAAAACTACACATCTCAAAGAACATGTACAAATTTTTCCATGATTTTTGGATCAACAGATTAATTCATACAAAAATAACAAAATCAGCATTAGTATGCACATAACAGAAAATAGATTAAAGCATTTAAATAAACGAAAACCTCGATAGGCCGAAACCGGCCCGCTCGGCCCAACCCGCGCGCAAGCCGGCCCAACTCGGGCCTGCCCGCGCTTGCACAGCCAACTTTGCAGAAAAGCCCTCTGGCTTCAACCAAACTACAACTAAGCCCTCGACATTGTTAGGCACTATTCAACTGAGTCTGGGACTTTGCACTTAGGCCCTCGGGTTTAGTCGAATTCTCCTTGACTCGTCCCCGACTCCATGACCGACGGCGACGAGCTCGGCTCGCGCACGCCGGAGCAACTGGACCTCCACCGGCCAAACCAACCGGCTCAGCGCCTTCCCCTTAACCTCACGACTCTGTTGCTCCCTCAAACTCCCTTGACCTCTCTCTCCATACTGACGACGACACAGGAGGACGCGGCGGCACGGCGGCGGCACGCCGGCCAACTGAGAGTCCTACTGAAACCGCGGACGTGCGCATCAGCACCAGGGGCTCACCACGGTTCTAGCGGGCTAGGTCTCCGAAGCTGACGCGGCTCCGAACGGGGAGGACGACGACGACGGCGGGTTCCAGCGGTGCGGCTCGACGGCGACGACCTGTTCTGGCTGGGATAGAGGGATATAACGTCAAAGACCTGGTGTTAGAGAATCAGGAAGAGACGAGAAAGCGATAACGAAGCTCAGGTGAGGATGAACGGACTCCGAGATTGCTGACCACGGTGGCGGCGTCGATGGAGGTGTCCGGGACCGGAGACGAAGAAGACGGCCATGCCAGGCGGTTGCGGGGGCGAGCGAGGCTACTACCTAGCTCTACAGCTCCGCAACGACGAGGCGAACACGGTGACGCGGTTAAATGGGGCGGACGAGCTCTCACGCGGCCGGCGTAGCTGAGCGGAGGGACGGCGGCGGCGGCGAGCGAGAGGGGAAGAAAGGTGAAGCATGACTCGACTGAAGGGCGATAACGATGAAAAAGGGGACGACGGCGTACCGAACGCACGCGCGAAGCTAGCAAGCAGCTCGCTGGCGCGGCGCATGTGCCCCAACGCGAGCGCGGCCCAAGCGGAGCAGCTCGCTGGCGAGCTTCCAGGCGTTTCCCCTGCCGGCACTGTTTCTTGCTCCTCTCCCCTTTTTTGAAATTTGAAATTACTTTTGAAATTTGAACTATACTTTAAGTTTTGCCAAAATATGAAATGTAGAGTTTGAAAAGTTGTACAACTTTGTTTTAACATACTCTGGCCGATTCCAACTGGAAGTGGGTCAATTTGATGAAAACAGTTCAAAACAACTTCAAATTGAAAATTTGAAAAGGGGACAGATTTAGGGTTTTACAGTAGAAGTAAAATTACTTTTGATTTTGCATTGACACTTGAAAAATGGTCAATGTATGAAATGTTCCTTTTGAAATTCTCTACATCTTTGATGTAGATCTCAAACTCAGATTTAAAATATTTTTTAAAATGCAAGTTTAAAGTCAAAAGGGGACCATTTCCAGGGTTTGAGTAAATTCAAAATTACTTTAAATTTTGTACAAAAACTTTGAAAACTTTGAATACCAAAGTTGTACCTCTCCTCAACATCTACCAAAAATCTTTTAGGGTCGACCCCTAATTGTGCATAGATTTTGAGTTAACTAGAAAGGGCTAATTAACTTATATAGGAATTTAATGATTTTCCCATTTTTAGGCTAAATAAATTTTATATTCTTTTGAATTGTTGAACTTGGATTCATGCCTTTACATGACTTTAGTCAAATGGGAATGAACACAAGTTACTTCATAATGACATTCTAAATTAGGTTTTTGAGCTACATCACAAGCATATAACCCAAGATGCTCACATATTAGGAATTAAACTCATTTTAGTGAATGCATCTCAAGGTGAGCTAGCACATGATGCTATGACATGCTTATGATGACTTGACAACATTTTATTCATGTAAACACCTGAGGTGTTACACCGATCTACTTGTTCGTGATGGTAGAGTTAAATTCCTTCGATGGAAATGTTGTCCTCACATCAAAGAACAAGTTTATTCAAGTGGATTCAAAAAAGATGCAACGAGGAGGGAGATCGAGTGACGGGAAAATCTTGGAGAAACGAAGAACGCGAAGAACAAGTTCAAAACGCGAATCAAGACCATGAATTGCCAGCCAAAATTAGTCCCCCCAAGGAGACAACGAGATTACGGTCTCGTTTCCTCAAAAAGCAAATACACAGAGGTATTGTTCACCGTCTCTGCGGATCTCAGTAGCTACAATAGGGAATGGGAAGCAGGAAACCCTAGAATGAAAATAGCAATGGCTGAGATATTCTGGAGGGAGGGGTTGCCTCTCCTTATATAGCCTAATACAATTATTCCCCTTCTACCCCTACTGCTAAGGAGCGAGCAGGCTAACCCTAAGGGTATTCCTGACCAACTCGAAGTTGTTGGTGATCCGACGGCCACGCCCGCACAACTGGTAGCTTCGCCTCGACGCGACCTCACTGATTACCGCCACGTGCCACCACCGCTCTACTCGTCCTTTTCGCGGACCTCCCCCCGGTTTTGAGGCCGAAACCGGGAAACCTGGGCCATCCCCCGGTTTTGAGGCCGAAACCGGGAAAACTGTCGTCTGTCGCCTGAGTTTTGTGGCCCAAACTCAGAAACCTGCCAGCGCCCAGGTTTTGAGGCCCAAACTTGGAAACCGTCCTCAGCCCGAGTTTTGTGGCCCAAACTTTGAAACCGGCCGCACCCATGTTTTGAGGCCCAAACCTGGAAACCGTGCACTCGGTGTTTTTTCTGTGGCTCAACCACCAAACCAAGCCGTAGAGGGGATGCACTGCCCGTGCACCCCGTCCACACGCAAGTCTTCACTTGTTGCTGTCCCAAGCTGTCAGCCACCACGGCCGATCCTCAGGCCACCGGCCATCAGTCCAAGCCTCATGTTCGCCCTTCACTGCTCCGGGTCCATCGGCACGGCACGTATCTACTTGACCTTCACCTTGCCTTTGATCACCGTATTCGTGCTCAACACCTGCACAACACAAGCCAAAGAACATGCGCATCATCCCAGTTGACAATCACTCATCATCTCAAGATCCGGCATACACCCATGTATCTGCATAGTGTATGACCAAAACCAATGCTTCAAGCTTCTGATTGCTTCTGCATAGGCTTAGCATGGTTGAAAAGTTAGGCAATGACAAGCTTTCAACCTCTCGCAATCACATGCTAAATCTGAACTTGTGTTAATAACCGCTGCAAATTCTCCGATAAAATCTGAAAAACACAAGTCTATGTTTCTTTCTATAGCATGATGATTGATCTTTGCTAGGGGTAGTTCACCTTGTATACATGTTTAGCACTTGTTTGACTTCATGTCTACACATGTTCAGTGCTATTTTGATTGTGAATCCCTATTCTGAAAGGCTAAAAACTGTTCACTAAGCTTATATGTTCATATTTCGTATGATGTGATCAGTTTGAGCCTTTGCTAGCACATTTGCTTGTTGCTAACTTATCGGATCAGTACTCTTTAGAGCATTCGTTCACTCTAAGGACCATATACTTGAACCTGCTGGCTTGCATTCTTGGTTCATATGCATTTGCTTGCTCTGATAGGCATGGCCTAGTTTCGTTTCGCTTTCTTGAGCTTCTTTTCCTCTCTTTTCGATTGCAAATTACCACCAAGGGGGAGAATTTTTTTGTCATATGGTGACAATTTGAAATTTTGTGATTTTGTGCTTCACTTGTTGATGGGGAGTTCTTTTAGCGAGGGGGAGCATTTCTGCTTTGCTCGTTTGGGTCGTGGTCTTTGTTTGCTTTCAATTGGTATGGAGCTTTCTGCTAGTTGTGTTGAGCCTCTGTGCCTCTATCTTTAGGGACTAGCAGTTTTTGCATTCTTATGCATTTTTTAGTTGGTATCGAGCTGTCAACTAGTGGTGTTGAGCCCTTTCTGCCTCTTCTTGAGGACTAGCTTGTTTTGACTTGGTTGTGTCGAGCCGTTGCCCATGTCTTTGGGAACCAAGTCTTTCGCTCTGTGTGATCGAGTTTTGCTCTTCAGTGAGTTGTTGCTCCTATCCTTTGCTTGGTTGTATCGAACCGTTGCCCATGTCTTTGGGGACCAAGCTTTGCTTATCTCGATTTGTCCTTCTTCGGCTTTTATCTTGGCTTTTGGACATCTCGAATGAGCTTCTTTTTCTGTCTCCTTCTAATTTCTTTTCTCTTTGGTTATTGGTTACTATGTGTTGACGATGCACTCATCAAGGGGGAGATTGCGAACACGAGGTTGATATGTGCCCTTGTGGATACCTTCCTGAGTGATGAGCGATCGATCAACGGGCAACATGTGTTCTTGGTTGTGTTGATGTGTAGGTGTGGAGCTCAGAGACAGTGGTCGATGGCAAGGTGAAGGTCAAGTAGAGGTGTACCGTGCCGACGGACTAGGAGCGGTGAAGTGCGGACACGAGGCTTGGACCAATGGACCTGGAGGCCGGAGAACCAGCTGTGGTAGCTGGCACTTGGCATTGGCGAGCAAGAGCACATGGGGATGTGCGATGCATCGGCCAAGTCGGGAGGAAGACGATGGCGTCATGACACTTGGCGGGAGGCTGAGAAGGAAGGCGAAGGCGTTGTGCCTGTCATGGAGGCTGGACATGCATCGGCATCGGTGTCGATTGTCGGGGTGTGCGAACCACATCCCGTCTATGGCGCGGGTTCGGTAGCTGAGTCTCAAGAACCTACCCTCGACGGTTTCTGAGTTTGGGCCTCAAAACTTGGGGTGGCGGGTGTTGGTAGTTCTTAGCTTCACTAAAGATAGAGCTAGGCAACTATCCCCGGTAACGGCCCAGGACTGCTTGTTGGCACCTGCTAACGTTGTTACTAGGAGTAGACTATGGAGTCTATCCCCGGCAACGGCGTCAGAAATGCTTGAAGCAAGACCGGTCACTATACCTAAAGGAGTGGAGCTAAAGCAGCTATCTACTAATGCCAAGCGGGGTTGTCAATCCCGACACTAGTAGGAGCTAGCTAGAGAGAATGCAATCTACCAGGAGGAGATTCTGCAAGCGCACAGAACTATCATAGTAGCACTTCGCCTGGGAGTACCAGGTGTCGATTTATTTGATCCCAAGGGAAGGCTAGGGTGGTGAATGAGTTGAGTTAAGGAGGGGATGAGAGTCAAAGAAATAAGAAAAGAGAAAAGGGGAGAGAAGGGATGGAAGGCTAGAAAGAATGTATGGGTGGATAGGTAAGGATGAAGTGGATGGTTAAGGTAAGGTGAATAGATAGGTAGATGGTAAATAAGGGAATAGGATAACTAAGGGTAACTAAGGTAACTAACTACCAACTACTAACCACTCCAAGATAACTACAAAGCAAGATAACTACGAAGCGAGACAGTTACGAAGCAAGGCAGGCAAAAGACAATAAAGCAACTAAGTTGAGTAAAGTTTTATTCCTATCTTGTCAAGTATCCAGGCGTACTAGCCTTTACCACTTACTTAGGTTGAACGCTAGCACAACGAGCCTTACTGTTAAACTGGGCCAACTACGTGGTGGAATTTAAGGCGCACAGGGCTGTCACCACCTGCTTGCTACCACAGCTATCCGGGGGTCGAGCCGTATCTGAAGGTAAGTCTATAACTAAGCACCACGCTTAACTATATTCTAACTATCTCTACCCTAGCTTTGAATAGAGACACCCTTGCGGACGTCAGAGCAAACACTTGACTTAATAAGATAAACACTAAACTAACTAAGCAACCTATTGGTAAAGATCAAACACTAAGCTCACTAGAGATTAACTACTATGGCTAAGTGAATTGAACTGTAGGATAGCTAGGCACTCAAGCAATCAATCAAGTATACCACTCAATAATGATAAGTAGAATAAAGTAATACTTGAAATAATGAACTAGAATATAGTAAATGCTTGAGTAACAAGAGCAAAACCTGAACTGGAGATGAAGGAAGACTCTTCCCAGCTCCAGGACCGATCACTCGCACGCCTCTACTCTTGAGCTAACCCTTGAGCAGCGCTACCGCGAGGGCGAAGATGCCTTGCTCTACTAGCTACCTACTTGCCTAAGCTCTCTAAGCTTCTAACCTAACTCTCACTTGCTTCTCTTGCTTTGCTTGGAATGGCACTTGGTGTGAGATGGAACGTATGAAGAGGTGCCTCCAGGGGGTATTTATAGCCCAAATGAGTGAGGGGGGTACTTATAGGGGGCAGCCAGCCGACCTAGGGCTAACCCTAGTGGCGGGCGCCAGCCCTAGGTGGCGGCCGCCACCTCTCTCACTGTTGGATGCACCGCCTTGGCTTCAACGAAATCCAGGTGGTTGTCCAAGGCGGTTTGGAAGTCGGTTGCATGTCCTAGCAACCGACATTCAGCCTTGATCCACGCCACTTCATCCTGAGTCGTCCGATGCCACTGACCTAGTGACCAAGGGCCAAGATTTGGCCCTGGGGAGGTCACACGGATCGGTGATGTGGCAGGGGTTGCAACTTGGGCCAACCCAAGTGGCGGGCGCCACTTAGAGCTGGCGGGCGCCACCTAGGGGTGGTGGGCGCCACCCCTCTTAGGCCCATTTGGGCCCTGCTGAGTGGGCTTGGCTCCTGGTGGGTCCAAATGTCCAAATTTGGTTCAAATCCTGCATTCAAATAAAATTCTATGGACATGTGGAATTCGGTTAGTTTGAAACCTATTTGACTACATTTCATGCCTTTTTGGTGAACTTTAGGGTCAAATGTTGACGGTAAAACAGGTGTTTAAGGACCGTCAACAAGCTCCCCCAAGCTAACCTGTTGCTCGTCCTCGAGCAACAATGAGGTTTAAGCATTGAGCATGAGATGGATAGCAACTTAAGATATCTGCAAGTGCATATTGTATAGTGAGAAATAACTTAGCATATATCATTAATCATAGCAATGTGGGGCTTATAGCTTTTCACTTCAAACATGCAAGAGTGAAATAAAGCAGTAGATAGGAAACTTTTATCTTGCTTAGGTTTGACTAGGATTCTGTCTGGAGGTTTTTCAAGGTTTTCAAAAGATAACAACTTGCTTAAGTCCTCCAAGATTCACTCAATCACTCAATGGTGTTTAAATCCTCACTTAGGCCAAAATGTAGCCTCTCCTATTTCTAAAGAATGATATGTGGAGTTATAGGTAGGCTAAGAACCATGAGCAAATTGCCTGATGTTTATTGCTAAGCTAGACACTCAGATCATAAGGAGCAGCAAATCATAAAAATTGATCAAGAAGTGCATGTGTGGTTTATGTGGAAGTGTATAGAGAGGTATTTCATAATCCTTCCTAGTTAATTTCTGGGGTCTAGAGCTAATGATAATTCTCTCTCTCTCTCTTTTTTGGATACAAATGAGTAGACAAAAGGTGTGTCCTCACATCTTCTTAGGACATAGTCCTCTTTTGAGCTACTTTGCTCACTTTTTTTTTCTTCAGGACATAGTCCTTTCTTGAGCTACTTTGATCATTTCTCTCTCTCTCTATCTCTCTCTTTTAGCTCTAGATTTCCCCAGACATCTATAGGAAAGGATTTTTGAAATGAAAAAGGGGAGGAGGGAGAAATGCTTATTCCCAGTGTAGGAATAGCATAAGGCTAGCAATGGGATGTTTGGCAGGGTATTGCATATCTCCGGTGTAGAGAATAAGCAATTTATTTGGTGGTTGCAAACTTCCAAAGTGGAAAGTAGGCAAATTATGGTGGGTGTACGTGAATCTTGATTCAAAAGATATGATAAGCTTCTCAACTAAGATCTATGAGGGCTAACAAAGCTCAACACAAACAAAGCACTTTGTGGTTTTGACTAATGACTAACAAATATTTGGCTGGTGGTGGGATGAGATAAAATCTAGGAGGAACTTTTAGCAAGGTTTTCATAATTTTTAAAAGAAATCCTCTAGATTAGGTCCTAATTTCACCTAACAAGTTTAAAGAATTACTCCATTTCTTACTAACTTTACTCACTAAGCATGATTTCAGTTAAAAGCATGTGCAACCCACAAAAACTACAACTTAGATAAGACCAGTTATTCAAACCATATCAATAGCATTTGCATGACATATTTCAAATCTTATTTAGGTTTCAACTTTTTTAAGCAGATATTATCAGTTTTATTCATGGAGTGGTTATTTAGGCAAGCATGTGACATTCAAAAGATATAGAATTTAAGAACTGAATGTAAAGTGTAGGCTTGAGACATACCTTATCGGAGCGGGAGTCTCCCCCAAGCTGGCTTCTTGCTGGGTGAAAGATCTTCTTCGTCTCAGTCGGAGCTCTTGTTCTCATTTTATTAAAAGGGAAACTATCTAATGTTGTGAAAAGGGAAACTATCCTATTATAATATTTTATTAACTAAGTTAACATATACCTATGCATATAACTAATGATAACTGATATTTTTTTAGTTACATGCATGACATATGTTATTTATTCGAAAAAGGGAAAATTGAAGGGAAAAATTAAAAATAAAACCATACCTTAGGTCCATGGAGTTTCATCCTTATCGGGTGGATCTTCTTCCTTGGGCACTTCTTCTCTTAGTACTCCATCTGGTTCTTCTTCTTTTGACACCTCTCCCTTGTTATGTGAATCACACAACTCAGGAGGTGGTTCTCTCTTTCTGCTCCACCCTGTTCTTGGGCGCCTCTTCTTGGTACGAACGGGTTCTGCTTCCTGCCTGTTAGCGGCATATGCGGGACCACGAGAGAAGGAGAATATTTCCTTCCTCCCTCCTAATGTCATTTGAATTTTACCACTTCCCACATATATGCAAGCATTAACAGTGTTCAAGAAGGGTCTACCTAAGATTAGAGGCACATCTTTCCTATTTCCCATATCTAGTATTATGAAATCAGCAGGAACATAGGAGCCTCTAATATGAACAGGTAAATCATTAACTATTCCTTCTACATAGCAAGTGGATTGATCGGCTAGCACAACATAGGCAGATGTGGATGACATGGGTGGAAAGAATGAGTTTTCATAAAAATCTTTAGATAGAATGTTCACACTTGATCCTAAATCACACATGGCATTTTTAAAGACTTCACCAAAGATTGAGCATCTAATTATGGGACTACCAGGATCACCCTTTTTAACAGTCATGGTTTGATCTTCATAATAGTTAAAATATTTTATTTCAACCATATTAGCAATTTCCATGTCAGGTTTAGCAGGAATTTTGCCAGATTCAGAAGATGGTATGATAGCAGCAAGTTGAGCTAATTGGGTTTCTAACATCTTATTAAAGCTAAGTTGATTTTTCAGAGCAGATGAGAAATCTTCCAATTTAGCAGTTATTTTCTCAAGGGTTTTATCATTCCCCATTAATTTCTTATTCAAAAATTCAGTAGTTCTACCTTGTGAGTAAACTAAATTCTTTAAGAACGAGAAATCATCAGAATTATGAAAATTAGAGCGAGGGAATGAATTGTTACCTTGAGAATTTGCAGGCTGATTCCATCCTTGATTCTGTTGACGAAAACCGTTACTGTTATTGATGAAGTTCAAATCTTCATGTAGCTCGGGGCAGTGGCTCCCAAAATGTCCGGTTTCTCCACAGACTTCACAAGTCATGTAGGATTCCAGAGATTGGACACTCTCCTGTTGGTTCATCTTCTCACAGCTGTCCAGCTTCTTTGCTAGCAGGTCCATCTTGGTCACGATCATGTCGGCCTCCTTAAGGCAATGCATACCTTGCTTACGGGGCTGCAGTCTCTCGTCATTCCATCCTTGGTTCGACACCATCTTCTCTATGAGAGCCTTAGCATCTGCAACATTCAGAGAAAAGAATGCACCACCGGAGGCGGCATCCAAATGGCTTCTAGAGAGTGGGGTTAGCCCATGGTAGAAGTTCTGGATCAATAGCCAGTCCTCCATACCGTGGTGCGGACAAACAGCGACATACTCTTGTAACCTCTCCCAAGCCTCAGGGATAGATTCCTCGGCTTGTTGCGTAAAGCTGGAGATTTTGTTGCGAAGAGCATTCGTCTTGCCCATAAGAAAGAATTTGGCGAGAAAAGCATTGGAACACTTGTCCCATGTGTCTACAGCGTTGCGATCGGTATAGAACCATTGCTTCGCTTTTCCTAGCAAAGAGAAAGGAAAGAGACGAAGACGGATGGCTTCTTGGGTTATCCCCTTAATGGTGAAGGTGCCGCAAATCTCCAAGAATTGTTGGAGGAGAGCATTGGCATCCTCGTGAGCCTTGCCACAGAACGGGCTAGCTTGGACCATCGTGATCAGAGCCGGTTTCAACTCAAAATTGAGGTTGGCATCGATCACGTCTGGTCCTATCGCTATATTAGCGGCAGAATGAGCAGAAAATTCACTAATGGCTTTGTTGGCCATCGTGAAGATAGAACGAGATAAGAAAGAAAGAAGTTGAAGAAGATGAAGGAAAAAGATAAGAAGAACTAAGGAAAGAAAGAATGGGGTAAGATGGGATTCGCTAAGCGGGAGCTTAAGCAAAGATAAATTAGACACGGACTCAACCGATACACCGATTGCCTTCCCCGGCAACGGCGCCAGAAATGCTTCTTGGTAGTTCTTAGCTTCACTATAGATAGAGCTAGGCAACTATCCCCGGTAACGGCCCAAGACTGCTTGTTGGCACTTGCTAACGTTGTTACTAGGAGTAGACTATGGAGTCTATCCCCGGCAACGGCGTCAGAAATGCTTGAAGCAAGACTGGTCACTATACCTAAAGGAGTGGAGCTAAAGCACCTATCTACTAATGCCAAGCGGGGTTGTCAATCCCGACACTAGTAGGAGCTAGCTAGAGAGAATGCAATCTACCAGGAGGAGATTCTGCAAGCGCACAGAACTATCGTAGTAGCACTTCACCTGGGAGTACCAGGTGTCGATTTATTTGATCCCAAGGGAAGGCTAGGGTGGTGAATGAGTTGAGTTAAGGTGGGGATGAGAGTCAAAGAAATAAGAAAAGAGAAAAGGGGAGAGAAGGGATGGAAGGCTAGAAAGAATGTATGGGTGGATAGGTAAGGATGAAGTGGATGGTTAAGGTAAGGTGAATAGATAGGTAGATGTTAAATAAGGGAATAGGATAACTATGGGTAACTAAGGTAACTAACTACTAACTACTAACTACTCCTAGATAACTACAAAGCAAGATAACTATCAAGCGAGACAGTTACGAAGCAAGGCAGGCAAATGTCAAATAGGCAACCAAGTTAAGTATAGTTGCATTCCTATCTTGTCAAGTACCGAGGCATACTAGCCTTTACCACTGACTTAGGTTGAACGCTAGCACAACGAGCCTTACTGTTAAACTAGACCAACTACGTGGTGGAATTCAAGGCGCACAGGGCTGTCACCACCTGCTTGCTACCACAACTATCCGGGGGTCTAGCCGTATCTGAAGGTAAGTCTATAACTAAGCACCACGCCTAATTATATTCTAACTATCTCTATCCTGGCCTAAAATAGAGACACCCTTACGGACGTTAGAGAAAATACTTGACTTAATAAGATAAACACTAAACTAACTAAGCAACCTATTGGCAAAGATCAAACACTAAGCACACTAGAGGTTAACTACTATGGCTAAGTGAATTGAAATGTAGGATAGCTAGGTACTCAAGCCATCAATCAAGTATACTACTCAGTACTGGTAAGTAGAATAAAGTAAAACTTGAAATGATGAACTAGAATATAGTAAAGTACTTGAGTAACAAGAGCAAAACCTGAACTGGAGATGAATGAAGACTCTTCCCAACTCCAGGACTGTTGGGGGAAAGGACCCTCGGCAGAAGCGCCGCTCGAACTGGTGCTCGGAATTAACCCTCGCGCAATGCCTCGTTGTCCTTGCGAGGGCCCTCTCCTACTGGGGATCGTTACTCTGACCCCCGGACGCGGGTTCAACCCTCGTCGCTTCGTTGTTTTCCATGCAGGTCCAAGTCGACAGTCGCACTGCAGGAAATCCTCGCTGGCCCACAACGCCACCTTCGCTTGGAGCGAAGGTTCAAGCAAGCGGCGAGTGTGCGCTGTCCCGAAGGCGAGCGAAGCCGAAGGTCCGGCGCGCACGGCCGAAGGTCAAACCTTCGGTCTTCTCCCCCGAAGGCAAGTAAAGCCAGAGGTCCGGCAGATGGCGGAGGGGCGCGGGCCCAAGGGCGAGTGCGGCCGAAGGTCAAAACCTCCGCATTTTTCCCCGAAGGTGAACGGGAACCAGGTGGCGGCGCGTTGGAGGGTGGCCAATTAGGGTTTCCGCTTCAGCCGTGTATTTACGCTTTTGCCCTTCCTCCCTGCGTGGAGGTGAGGAATCTTCCCTGTACCCTTTTGTAATTTGGCCCGTGCCCCTTGGCATCCCCTATAAATACCAAGGGGATGAACAGTGTAAAGGGACGACTTTTTGGGGAAATTGAGCACCTTCCACTTCCACCTTACCTTCGCTACTGCCTCCGACGCTTGGCCGCCTTCGCTCTTTCCCCTGCACAAGTGCGGAGGTAGGGCAAGTGCGTTCTAACAGTTTGGCGCCGTCCGTGGGGATCTGAAGTCTGAAATGGCGGGAAACAGGAGAGCACCTTCGACGAGGGACCAGCGCGTTGCAAGAGAGGCGGCGGCGGTGGTCCCGCCTGCTGAGGAAATTGTACAGCCCTCGGGAGGAGAGAATGTCACCCCAGAACCCCAATCCCTGGGCCCCCAGGCCCGAGTGGCAACGCAGCCGCACCCACACACTTCGGGAGAAGAAGAGGGAGAAGAAGAAGAAGAGGTGGGCCTCGAGGCCCTTGAAAGGCTCGAGGCTGAGCTGCAAGAGAAGAAGAGGCGTCTGGAACAGCTTGAGAGGCATAACCGACTGCGCTCGATCAGACAGAGGGCAGACGAGGCCAGGGAGCGGCTTCGCCGTATGGAGGAATCCCTCGCCGCGGCAGAAGCCGAAGCCGAAGGCTGGAATGATGAGGAGATACCCCCGCTGCAAGGGGGGAATGAGGAACCGAATCAAGATAACCTTCGTCACCATCCACCACCCCCACCACCACCAGTACACCCAGAGCCATATCCTGTGAGACACCCAAACTTCCGCCAACTCTACCCAGATGAGAGAGAACAAAACCTTCGCATTCAGCGAAGGCATCAGCAACACCAAATGTCGTACGATCCAAAGTCACCACTCTCCCAAATACTCCAAACCCAGCCCTGGCCACCATGCTATAATCCACAAAACCTACCCCGCTATGATGGACTTTCCGACCCTCGCCAGTTCATCATGAGCTACGAAGCAGCGGTTGCCGCAGCAGGCGGTGATGAATCAACAATGGCAAAATCCTTTGTCATCATTCTGCGAGACATCGCACAAACTTGGTACAGCAACCTTCGCCCCGGAACTGTGGATTCCTGGGCCACCCTCAGAGACAACCTGTGTACAAATTTCAAGGGCATCACTCCAGCCCCGTCAAATCCCATCGAGCTGTTCAATTGCAAGCAAGAAGAACGCGAGCCGCTCCAAGATTACTGGCGAAGGTTTATTCAACTCAGAGCAAGGACCCCGGGGATATCTGACCAGGCTGTCATCCTCGCTGCAGTCAGTGGCCTGCGCCCAGGACCATGCTCCTCAAAATTTGCCAGAAAACCGGCAAACTCAATCGAAGAGCTGCATGAAACAATGGAAAGATACTGTAGAGCTGATATGGATTTCAGAGCGAAGTCCGATGCTTGGAGGTCTCAGCAGAGGCCACAGCCGAGGCCTCAACCAAGAGAAAGCAACCTTCGCCAAGAGCAAAGCAACGTCGGTGCAATCAACAAAGCAACAAATTATGAAGATCAAAGACGGGACGCTCAACACCCGAGCAGCCAAGCCCCGCAGGGTTTGCCACCTCCGCCGAATCAGCGGTTCCAGCAGCGAGATCCTGCCAAAATGTATTGTCACTTCTGTGGAATGGGAAAGGGGCACACAACAAAGCAATGCGAATGCTTCGCCAAGGGAAAAGAATACCAGGAATCCAGGAAAGCTGCTTCGTCAGACTCCCGAACCATCAACCACACAAGGAAACCAAGTTTCCACCCACCAAATCCATCATACCACTATACCCCCATAAACTACGGCCTACCTTCGCAACAACCCCCTTACACTCATCACCCACTCTACAACCAAACCTCTTATCAGCCAACCACCATTCCAAAACGCCAAAATCCAGCTTACACAGTTACATACCCAACCACCCCCCAAAACCAAATCCCAACAACCCACCAAGCCACCAACGCTCTGCCACCACCACCGCCAATCCCCGCGTTACCAGCACCACAACCTGTGAAAGCCGAAGCCTCCAGCCAAATGACCATCAACAATCCAACTTCAACCTTCGGTGTGATTCTAGCTATCACCGGAGGTTCAAATGAGGACCATGGTAACAAACGACAGAGGAAGGAACACGCCAGACGCGTTCACCACGTGGCCGTCGAAGGACCACATAAGTTCAGTCGTTGGTCCCACATCCCCATAACCTTCGATTCCAGCGACATGAAGCTAAGAGATTACCCTCACACAGATGCTATGGTGATCGAAACCAACCTCGCTGGGTGGACTGTCACCAAAATACTGGTCGATACAGGAAGCTCCGCTGACATCTTGTTCGCTTCAACCTTCGACAGCATGAAGCTTGACAGGAACCTTCTGCAACCGGCCGACAACCCCCTATACGGTTTCGGTGGTCAACAAGTGAGAGCCGTCGGGAAAATTTCTCTGCCCGTGACCTTCGGCGACCAATTCAACTGCAGGACGGAACATATAACATTTGATGTCGTCGACATGTTCTACCCATACAATGCCATTTTTGGCCGAGGGGTCACAAACGCGTTCAATGCGGTCATCCATCCCGCCTACCTATGCATGAAACTTCCCGCTCCGAAGGGTGTGGTCGCAGTATTTGGGGACCAGGACATTGCAAGGACAGCTGAAGGAAACGTAGCCCTGGGGCAACGTAATGTACACAATTTGTCAAAACCTCAAACCCCCGGTATCAGCGTCGAGGGCGAGGTCTGCAATGACAGAGTGAAGGCAGCGCCAAAGGAGGAAACCAAACAAGTCCAACTCTTTGAGGGTAATGCCGAAAGAAAGGTGATCATTTCAGCCAACCTAGGCCCTCAATCAGAAGGCAACCTCGTCACCTTCCTCAGAGAAAATTCCGACACCTTCGCTTGGTCCGCAGAAGACCTAAAAGGAGTCAACAGATCAATGATCGAGCATAGCCTGAACATCAAAACAGGCTATCGCCCAATCAAACAAAAGCTTCGCAAGATGTCAGAAGAAAGAAAGGAGGCAGCGAAGGCTGAGGTAAAAAGGCTTCTGGACGCAGGCGTCATTCGCCCAGTCAAATACCCAACTTGGCTCTCAAATGTGGTCCTAGTCCAAAAGAAGAACAAAAAATGGCGAATGTGCGTCGATTTCACTTGCTTGAACAAAGCCTGTTCGAAGGATGATTTCCCCCTCCCAAACATAAGCACCCTGGTCGACAGAGCGGCAGGTTGCCAAATGCTATCCCTCCTCGATTGCTTCTCAGGCTATCACCAGATCTGGATGAATGAAGAAGACAAAGAAAAAACAAGCTTTATCACACCCTTAGGCACCTTTTGCTTCCGAAGGATGGCAGAAGGTTTGAAAAATGCAGGCTCAACCTTCGCTCGCATGACCTCCGAAGTTTTCAAGGATGAGCATGCTGTCTCCGCCTATGTAGACGACCTAGTCGTCCAGAGTGAACTAAAAGAGAACCACATACCAGACTTATCGAGGGTATCCAGCAACCTCCGGTCCGCCGGACTGAAACTAAACCCAGAAAAATGTGTTTTCGGGGTAAGTGAAGGTAAATTGCTAGGTTGCATCGTCTCAGCCAGAGGAATCGAAGCCAACCCTGAGAAGATTGATGCCATCATGAACATGGAACCTCTGACGACCAAGAAAGCAGCTCAGCGTCTGACCGGTCGTTTGGCAGCACTTAGCAGATTCATCTCAAGATCCGCAGAGCGAGGGTTACCCTTCTTTGAAACACTCAGAAGCAACGCTCCATTCAATTGGGGTCCCCAGCAGCAAAAGGCCTTCGACGAGTTGAAACAGTATCTGACCAGCTTGACTGCACTGACCAGCCCAAGCAAGGGAGACTTATTGTTACTCTACGTCGCAGCTTCGCCACACGCAGCAAGCGCAGTCCTCATCAAGGAGCTCCGCGAAAACAATAAAACCAGACAAGCTCCAATCTACTATGTTTCAGAAACCCTCGAGGGCCCAAAGAGAAATTATTCGGAGCTTGAGAAAATAGCATATGCCGTCGTCATGGCATCAAGAAAGCTCAAACACTATTTCCAGGCGCACGAGATCCAAGTACCTTCGACGTACCCTCTCGAGAACATTTTCCAAAACAACGAAGCCGTTGGAAGAGTAGCAAAATGGGCAGTCGAGCTTAACAGTTATGCCGTAACCTTCGTTGGCAGAACAGCGATCAAATCACAAGTGCTGGCTGATTTCATAGCAGAATGGACACCCGACCCTCGCCCCGGTGAGCTGCAGCAGGACCAGTTTTGGATCGTTTACGTCGACGGGGCCTGGGGTGCAACTGGAGCCGGTGCCTCGGCCATTCTAGTCTCGCCTTCCGGGTCGAAGCTGAGATACGCACGAAGGCTTGACTTCAAATGCACAAACAACTCCGCTGAATATGAGGCTGTGATCCTGGCGCTTTCAAGGCTGCGATCGTTATCAGTCCGAAGGGCACTAATCAACACAGACTCTCAAGTCATTGCGGGGCACATTGAAAAGAACTACAAAGCAAAAGACCCAGAGCTTCAAAAGTATTTTCAATATGTCCGAAGGTTAGAATCTTTCTTCCTCGGCATAACCGTAAAAGCAATATCAAGGACTAAAAACAGCGAAGCAGATTGCTTAGCCAAAGCAGCCGCGCAGCAGTCACAGCTTCCTCCAGATGTGTTCTACGAGGTTTCCACTCGGTCAGCCTTCGAGGCTTCTGAAATCAGCATCAAGCTGATCAGCGCAATTCAGTGCGAGGATTGGAGAGCACCCATCATGGCCTACATCAAGGGGCTCCATGAATCAAACAACAGAGAAGAAGAAAACAGACTAAAACAAAGAGTGCGAGGATACAAGATCATTGACAATACGTTGTACAAAGCTTCGGTAACCTCGCCATGGCTCAAATGTGTGTCACAGTCCGAAGGCAATGACATTCTCAAGTTAATCCACGAGGGCATTTGTGGTTCTCACAACGGCCCGAGGGCTCTAGTCGGCAAAACGTTCCGGCAAGGCTTCTACTGGCCAACAGCATTAAGAGATGCGGAAACCATCGTCAAGCATTGCGAGGGTTGTCAACTGATGGCAAAAAACCAAAACGCCCCAGGGGCACCCACAACTCTCATATGCCCAACCTGGCCTCTGCAAAGGTGGGCGATGGACCTCGTAGGCGCATTACCGACAGCTCCCGGGAACCTTCGCTATACGGTGGTAGCTGTGGAATACTTCACAAAATGGATTGAAACAAGGCCACTGTCCTCCATCACTTCCCTCACAGTTAAAAAGTTTTTCTGGCAACAAATAGTTTGTCGCTTTGGAGTTCCTCAGCACCTAACCGTCGACAATGGCACTCAGTTTGACAGCGAGGTCTTCAAAGAATTCTGTGCACAAATTGGGACAATATTATGCTTCGCCTCCGTCCGACACCCGCAATCCAACGGCCTGGTTGAAAGAGCCAATGCGACAATATTCCAAGCTATCTCCAAAAAGCTGCAGGGTAGACCCAAGGGTAAATGGGCCGATGAACTACCTTCGGTCACCTGGTCTCACAACACCTCAGAATGCAGAGCAACAAAATTCACTCCTTTCAAGCTGCTGTTCGGCGAAGAAGCGGTGCTTCCAGAAGAGCTAAAATACGGATCGCTCAGAACAACCCTCGCATCTGACGAGCGAGCCCAATCGCTCGATAAAGACCTACTCGAAGAAGCAAGATGCAATGCAGTGCACAACCTTCGCAAGTACCAAGAAGAAACCAGAAAATGGAGAGATAAAAAGATCAGAATCAAAGAGTTGCAGAAGGGTGACCTCGTCCTCATCAGAAAACAAAATGCCAGCTTGGCAGGAAAATTTCAGCCCAAGTGGACGGGTCCATACTTGATCGTGGAAAGCAACCGTCCTGGCTCTTTCCACCTCTCCGACAGCGAGGGTAACATCCTGCCTCACACTTGGAACATCGACGACCTCCGCAAATACTACCCATAGCGGGGCCCTAGCGAGCCCTCGCAAGTTGTAATTCATCTTCGCTTCTCATGTTTCCATTTCTATGAATGTAACAAAACAAAGGAGCTGCACTCTTTTTCCTTACGAAGGGGCGTAAGGTTTTTTAACGAGGCAGTATCCAAAGCATCAATACAGGTTAGAACCCCCAAAAAGAAGTAAAATCTCCAAACCTCTACTAACAAACATCGAAAAAGCGGGTCTCTCTCAAGAGCGCTACATTCGATGAAAACCTGCTAAGATTGCTTCGAAAAACATTCCTTTTCCTTTCAAAGCAAACTTCACCTCTGCCTAAGATAAGGGGAGGAAAGTCGAGCACCCTGGCACAAACGACAGGGGCTCGCAAAAGGCAAACTTCACCTCCGCCCAAGATAAGGGGAGGAAAGTCGAGCACCCTGGCACAAACGACAGGGGCTCGCAAAAAGCAAACTTCACCTCCGCCCAAGATAAGGGGAGGAAAGTCGAGCACCCTGGCACAAACGACAGGGGCTCGCAAAAAGAAAACTTCACCTCCGCCCAAGACAAGGGGAGGAAAGTCGAGCACCCTGGCACAAACGACAGGGGCTCGCAAAAAACAAACTTCACCTCCGCCTAAGATAAGGGGAGGAAAGTCGAGCACTCTGGCACAAACGACAGGGGCTCGCAAAAGGCAAACTTCACCTCCGCCTAAGATAAGGGGAGGAAAGTCGAGCACCCTGGCACAAACGACAGGGGCTCGCAAAAGGCAAACTTCACCTCCGCCCAAGATAAGGGGAGGAAAGTCGAGCACCCTGGCACAAACGACAGGGGCTCGCAAAAAGCAAACTTCACCTCCGCCCAAGATAAGGGGAGGAAAGTCGAGCACCCTGGCACAAACGACAGGGGCTCGCAAAAAGCAAACTTCACCTCTGCCCAAGACAAGGGGAGGAAAGTCGAGCACCCTGGCACAAACGACAGGGGCTCGCAAAAAACAAACTTCACCTCCGCCTAAGATAAGGGGAGGAAAGTCGAGCACCCTGGCACAAACGACAGGGGCTCGCAAAAGGCAAACTTCACCTCCGCCTAAGATAAGGGGAGGAAAGTCGAGCACCCTGGCACAAACGACAGGGTCTCGCAAAAGGCAAACTTCACCTCCGCCCAAGATAAGGGGAGGAAAGTCGAGCACCCTGGCACAAACGACAGGGGCTCGCAAAAAGCAAACTTCACCTCCGCCTAAAACAAAGGGAGGCGCGAAGTCCAAAAACATCAAGCACCCCCGCAAAAGCACATCAGAAGCTCATCACGAGAGCAAATGCGCGAGCCTCGCTAAAAGAAAAAGGGGGCGTCGCTGTTTTTTCAAAACAAGCTCACAAGAGCAAATGCGCGAACCTCGCTAAAAGAAAAAGGGGACGTCGCTGTTTTTTCAAAACAAGCTCACAAGAGCAAATGCGCGAGCCTCGCTAAAAGAAAAAGGGGGCGTCGCTGTTTTTTCAAAACAAGCTCACAAGAGCAAATGCGCGAGCCTCGCTAAAAGAAAAAGGGGGCGTCGCTGTTTTTTCAAAACAAGCTCACAAGAGCAAATACGCGAGCCTCGCTAAAAGAAAAAGGGGGCGTCGCTGTTTTTTCAAAACAAGCTCACAAGAGCAAATGCGTGAGCCTCGCTAAAAGAAAAAGGGGACGTCGCTGTGTTTTCAAAACAAGCTCACAAGAGCAAATGCGCGAGCCTCGCTAAAAGAAAAAGGGGACGTCGCTGTTTTTTCAAAACAAGCTCACAAGAGCAAATGCGCGAGCCTCGCTAAAAGAAAAAGGGGACGTCGCTGTTTTTTCAAAACAAGCTCACAAGAGCAAATGCTGAGCCTCGCTAAAAGAAAAAGGGGGCGTCGCTGTTTTTTCAAAACAAGCTCACAAGAGCAAATGCGCGAGCCTCGCTAAAAGAAAAAGGGGGCGTCGCTGTTTTTTCAAAACAAGCTCACAAGAGCAAATACGCGAGCCTCGCTAAAAGAAAAAGGGGACGTCGCTGTTTTTTAAATATTCTAAAGCTGCGTTCTCGTCAATATTATCATCACCACCAGCTTGCGAGGTCGAAGAAGATCCAAACAAATAACGATCGGCTTGACGGTCTGTATAGTCTGCTTCGCGCCAAAATCGACTCGACCTACTATTTTTTAAATCATACCTCCGCACCTTCGACCACCAAAAACGTTCAAAGGAAAGCGAAGGATATTTAAACCTAGCGCGAGCCCACGATTCACCAGTAATAAAAACATCTTGGTAGTTCAACATCAGCGAAGTCACGTCGAATACGTCTAGCACGGTTCCGTCAGGAACCTGCATGTTGCACAAAAATAAGAGATGTCTCAGCCTCGTCAAGTCTTTACAAACAACCACAGTATCTACAAAAAGGCCTCCCTCGCCCCAACAAACCCAGGCATCACACCTGACCAGCTTCCCCTCGGCTAATCTCCAAACCCTCGCCAACGGCGACAGTCGAGGTCCCAGCTGACGCCTCCACCGCCGTGTTTTCTTCTGCAGCAGCCTCGACATTCGTCGCAGTCTCCTCTTCCATCGCCGTCGCCTGCGCAGCATTTCCTTCAGTGATCGGCACGTCCCCGGTCAACGCCTCAATCTCGGCGAGCGTAACCCCCGCACAACTTGGCTCAGGGGCGGCTTCGGAGCCACCCCTCGCTGCGACTTCCATGGGCGGCGAGGGCATTGCATCTCGTCGAGCCTATAAGCAAAACAAAAGACAAACCTCACCAAAATCAACAACAACCCCTCTAAAACAAACCAACAAAAATCAAAAATCTTAAAAAGAATGCGAACCTGGCGTGTAGCCTCGGCAGCTTCTTCGAAGGCGAGAGCTCGGCCACCTCCGGGAGATCCAAAACTTGCGAAGCAAGCGCATCGCACAGTTCCGAACTTCTGCGTCATCAACCTTCATCCGACGAACTTCATCAACCGACGGAAAGGCATGGCTCGGCCTTTTGATCTTGCGAAGATGATCACAATCCGCCAGTCGAAGCGTGCTCGCCATTGCCAAGGCCCCGGCGTAGCCACCAAAATCGGCTGCATTGGAAACTAGCGAGCTAAATACATCAAGCTCGTTACCCAGCCAGCCCTCGAAGGCCTCTGCGTCAGCTGCAGGCAATGGCTCTCCGGCAGAGCCCCCAGCCTCGGTCAGACAACAATCAAGTTTACGTTTGACATTCTACATACTCGCCCGCCAAGATTTGTTCAAATCACCTAGCCGACCCTCGGCCTCGGCCAAAGCCTTGTCTTTCTCCTTTCCCGCGGCAATCAGATCAGCATTCCGCTTCGCCAGCTCATCCGCCTCCTCACGAGCCTTCGCGGCCTTCTCCGAAGCAATCTTCATTTCATTTTCTTTATTCTCTAGACTCCGCGCCAGTTTGCTATTCTCCTTCTCAAGATCAGTAATATGGTTCCTCATAAATTCCATGTCGGAGCTAACCTTCCGCCTCGCTGAGCGGTTCAAGAGCATTAGCTCCGCCAACTTGACGTCAACGTCGTCGAAGGTGTCGCCAACCGCTTGATCCGCAAGAAGAACCTCCGCCTCCGGCACACAAATGCGGCCGAAGATCCGGCCTAGAAAACGCCTTTCCTCCGGGCTACACTACAAGTGGCAATCCCGAAGGTCCGGACTGGTGAACAGCGCAGTCGCCGGATCAGAAATCCCAAGCTTCTTAGCATATTCTGGGAGGCTCGACCGGCTAGCCTCGCCGAACGGTCTCTTTCCCCGGGATCGCGCAGAGTCAAGTTCCCCATCGAACTCAAACCCCTCCACCCAAAGGTGCGAGCCCGCAAAGCTGGGAACCGCACCTCGTCGAGGGCTACCTAGCTCAATATCTTGTGCGATTTCAACTGTGCCCTGGGCAACCATCGCACCAACACTCGGCGAGGCTCCGCCTCCAATAGACACCTCCTCATCCGTGTCATGCCCTTCAATAGAACCCTCGCTGCTTTCATCAGACGATCCCTCGTCCGTCTCCCCCTCCTTTGCGTCCTTCTCCTCCACCTCATCATCATCAGATTCATCCTCGCCGCCCGAAATCTGGACTAAAGCGCCGATCCCCCCAACGCGAGGCACGCGTCCCCCGACTGCACCGGCACCTCGGCCGCTTGGAGCTACGACCAAGGAAGAAGTGCCTGCAGCAACAGAGCCAGCAGCGACCTTCACCGCAAGCACCTTCGCTCGGCCACCAGCTCCGCCACGGCCTCGACCACGGCCTCTCTTCGGCCGAGAGACGATCTCCCTTTCTCCCGAAGCTTTACGCTTCCTCTTCTTCGGTGCGTCGTCGCTCGAAGGAGCGGGCCAGTCTGCGTACCGAATACCAAGAATGTCGAACATCCTGTTCACTCGACCTCCGCTACCCACCGAGCTGTGGATAGCCTTCACCTCCAATATGGATAATTTCCCAACAAGCTCTTCAGCCCACTGCTGAACCCGCTTGTAAACAGCTTCGTTCCCATCCTCGCGCCTCGGAAACTTTGCAAGAACTTTTTCCCAAATCTTGTTCAAATCAACTATCGGTTTCTTCAAACCCTTAGCCACATACTTGGGGTCCTCCCCGACTCCAAACCATTTTTGCCTTCGGCTAAGGGGCCACACCTTCGCACAACAATATTCTTCGACCAAGTCGCGGGCGCACTGCGAGCGCGCCACAACCCTCAAGCAATCAACCGCAGCATGAGCCTCGGCGCTCATCTTGGCCTCGGCGCCGACATCTCCAAGAAGCGGAAGCTTGCCACAAAGCTCGACGTCGCCACTAAGCTTGTAGTAAAACCAGGATTCTTGCCATCCGCTGCTCCACTTATTCTTCTGGGCCTGCACCGGCACCTCCGACCCAGCGCGATAGCAGAATGTGTACACAGCAAACTGTCCAAGACGAGTGTTACCTTCGCCACAATCCATCTTGCGGGGCTGCATGTGCACACGATGAGTGCGGATAAAACCCTCGACGTGTGGAGCGGTGCCCTGAGAACGGCATGCCCACACGTACACTGACATCTTCGTAAAACAAGAAGGCGTCAACTGATGAAATTTCAGGTTGAACCTTCGAAGAACGGAGGTCACAAAGGAAATCACCGGAAAGCGAAGGCCAGCCGAAAAAAATTCTTCAAGGACCACAACCTCATCCGCCTCTGGCTTCGGAACGGTCTCCCCACTACTGGTCCTCGCCTTGCCTTCCTCAATCCAGCCCCACCTCACATAAGACGCAATCTCACTGGCGCAAACCCGGGTAAGACCAAACTCGAAGGTAACCCCATCATCCGCGACGGCGGGAGAACTAGCCCGAGCAGTCTGCTTCAATCTGGCCATCTCTTCAGCTACCAAAAACTATCAAACAAACCTTCGCACACAAGTATGTTCGCCAATGTCCGTCCAAACCCTCGCACGCAAGCTAAAACAAACCTTCGCAACAAGCAAATCGCAACAGCAGGACGGCTATAGCAGAGGACACAATCAAAACTCTTCACCCGCTCTTTCTATTTATAGGCCGGGAGACGAGCCCCTCACCCCACGAAATCGGCACGACAACCGAAAAACGCGGCGCAAAAAACGAAACAGGCTTCAATAGTACAAACAACAACACAACGGCCCAGCCCAAAGCAGTCGCGGGCGTCGCTGCCGAGGGTCCCGTTTTTTATCCCCATTGAAAGGCGCTGCTTGGGCCTAAACACGGTTTTTTAGATCCAAGACAACGAGGGGCTACTGTTGGGGGAAAGGACCCTCGGCAGAAGCGCCGCTCGAACTGGTGCTCGGAATTAACCCTCGCGCAATGCCTCGTTGTCCTTGCGAGGGCCCTCTCCTACTGGGGATCGTTACTCTGACCCCCGGACGCGGGTTCAACCCTCGTCGCTTCGTTGTTTTCTATGCAGGTCCAAGTCGACAGTCGCACTGCAGGAAATCCTCGCTGGCCCACAACGCCACCTTCGCTTGGAGCGGAGGTTCAAGCAAGCGGCGAGTGTGCGCTGTCCCGAAGGCGAGCGAAGCCGAAGGTCCGGCGCGCACGGCCGAAGGTCAAACCTTCGGTCTTCTCCCCCGAAGGCAAGTAAAGCCGGAGGTCCGGCAGATGGCGGAGGGGCGCGGGCCCAAGGGCGAGCGCGGCCAAAGGTCAAAACCTCCGCATTTTTCCCCGAAGGTGAACGGGAACCAGGTGGCGGCGCGTTGGAGGGTGGCCAATTAGGGTTTCCGCTTCAGCCGTGTATTTACGCCTTTGCCCTTCCTCCCTGCGTGGAGGTGAGGAATCTTCCCTGTACCCTTTTGTAATTTGGCTCGTGCCCCTTGGCATCCCCTATAAATACCAAGGGGATGAACAGTGTAAAGGGATGACTTTTTGGGAAAATTGAGCACCTTCCACTTCCACCTTACCTTCGCTACTGCCTCCGACGCTTGGCCGCCTTCCCTCTTTCCCCTGCACAAGTGCGGAGGTAGGGCAAGTGCGTTCCAACAAGGACCGATTACTCGCACGCTTCTACTCTTGAGCTAAGCCTTGAGCAGCGCTTCCGCGAGGGCAATGAGGCAAGGATGCCTTGCTCTACTAGCTACCTACTTGCCCAAGCTTGGCTAAATCCTAAGCTATTAGCTCTCTGGCTCTAGCCTTGCTTTCCTTGCTTTCCTTCCTTGCTTTCCTTGCTTGAAATGAAGTGATGCCTCCAGTGGGGTATTTATAGCCCAAGTGAGTGGGGGGTACTTATAGGGGGCAGCCAACCGACCTAGGGCAAACCCTAGTGGCGGGCGCTAGCCCTCACTGGCGGCCGCCACCGTCCAGGCCCTTGGATGCACCGTCATTGATCCTACCGTCTCTAGGGACTCCTCCAAGGTGGTTGCATGTCCAGATAACCAACATTAGGTCATGATCCACGCCACTCCCCTCCTGAGCCCTCCGATGCCACTGACCTAGTGACCAAGGGCTAAGATTTGGCCTTGGGGTGGTCACACAGATTAGTGACATGGCAGGTGGGAAGTTTGGGCCTCTCCCTGGTGGCGGGCGCCACCTAGGGGTGGCTGGCGCCACCCCACTAGGGCCCAAATGGGCCCTGCTGAGTGGGCTTGGCTCCTGGTGGGTCCAAATGTCCAAATTTGGTTCAAATTCTGCATTCAAATAAAATTCTATGGACATGTGAAATTCGGTTAGTTTGAAACCTATTTGACTACATTTCATGCCTTTTTGGTGAACTTTAGGGTCAAATGTTGACGGTAAAACAGGTGTTTAAGGACCGTCAACAAGCTCCCCCAAGCTAACCTGTTGCTCGTCCTTGAGCAACAATGCGGTTTAAGCATTGAGCATGAGATGGATAGCAACTTAAGATATCTGCAAGTGCATATTGTATAGTGAGAAATAACTTAGCATATATCATTAATCATAGCAATGTGGGGCTTATAGCTTTTCACTTCAAACATGCAAGAGTGAAACAAAGCAGTAGATAGGAAACTTTTATCTTGCTTAGGTTTGACTAGGATTCTGTCTGGAGGTTTTTTAAGATTTTCAAAAGATAAAAAATTGCTTAAGTCCTCAGGGATGCACTCAATCACTCAATGGTGTTTAAATCCTCACTTAGGCCAAAATGTAGCCTCTCCTATTTCTAAAGAATGATATGTGGAGTTATAGGTAGGCTAAGAATCATGAGCAAATTGCATAATGTTTATTGCTAAGCAAGACACTCAGATCATAAGGAGCAACAAATCATAAAAATTGATCAAGATGTGCATGTGTGGTTATGTGGAAGTGTATAGAGAGATATTTCATAATCCTTCCTAGTTAATTTCTGGGGTCTAGAGCTAATGATAACTCTCTTTTCTTTTTTTTTACTCGATACATAGTGAGTAGACAAAAATGTGTCCTCACATTTTCTTAGGACATAGTCCTCTCTTGAGCTACTTTGCTCACTTTCTTTTTTTTCATATCTCTCTTTTTTAGCTCTAGATTTCCCCAGATTGTTTATAGGAAAGGATTTTAGAAATTAAAAGGGGAAGAGAGAGAAATGCTTATTCCCAGTGTAGGAATAGCATAAGGCTAGCAATGGAACGTTTGGCAAGGTATTGCATATCTCCAGTGTAGAGAATGAGCAATTTATTTGGTGGTTGCAAACTTCCAAAGTGGAGAGTAAACAATTTATGGTGGGTGTGTGTATCTTGATCAAAAGAAATGATAAGCGTCTCTACTAAGATCTATGAGGTCTAACAAAGCTCAACACAAACAAGCTCTTTGTGGTTTCGACTAACAAAAATTTGGCTAGTGGTGGGATGGGATAAAATCCAGGAGGAACTTTTAGCAAGGTTTTCATGATTTTTAAAAGAAATCCTCCAGATTTGGTCCTAATTTCACCTTAGCAAGTTCAAAGAATTACTCCATTTCCAACTAACTTTATTCACTAAGCATGATTTTAGTTAAAACATGTGCAACCCACAAAAGCTACAACTTAGATAAAACTAGTTATTCTAACTATAACAATAGCATTTGCATGGCATATTTTATTTCTTATTCAGGTTCCAACATTTTTAAGCAGATTTTATCATTTTTTACTCATGGGATAATTACTTAGGCAAGTATATAACATTCAAAAATTTTCAAAAGATATAGAATTTAAGAACCGAACATAAAGAGTAAGGTTGAAACATACCTTATTGGCGCGAGGATCTCCCCCAAGCTGGCTTCTTGCTTGGTGAAGGGTCTTCATCTTTCTCGGTCGGAGCTCTTGTTCTTATTTTATTAAAAAGGAAACTATCTAATGTTGTGAAAAAGGGAAACTATCCTATTATGATATTTTATTATTCTAGCTAAGTTAACATATACTTATGCATATAACTAATGATAACTGATATTTTTTTAGTTACATGCATGACATATGTTATTTATTTGAAAAAGGGAAATTTGAAGGGAAATTTAAAAAGTAAATCCATACCTTAAATCCATGGAATTTCATCCTTATCGGGTGGATCTTCTTCCTTGGGTGCTTCTTCTTTAAGTACTTCATCGGGTTCTTCTTCCTTTGGCACCTCTCCTTTGTCATGTGAATTACACAACTCAGGAGAAGGTGGTTCTTTCTTTCTGTTCCACCTTGTTCTTAGGCGCCTCTTCTTGGTACGAATGGGTTTTGCTTCCTGCATGTTAGCGGCATATGCGGGACCACGAGAAAAGGAGAATATTTCCTTCCTCCCTCCTAATGTCATTTGTATTTTACCAATCTCCACATATATGAAAGCATCAACAGTGTTCAAGAAAGGTCTACCTAAGATTAGAGGCACATCTTTTCTATTTCTCATATCTAGTATTATGAAATCAGCAGGAACATATGAACCTCTAATATGAACAGGTAAATCAGTGACTATTCCTTCTACATAGCATGTTGATTGATCAGCTAGCATGACATAGGCAGATGTGGATGACATGGGTGGAAAGAACAAGTTTTCATAGAAATCCTTAGATAAAATGTTCACACTCGATCCTAAATCACACATGGCATTTTTAAAGACTTCACCAAAGATTGAGCATCTAATTATGGGACTACCAGGATCACCCTTTTTAACAGTTATGGTTTGATCTTCATAATAGTTAAAATATTTTATTTCAACCATATTTGCAGTTTCCATGTTAGGTTTAGCCGAAAATTTGCCAGTTTCAAAAGATGGTATGATCGCAGCAAGTTGAGCTAATTGGGTTTCTAACATCTTATTAAAGCTAAGTTGATTTCTCAGAGCATATGAGAAATCTTCCAATTTAGCATTTATGTTCTCAAGCATTTTATCATTTGACATTAATTTCTTATTCAAAAATTTAGTAGTTCTACCTTGAGAGTAGACTAGATTCTTTAAGAACGATAAATTATTAGTACTTTGGAAATTAGAGCGAGGAAATGAATTATTACCTTGAGAGTTGGAGTGTTGATTCCATCCTTGATTTTGTTGACGAAAACCATTGCTGTTGTTGTTGTTGATGAAGTTCAAATCTTCATGTAACTCGGGGTAGTGGTTCCCAGAATGTCCGGTTTCTCCACAGACTTCACAAGTCATGTAGGATTCCAGAGATTGGACACTCTCTTGTTGGTTCATCTTCTCACAGTTGTCCAGCTTCTTGGCCAGCAGGTCAATCTTAGCCATGATCATGTCGGCCTCCTTAAGGGAATGCATACCTCGCTTACGGAGATGCAGTCTCTCATCATTCCATCCTTGGTTCGACACCATCTTCTCTATGAGAGCCTTATCATCTGCAACATTCAGAGAAAAGAATGCTCCGCCGGCGGCGGCATCCAAATGGCTTCTAGAGAGTGGGGTTAGGCCATGGTAGAGGTTCTGGATCAACAGCCGGTCCTCCATACCATGGTGTGGACAAGCAGTGACGTACTCTTGCATTCTCTCCCAAGCCTCGGGAATAGATTCCTCGGCTTGTTGCGTAAAGCTGGAGATTTTGTTGCGAAGAGCGTTCGTCTTGCCCATCGGAAAGAATTTGGCGAGAAAAGCATTGGAACACTTGTCCCATGTGTTTTCAGCATTGCGATTGGTATAGAACCATTGCTTCGCTTTTCCTAGGAGAGAAAAGGGAAAGAGACGAAGACGGATGGCTTCTTGGGTTATCCCCTTAATGGTGAAGGTGCCGCAAATCTCTAAAAATTCTTGGAGGTGAGTATTGGCATCCTCATGAGCTTTGCCACAGAATGGGCTAGCTTGGACCATCGTGATCAGAGCCAGTTTCAACTCGAAATTGAGGTTGGCATCGATCACGGCTGGTCCTGTCGCTACATTGGCGACAGAAGGAGCAGAAAACTCACGAATGGTCTTGTTGGCCATCGTGAAGGTAGAACGAGATAAGAAAGAAAGAAGTTGAAGAAGATGAAGGAAAAAGATAAGAAGGACTATGGAAAGAAAGAATAGGGAAAGATGGGATTCGCTAAGCAGAAGCTTAAGCGAAGATAAATTCGACAAGGACTCGAAGGATACACCGATTGCGATCCCCGGTAATGGCAATAGAAATGCTTGTTGGTAGTTCTTAACTTCACTAAAGATAAAGCTAGGCAACTATCCCCGGTAATGGCCCAGAAATGCTTGTTGACACTTGCTAACATCGTTACTAGGAGTAGGCTATGGAATCTATCCCTGGCAACGGTGCCAGAAATGCTTGTAGCAAGTCCAGTCACTATACCTAAAGGAGTGAAGGTAAAGCAGCTATCTACTAATGTCAAATGGGGTTGTCAATCCCAACACTAGTAGGAGCAAGCTAGAGAGATTGCAATCTACCTAGAGGAGATTCTGCAAGCGCACAGAATTATCGTAGTAGCACTTCGCCTTGGAGTACCAGGTGTCGATTTATTTGATCCCAAAGGAAGGCTAGGGTGGTGTATGAGCCGAGTCAAGGAGGGGATGAGAGTCGAAGAATAAGAAAGGGAAAAGGAGAGGAGAGAAGAGATGAAAGGCTAGAAAGAATTTATGAGTGGATAGGTAAGGATGAAATGAATGGTTAAGGTAAGGTGGATGGATAGGTAGATAGGGGGAAAAGATAACTAAGGATAACTAATATAACTAACTAATAATTAATAACTACTCCTAGATAACTACAAAGCAATATAGGCAAATGCCAAATAAGCAACCAAGTTAAGTATAGTTTTATTCCTATCTTGTCAAGTACCGAGGCGTACTAGCCTTTACCACTGACTTAGGTTGAACGCTAGCACAACGAGCCTTACTGTTAAACTAGACCAACTACGTGGTGGAATTCAAGGCGCACAGGGCTGTCACCACCTGCTTGCTACCATAGCTATCCGGGGGTCCAGCCGTATCTGAAGGTAAGTCTATAACTAAGCACCACGCCTAATTATATTCTAACTATCTCTGTCCTGGCCTAAAATAGAGAAACCCTTGCGGACGTTAGAGCAAATACTTGACTTAATAAGATAAACAATAAACTAACTAAGCAACCTATTGGCAAAGATCAAACACTAAGCACACTAGAGATTAACTACTATGGCTAAGTGAATTGAAATGTAGGATGGCTAGGTACTCAAGCAATCAATCATGTATACTACTCAATACTGGTAAGTAGAATAAAGTAATACTTGAAATGATGAACTAGAATATAGTAAAGTACTTGAGTAACAAGAGCAAAACCTGAACTGGAGATGAATGAAGACTCTTCCCAACTCCAGGACCGATTACTCGCACGCTTCTACTCTTGAGCTAAGCCTTGAGGAGCGCTTCCGCGAGGGCAATGAGGCAAGGATGCCTTGCTCTACTAGCTACCTACTTGCCTAAGCTTGGCTAAATCCTAAGCTATTAGCTCTCTGGCTCTAGCCTTGCTTTCCTTGCTTGAAATGAAGTGATGCCTCCAGGGGGTATTTATAGCCCAAGTGAGTGAGGAGGGTACTTATAGGGGACAGCCAACCGACCTAGGGCAAACCCTAGTGGCGGGCTCCAGCCCTAGGTGGTGGCCGCCACCCTCCTGGCCCTTGGATGCAGTGTTATTGATCCTACGGTCTCCAGGGACTCCTCCAAGGCGGTTGCATGTCCAGATAACCGTCATTAGGTCATGATCCATGCCACTCCCCTCCTGAGCCCTCCGATGCCACTGACCTAGTGACCAAGGGCTAAGATTTGGCCCTGGGGTGGTCACACGGATTAGTGACGTTGCAGGGGGGAAGTTTGGGCCACTCCCTGGTGGCGGGCGCCACCTAGGGGTGGCGGGCAGCACCCCACTAGGGCCCAAATGGGCCCTGGTGAGTGGGCTCGGCCCCTGGTGGGTCCATTCTCCAAATTTGGTCCAAATCCTGCATTCAAATAAAAATCTATGGACATGTGGAATTTGGTTAGTTTGAAACCTATTTGACTACTTTTCATGCCTTTTTGGTGAATTTTTGGGTAAAATGTTGATGGTAAAACAAGTGTTTAAGGACCATCAACACCACGGATAGTCCAGGATCCTGATGGTGGATAGTGCGTGAAACTGTTGTTTGTGCAATTTTGTTCCGCAACTTTGGCACTTGGTTTTCATTGAGTTTTGCGGCAGACAGTCCGGCACCCAGGCGCGGACAGTCCGGCGTTGAACCACGGACAGTCCTGGATCCTGACGGCGGACAGTCCATGAACATATTGTTTGTGTAGTTTTGTTCCGCAGCTTTGGCACTTGGTTTTGGTCGTTCTTCGGTTGTTCCGCCGTACCACTAGGACATCTCCTAGGGTATCCACATACTTGTAGGTCGTGAACTTGCCGGTTGTTTGAGTCTTCATTTTTGGGGTGATTTTCTGGGACAAGGGCCATCATTTCTCGAGAAGAAATTTCAGGATCCCATTCACCCCCCCTCTGGTCGCCAATCCGGTCCTTCAGAAGGCAACAACATTGTGATGTACTTCTCCGCCATTCCGTCTCGGAGCTGAAGGTACACCGACCCGACGATGTTCGAAGACCCGATGTCATTGATCTTCAGCCGGAAGAAGTAGTAGAAGAGGTCGAAGTGGGGTTCGATGCCCAAATACGCCTCGCAGAAGTGAATAAAGACCGCGATGTGCAACATGGTGTTCGGCGCCAAGTTGCACAACGTGACCTGGTAATACTCCAGCAGGCCGTGGAGGAAGGGGTGGACTCGAATCCCAAGACCGCACCTGAAGAACGCCTCGAAGACGACGAGCTCGGTGGTGTTCAGCGTCGGGAACTCCTCCAAGTAAGCCTCCCTCCATCCGCCGATCAACTAATCCGGAAGCAATCCGGCGATGATGAGATCCTCTAGATTCTCCTTGCAGAGAACGCTTCGGGTCCACCCCGGCACCCAGCTCGGCTTCTCCACCTGCTCGTCGGACTTTGCCACCTTCTTCTCCTTCGTTGATGCTCCCCTGGAACGCCTGTTGCATGCCATTACTCGACCCACCGGGTGGATCTATATCTGAAGCTACAGGAAGCTGGCGCTCGTGCCTCACTCGTATGCAGGAAGGAAGTGGAGAAGGCGAAGAATGTGGGAAATAAACGAGTGTGAAACCGCCGCCTTGCGCTCCGCCTTTTTATACCCAACAACTCGCCCCTTTGGCTCTAGGGTTATTGGGGATGCGCACCCACTCCCCTGAAAGCCCTATTTTGGTTTTGGATAATTGATGAAACCTATTTGGACTAACCCTATACTTAAGTGTGTACGAGATAAGTTGGTCTAACACCAAGTGATGGAGCTAGATGGATGGTGATGTTCACATGATGATGATCAAAGGCTCTAAATGCTTGGAAAGGAAGAAAGAAAAACAAAATTGGCTAGAGGCAAAGGTATATGCATAGGGCCATTTTGTTTTGGTGATCAAGACACTATAGAGAGTGTGATCACGTTTCGGATTGATAGCCGTACTATTAAGAGGAGCAAAACTCATTTGTGAAATGCGGTTATCAAAGTGCAACTAGATGATCTTACTTTGCATATGCATTTAGAATCTAGTGTGTGCTAACATCCCTTGGAAAAGTGCTTGATAAATGCTAACTCACGTACACAAGTAGTGGAAACTTGGTGGAGTTAACACATGTGCACAAGGGATGAAGTGGAGATTGATTTCGTGCTCTCTGAGGAGCATCGGACGCTGATCTGCTAAGCATCGGACGCCGAGAGTAGCGTCTGATGGTATACCCTAAGTGAACTGAGCTGAATGAGTAGCATCGGACGCAGGCAACGGACGTTGGGAAAACACTGTTGCTGAGTCTGATGCTGATGATGTGTCCTAGGGTTGTTCTCAGGGGAGCCTCAGACGCTGGGCAGCGTCCGATGTGGCTGCCTCGGACGCGTCTGATGTTCGCGGGAGCTTTATGGATGCTCTCTGCATAGACATCAGACGCTGGTCCTGTAGCGTCTGATGTGGCACTAGGTGAGCGCCCGATGTGAGCGCGACTAGCTGTTGTGAAGTCTGACTGGTCATCGGACACTGGACCTGTGCGTCCGTTGCAGCGTCTAATGCAACATTAACAGCGCGCGTTTGAATCGAACCATTGGAATCTAGCAGCTGCAGTTGAATGAAAGGGGACGCGTGGCATTTCTCCAGGCATCGGACGCTGGCCATGCATCCGATGAAAACCCATCGGAGCGTCTGATGGTCCCGCAGAACCTGAGTGAAAGGGGGTTTCGGCCCTCTCTTTTGTGGGAGGTGTATATAAGGTTTGTGGTCAGCTTGTGCTCACTCTCTTGGCCATTTGGATTGCCTAAACTCAATAGTCAGCCTAGAAAAACATCTCCCACTCCATTTGATTGATTGTTCATCACTTTGAGAGAGATTGGGAGAGCCAAGTGCATTGCATGAGTGTGTTCATCTAGAGGCACTTGGTGATTGTGTTTCACTGTGGATTTTTCTTGTTACTCTTTGTGTTTGTCAACACCTAGACGGCTTGGAGCAGCGAGGATTGTTGAGCGGAAGTTGGTGATTGTTTCCGGCTCCAATCGGTGACTTGTGAGGGGTTTCTTGTGCCTTCCCCGCGGGAGATCGCAAGGGGTAACTTTAGTGGATTGCTCGTAGCTTGTGGATCCCCATCTTGTGGTGTGGTTGTGCGGCACCCTATCGAGGGTTTGGCGTTTGATGCCAATTAGCTCGTGAACCTCCAAGTGGGTGTATCGCTACAACGGGGACGTAAAATGCTGACAAGCAAGTGAACCTCGGAGAAAAATCATTGTGTCATCTTGTCTTTGTGGTATTCTTTGGTATCTTGTTATTGATCACTTGCCCAGCTCGGTATACACACCTCACTCAATCGTACTTACCTTTGCTATATTCTTGCAAGTGATAATTGCATCTTCTTGTAGCAAGTTAATATTCCTTATCTTGTGTAGTTGTAATTGTTGTTGCACACCTCCTCTTTTAGTTGTAAAGTAGCAACATAGACATTGTGTGATATAGAGATTATAACTTACTAGAATTGTGGTTAGGTGGCTTGCACTTTTGTAGAGCTAGCGCAAAACTTGCTTCAACATTTAGTTGTCTAACAAACTTTGCTCAAGTGTTGTTGCAGAATTTTTATAGGCTATTCACCCCCCCTCTAGCCATTTAGGACCTTTCATCCCCCCACGATCGCCATGTCGCCTACGGTCGCGGCACGCGCACACACCCTCCGCGCCCCCCTTAATGGGACGCTGGGCCGACGGTTTGCAAAAACAGCCTTCCCGTTCGCCTTATTCATTTTCACGAATCCTGTTTAAATTTTCCCATTACGACTAATTACTGCATTAATTCCTAGGGACTGACCCCATGGGTCAATTGCAAATATTGTTCCAGGCAAACAGTAGACACCACAGTTACTGGTCGGCGCTACAGCATTACCCCTTGACTACACTCGGGGACTTCAGATCTTCATCCTCGGGGACTTCGAATCTTCGTCTTCAAATTCTATTTCGGTGTTGTTATAATTCCTTTGCCCCTGCTACAAGAACCATGACGGACCAGAATGTCAGAGACATCATCAGAATATGATTACTCGGACTAGTCTTGGGTGTCACGAAAGATCCGAAGACATGATACGAAGTTTACATGGATTAGGACTCTTTTTGTAACTTAGTCGAGTTTCAAAAGGAAGTCTTGTAATTAGAATAGGACTCCTCTATTGTAACCAACTAGGACTCGGTATGAGCTAAGCTTCACCCGACTATATAAGGGGAAGCAGGTGCATACCCCTATCATCGAATCTTGAATCATAACACAAGGCACACGCGGCCACTGGACGTAAGGTATTACGCTATTAAGCGGCCTGAACCAGTATAAATCGTTGTCCCCGTGTACTCGTCAAGCTCTACGAACGCCGATCCCCACCGAACAAATCGTCTAGGAATCCCCAAGACGAGTTACCGGTTAACAAACACCGACAGCTGGCGCGCTAGGTAGGGGCTCTCAGCGATTCCGCGATCAAGAGCTCGACGAACCGCTTCAACATGTTCTCGGCGGGATCAATTTTCGTTTTTGGCTAGTGGACTTGCATCGCGGATGATCAAGGAAAGCTGCATCGACACCTTCAAACAAAATCAAAAGCACAAGCCACGCCAAAGAAAGATCATCTCGCTCGAGACCTAGAAAACCTCACAATCCAAGAGTCTCAAGAATCTGGGGACCAAGATGAATTATCCGACTCCTACTCGGACATGAACTCTCGGCCCGAAAAGGACTCGGATTTCAGACATCGTATCCCCTTTGGATTGCATAACTCGGCGAAAAACTTCCAAGAATTGATTGGTTCAAACTTCCCAAGGCTTCAATAGATCCCTCTGACTAGAGCCCAACAAGGACTCGTCTTCAGTTCAACCGAGGAGGGTAACATCGTCCATTGGCCAATACAACCCGCCCTGGCTAGATTGGTTGGCACAATCGATCAGCAACTCCCGTACCAATACGGACATCAGCTCCCCTTCGAGGAGAACAATACCTCAATAGAGCTAATCTCCAGTGCTTCTACCTTGGAATCGGTTACGTCGGGATCAACCAACCAAGGCTACACTCGCGAAGTCTTCATGGTAGGACATCAGCCAGCCCTACGACCTCCGACTCCTCCAGACGTCTTCCAAGATGATGAAACCTTGAGTATGATATCTGATGACGATCTAGAAGGACTAGGTGAAACCGAGACCTTAAAAGCAGAAAGACTAAGGAGGAATTTGGCAAAAGACGCTCGTAGAAGGCGAGCAACTCATCGTAAGGAGGCTATGGAGCGCTACCATGTACGGCTTGAAGAATATAATAATCGAAGGTGTTTGGAAGGGGAAGCCGATCATCAAGCTCGTAATCTACGTGACCAGGAAATTTAGTCTCAAGATGATCGCAACCGACGACGAGTCGACTGCTCACGTAACCTCGAACCTGAATTCATGAGGGTCGCTGGTCATAAAGTATATCAGACACCCTACCAAAACATTATGGCCCTAGCCACAGAGATGGGAGCTAAAGACAACCGCACACTCGAAGAAGAACGACGATTGATCATGCTTCAGACTATCGCGCTACAGCTCAAAGGTCGGAACCTGGAGTCTTTAGCTGATGATCAAGACTCATCTCACCCAAGCCAGAGACAACCTGTTCACGAGCGGCTCGGCCGGGTCCCGGCCAGGAGTCGCCTAGGCAACCGAGTACCCGACCAAGCAGAAGGAGTAGCAGAATCATCGTACCGAGGAGTCGACAATTTAGCACCGAATGCAGTCGATCGCTTCCCCTGTTTTTCCCAAAGGCTCTGAGCAGTCCCGTTTCCACGCAAGTATAAACCCGGGAACTACTCTAAGTACGACGGGAAAACAGAACCTAAGCGGTGGCTCAGACTATATGCATAAGCAGTCGAGCTAGCAGGCGGAAGCAACGATGTCAAAGCATTATTCCTCCCCATGGCTATAGAAACAATGCCCCTTGCATGGTTTGACAGACTTAAGCCCGAGTCCATTGACTCTTGGGAACAACTTCACCGCATTTTCATAGAGAACTTTGCAGGTGTCCATAAGAGATCAGACCAGCGAACTAAGCTCAGAACTTGCAAACAGCAAAAAAATGAGACCATACGGGAGTACTACAGACGCTTCTCCGAGATCCACTCCACAGTCTCAGATATAACAGACAGAGAAGAAATCGACCTTTTCGGCAATGGAATCAGTGAAAGGTACAATTACATGGATTTCATCAAGTATGACCCGACCACCGCTGATGAGTTCCATCGGGAAGTAAATTCCATGATGGCGACAGAAGAGCGCACACAGGAGCGCTTTCCTGAGAGGAACACACAAGGTGATCGAGGAAATAACCAACGAGGAACCCAGACTGCTCAGCAAAACACCCGCAAGAGAATCGGGGACAACACTGTCGCAGCCATGGAACCTCAGAAGAAAGGGAACAAACCATCAAGCTTCGATGACCTCCTAGATGCTCCATGCCCTTTCCATCCAAAAGGAGGACACTTGGCCAGGTATTGTCGACAGCTTAAAGAGCGACGTTTAAACTCCGACTTCAACAAAAGCAGGAAGGACAAAGGGAAGAAGGCAGCTGAAGATCCCCAACAGGGCGCCGACGGCTTCCAACAAGCCAAAGGCACTATCAATGTCATATTTGGAGGAGTAACCACCAGCGATAGCAAGCGTCTCCAGAAGCTTTCCTTGCGGGAAATTATGACTTCAGAACCAGCAACTCCTAGATATCTTGATTGGTCTGAACATCCGATCAATTTCTCCCGAGCAGACCAATGGACCAGCGTCTCCAATGCAGGGCATTACCCTCTAGTCTTGGATCCTATGGTCGCCGGGTACAAATTGGGAAGAGTACTCATAGATGCAGGAGCAGGACTCAACGTCATCTTTGAAAGCACCCTACGCAAGATGGACTTGGACCTAGCAACTCAACTCACACCATCAAGCTCCCCCTTTTACGTCATAGTACCCGGAAAGACGGCTATACCACTCGGAAGGATAATACTAACCGTCACTTTTGGAACTCTGACCAACTATCGAATAGAGTACATCAGTTTCGAGGTAGCCGACTTCGAATCATCATATCACGACATATTTGAACGACCAGCTATCGCCAACACTACAAGGATTGTGTTGATACATTACGGTTTCAACTGGTCATAAACACTAGAAAAACCGTCATCGGTAACTATCTATGAGGGTCTTAGAAACCGTCATTGAATCCACGTCATAATTCTTCTGTGCAAGAAAAATCCGTCACAGACATGCTGCTACAGTGACGTCCACTGTCGTCATGGAGTAGCTGTCTAGGAGGTTTTGAGGTACTGCGCAGTGACGAGTTAGAGCGTCATGATTACATGCCACGTCAGCATACACTACATGAATTCTAACCTTCTGTGACAATCAGATTATGACGATAACACCCTGTTTCTTGTCAAAATTAGTCCATGACGAATACATGCTTTTCTTTATTATTGTCAAATTCAGAAAAATACATTCATGTACACAATTGATATTACAGTAAATATGAGCAATGTAGTATTACACAGGGAATGATAGTCAACCTGTCAAACTGCCTAATCATTAGAATAATAGGCATTAGAATAATATGAGCTCACTCAAACTAGAGCAAGTCTGACATATCTAACAAGCTGGAATGAAACTTCAGAGTGGGGAGCCATGTCAACGCCTTTAACAGATGAGTCTCCAATATTATTATCTATTTGCAGGAATAGAGTTAGTTATTACGCTATTTGAAGGAACATCCCATCTTGAGTTAGTTAAGCTTTAGTCCCATCCATTGCACCAGTTGCCCACTTTTTTGGATCTAGACTTCATTTCAGCATATACTTTCAAAGCACTGGCCTTATCGGAGCTAAACTTATGTTCCTACATGGTCAAAATGAATGAAGTTACATAATAGGCTGAGAACATGGCTGCAAGGTAATTTAAATTACAGCGAGACGGTCAAAGTTAAATTAAACAAAATAGATGAAAATTATCATGCTAATGCCTGCTATGAAGAATTCTATTAAAAAATAGAGGACCAAGTCATTGCACCCATTCCAAGTCATGACCCTTTCTCCAAAGTTGTTACTAATGTACAGGGATCAAGTTCTGAAGTAATTCAGGTTTCAAATTCTGGAATTTTATTCTTTCCATACTCTTCTTCCTATATGTTGTCTTGGATAAGATGGCGCTTCACTCCTATGGAGGAGGAGGAGCTCCCTGATGCCTTTTGGTGTACATAAAATTGTTACAATAATCTTTTCTATTTTATTTTTTGTTTCTTGGAGTTCTACACTATGTAAACTTAAACCATTTTTATAATTTTCTATTTAACATATTATCCAGTAGGGGCTTGCATTTATAGTGCAGAATTTATAGTGCAGACTAGAGCAGGAGCTAACCATATGCATACTAGTGCAGAATTTAACCCAAGTTTTTGACTGAACCTTAACCCAAGTTTTTTCCACAGCATCTTGTTTGAAATCCTGAAAGCCATCAAGTTATTCTGCAACATGGTCTGAAAAACAGCACAGAAAAACAGCACACTGCAGCCGCATATAGTTGAAAAACAGCACAAAATTCAGAGTACTTATATTTTGAGGATGAGAGATGAATCTCGAATTAAACAAAGCTATATCAACTAATTCAGTTCAACAAAACAACTAAAAACAGAACTATGGTCCTATACTGAAACAAAACTATCATTTTGGATCCAAAGTTGTATAGTCTAATAATCCTAACATCTATAGAAATTATCCAGCATTAATAACATTGAGCAGCACATATGAAACATGAATTGCACTACCATAAATGGTTCAAACTCATCTTGAAATCTGAGCCCTCTGAAGACACCAGAGTTAGTAACCTCCCTCTGAAGCTCTTGCTTTGTTAGCAGCAGTAGCTCATCAGCATCACCAGATATGTCTTCAGCCTCTTGCAGAGCATATGACGATACACCTGCTGTGTGACGGCACACCACAGTCAGGTAAAAACTGCACGTACACAAGATCCACTACAGACCAGTAGCAAAATGACTGACTCTAAAGTATTCCTATAGGGGTGTACAGGTTTAAGTGCCTAACAGCAAAAGAACAAGTGCTAGCTTGTCAAGTGTAATTCTTATTTGTTTAGTGCATATGCACTGCTTCAAAACACAAGTCCCAAATTAGTAATCAATATGGCCTTCCAGATGGTGTGATAAGCTAGTTCCAGAACTGTGTATGCACAACACCAACACTACATTTTATGTTTCAGCAATTAAAAAAATCTTCTTGTAGGTTGTCATATTAGCTGTCTATGGGCGGCAAAAGGGCGTATAAATTCTCTACTGACTATTGCCATATAAACAAAGTTACTGATTAACAATATCTACACATCTGTACAACTGTTTATACAAAAACATGGTAATCTTGTGAATATGAAAAAAATATTCGTAGGTAAAGAGCAATGTATTGGAAGCTTACCGTCATTTTCTTATCCTTGAGCAACTCATATGGTATTTTCATTTGTACTTTTTAAGCAATGAGCTGTAACCACAAAAGTACTATCATATTATTGGACCTTCAATTCCAGATACTTCTCAGATATGCAGTCTAGTTCATTTTAGAGTTCTTCAGGCACTGAATAGATGGCCTGGAAAAAAAAGAAACAACCATAAGCCTAAGTCTGTATAGTGATGAAATAAAGAGAATGCTATTCTCCATCTTGAAGCCCTCCTGATGCGTTGAACGACCAGCACGACCCACATGAACCCTAAACAACAACCGATGAATTAAAGTCACATAGATGCAGAGGCAACACCCAACAGATCAAAAAAAAATGTTTGCAACGGGAGCAGGGACGACGGTTAGGGCGGGTACAGTGACCCCGACGAGCGTGCAGCGTGGACGGTGACCAGGACGACCATGCAGCGGGGAAATTCGAGCAAGCAGATAGCCTCCCGAAACTAAACTACGTCAGATTAAGGATGTCAGTGGAACGAGGAGAGCAGAAAGAAGAGATTTACGTGCGTATGGAGCAGATCTGTGCGGAGATGACAGGGACAGAGGCCGAGGCGGCGCGGACGGCAGCCGCGGTGGTGAGGACATCCGCGGCGGCGGGCACGGAGGCCGCGATAGGGCGGACGACAGCTGCGACAGCCGCGATGGTGAGGACGTGCACGACGGCGGGAGTGACGGCGACCGCGGTGTTGAGGACATCCGCGGCGGCGAGCACGGAGGCCACGGCAGGGCGGTCGGCAACCACGACAGCCGCGATGGTGAGGACGTCCACGGGGAGGGCAGGACGACGGCGGCCGAAAGCGAGCTGGCGATGGCTTCGGTGGCGGAGATCCGGAAGGAGTGTGCGGCGGCGCTGGGTGCGGGTGTGCGACCGTAGGTTCGTGTTTTTTTCCTCAAGTCTCGCGTGAGAGATTGGGGGTGCCCGGTAGCTGCTTCAGATGGGGTTTTGACTATCGGACTGATGGGCCACAAATTTTTCATCAGTCGCGAGTGGGCTGGGCTGGGCACGTAATATATATAGGATATTATAGGATAATATATATAGGATATATATCTATATAGATATATAGGATAATATATATCTATTTTTCCAATATTTTTCATTACATTAAAAAATTAGATATATAGGATAATATAAATATATATATAGGAAAATTTAAATCTCAAATTTCATCATCGAGTTGTCGGGCTTTAAAACTCGTAGAACTTAAAAAAAATCAGTAATTTAATAGTTTCTCCAAAAATCCTAAAATTTGGTATGCTGACATGTCTTGGCCGCCTAAACTCCAGGAAAAAATATGAAATGATTTCAACAAAGTGGCATCATAGATGCTTCACAAGTGCGCAGCGGTGGCGGATGGAGCGTATTTTTTTGTCGCGAGAGCTGGGGCGGCGGGATGGAGTGGACGCTCGCCCCTTTCTCTGTCGTGGAAGCGGAGAGCTGGTGACCTACGATGGAGGGCTAGGATGGAGTCCTGGCGGTCAGATCGGACGGACGCGATAGGTGTAACGAGCTGTAGGACTGCTCATGCGAGATCCAAGAGAAACTAATTACTCTGTCTCAAATTGCATAGAAAAATCATAAAACACGCACAAAAAAATTTAATTATCCTGTGTGTTCTACCTAAACCTACAGGAGTGACAGTTGGTTACAAGAGTGACAGTTGGTTCAAACCGTCACAGAGTTAGTACCTAATTCTCAAACCGTCATAAGACCGTCATAGATTTAGTACGTAGTGATGATTTCAAAAACCGTCATCATAAAACCGTCATGTATCAACACAATCCTTGTAGTGCAAGTTTACGGCAGTGCCACACTATCCATACCTACTGCTGAAGATGTCGGGTCCTAAAGGTATTCTAACCTTTAGAGACTTGAAGCGATCCTTCGAATGTCACACAAAAGCTGTCCAAATTCCCGAAAAAGCTCAACTCTCCCTAGAAGTACAAGAACTCGCGCAGATGGTCCATAACGTCAAACCCGGAGATTCAGAAATCCCAACCAAGAAGGCAGGCACCATCCAACCATCAGCAGAAGTCTCTACAAAGACTATTCACCTGGGAACCGGAGATCCCTCAAAGACAGCGGTTATCAACGCTCATCTATCCAAAGAATAGGAACTCGCGCTCTGTTCCTCAGGACAAACAAAGATATATTTGCCTGGAAGCTGGCTGACATGTCAGGCGTTCCAAGGAACTTAGCTGAGCACAAATTGGAGTTAAAAGAAGGCCCCAGACCCATCAAGAAAAGACTACGAAGATTCTCACCAGAGAAGAAAAGAGGCAATCAAGAAGGAAATAGCTAAACTACTAGCAGCAGGGTTCATCAAAGAAATTCTCCCACCCGAGTGGCTAGCTAACCTAGTATTAGTAAAAAAGAAGAACTCGGCAGAGTGGCGCATGTGTGTCGACTACACAGACCTCAACAAGCACTGTCCAAAGGATCCTTTTCGGATACCAAGGATAGATCCAATAGTTGATGCCAACGCAGGTTCCTCTCTTTTATCCTTTCTAGATTGTTACTCAGGATAGCATCAGATCGCCCTCAAAGAAGAAGACCAACCAAAGACATCGTTTATAACTCCTTTTGGTGCCTATTGTTATAAAACCATGTCCTTTGGATTGAAGAATGCAGGAGCCACTTATCAACGAGCTGTCCAAGATTGCCTAGGCGATCAAATTGGCCGCAATGTGGAAGCCTACGTTGATGATGTGGTTAAGACAAAGGATCCGACTACCCTCATATCAGACTTAGAGGAAACTTTTACCCGACTGCGCACTTACAAATGGAGGCTCAACCCCACAAAATGTGTATTCAAAGTACCTTCAGGCCAACTACTCGGATTCCTCGTTAGCCATCGAGGCATTGAGGCTAGTCAAAAGCAGATCATGGCTATCGTCAGTATGAAACCACCAGCTTCGGTCAGGGATGTTCAGAAGCTCACCGGGTGCATGGCCGCACTTAATATATTTATCTCACGGTTAGGAGAAAAGGGACTACCTTTCTTCAAACTGCTCAAAGTCGGTGATAAATTTCAGTGGACAGAGGAAGCAGACAGGGCCTTTGAACAACTCAAAGGATACCTAACCAACCCTCCCATACTAACGCCGCTAGAACTCAAGGAACCAATGATGCTATATATTGCAGCCACCACACATGTTGTAAGCACAACAATAGTAGTGGAGCGCAAGGATGAGACACACATCTACAATACCCAAAGACCAGTATACTATATCAGCGAGGTACTCTCCGACTCAAAGGTCAGGTACCCGCAAGTTCAAAAGTTGCTTTATGCTTTACTCATATCATCGAGAAAGCTACGACACTACTTTGAAACCCACGAAATCACAGTTGTCACGAGTTTTCCATTGGGAGAAATCCTCCACAACCGCGATGCCACAGACAGAATTTCTAAATGGGCAGTCGAGTTGGGGGCACTTAATATCAACTTCACTCCAAGAAAAGCAAACAAGTCGCAAGCCTTGGCCGATTTCGTTGCTGAGTGGACGGAATTCCAGCAAATTCAAGACAATGACATTCCAGAGATTTGGAAGATGTATTTTGATGGGTCCCTAAAACTCAGAGGAGCAGGTGCCGGAGTCCTTCTTGTATCACCCACTGGGGAGCAACTCAAGTACGTTCTACAAATTTTGTGGCCAGCTACCAACAATGAAGCAGAATATGAGGCGCTACTACACGGGTTAAGGCTAGCAGTCACATTGGGCATCAAGCGACTCCTAGTCTATGACGATTCTTCTGTGGTGATTCACCAAGTCAATAAAGATTGGGACTGCACCAAGGAAACAATGAACACCTACTGTGTCGATGTCCGCAAATTAGAGAAAAATTTCTCGGGTTTGGAACTTATTCATATCACCAGGGATCTCAATGTAGCTGCAAACATCCTAGCAAAGCTGGGATCTGGACAGGGCCCTAGTCCCTAATGGCATCTTTATATATGAGCTATCCAAACCCTCTATCCAAGAGAAGGAAGAAATCGACCCAACACCCTCCGCGCAGATTTTAACTTTATCACCCGGCTAGACTAAAGTCTTCATTAACTACTTCAAAGAACACACATTGTCAAGTGACAAAACCGCAGCAGAGCAGGTCACCAGACGTAGCAAAAACTATGTTCTAGTCAGGAACAAGTTATATCAATGCGGTGCCTCATCAGGAGTTCTCCTTAAGTCCATTTCACCGAAAGAAGGCAAAGAAATATTGAATGAGGTCCACTCCGGGTGTTGCGGCAATCACGCGGCCTCAAGGACATTAGTCGGAAAAATCTTCAGATCCGGGTACTATTGGCCCTCTGCCCTGAAAGATGCAGAAGACTTAGTCCGCCGCTGTCAATCATGTCAGTTCTTCGCCAAACAACAGCATGTCCCAGCTCACAAGTTGATTTGCATCCCACCATCATGGCCCTTCTCATGTTGGGGACTCGACATGGTAGGTCCTCTAAAGCGTGCTCCAAGCGGGTTTGAGTATGTTTACATGGCGATCGACAAATTCACCAAATGGATCGAGTACATGCCATTGGTCATATTCAACGCATCAAAATCAGTTCAATTCATGCAGAGCATCTTTCATCGCTTTGGGATGCCACACAGAATTATCAATGATCTTGGTTCTCCCTTCACGACAATTGAATTCAAGACATGGGCCAGCGACAGCGGAGTAAAGATAGACTATGCATCTGAAGCTCACCCACAGTCAAACGGCCAAGTTGAAAGAGCCAACACCCTCATCTTAGCCGACCTAAAGCCAAGATTATTTGACCTTCTAAAAGACCATGGCGGAAAGTGGGTCGAGGAATTGCCCAAAGTAGTCTGGGGGCTACGGACACAGCGAAGCAGGGCAACAGGGCAGACTCCCTTCTTCCTCGTCTATGGCACAGAAGCAATTCTCCCAGTGGACCTAATCTGGAACTCTCCGCGAACAGAGCAATACAGTGAAGGAGAGTCTGACGATACAAGGCGGTTAGAAGTCGACAGTCTTGAAGAGGCTCGAATAAACGCCCTTTCCAATCAGCAAGATATCTCCAAGGGATGAGGCGCTACTACGATAAGAATGTCCATCACCACACCTTCCATGTAGGCGACATGGTCCTGAAGAAGATTCAGAATACCACCGGACGCCACAAGCTTATGAGTCCATGGGAAGGACCCTACATAGTATCTAGAGTAACAAGACCCGAGTCATTTGAGCTAGTCACTAAGGATGGTTCTCCACTGCCAAATTCATGGAACATTGGGCATCTAAAAAGATACTATACCTAAGGACTATGCTACAGAGACGAATCAGGGCAATTTTGTATCTACTTATACATATTAATAAAGATTGGTCTCCATCAGAAATACAGAGTGTCACAACTCCTTTCAAGCTATTTACATTTATCACAACTACTCAGTCGGATAAATTCTTAGCAAGCACACAATAAGCTCTAGCTATTGTATCCCACCGACTAATATATAATATTATTCGGATGGACCCTTTTTGATTCAGAGGTAACCACATTTGAGTTACGAGCTACGAGCTCAATACAACTCACCCGCTAGTACGGCTTAAAAACCCGACTACAAACCTATAGAGAATATGAAGGACCGAGAATGCTAAAGCAAGGCGACCAAGGGGGGTGAATGGGAGCCTAAAAAATTTCTCTCGAAACTTCGGCCTTTGTCCCAAAAATCAACCCCCAAAAGGTTTGATAGAAACGTGATGCCCATGACCCTTGGATGAGGGTGGATGATCCCTAGGATCACAGTGAGGCACCACACAACAAGAGTGAACCAAACACCAAGAGCACCGTCTCAGGTTTGACCCAAAAAACCGACACCCGAACGTAGATAGAGAGCTACGTCGAGAAGTCTCCAAATATCTATGCTAACAAGTAGCAAAGATACCTAGAGGGGTTACTTGGTCAACTCTAGGGCCAACTGAGAAGTCCGGAAACCAAGCGAAGAAGCCGGGAGAGCAAACGCACCAAACTAGAAGCTTCAGCCAAGTCCCGGACTGTCCGGGGTCCAGCTCGCGGACAGTCTGCCCAACGGTGGACTGTTCGAGCTCTGGTGGCGGACTGTCCGCCGGCCAGATGTGCAAAAACACACTGCTGCAGAAGACTCCCTGGTCACTCCCGAACTGTACGCGAGTTAGACCGGCGGACTGTCCACAGGTCACTCCGGACCAAAACGCCAGAGCCGCGCAGCCACTGAGTCGGCTGCAGCCCAACACGCGGACTGTCCGCGAACCCTACGGCGGACTGTCCGCGGATGAACAGGAAGGGCGATTTTGGTCGCCCTCAACACAAATCTCCTACAAATCGATCCAAATCAAAAATCCCTTGGTCGTAAACTTGGAGAGGATGATCACGAGGTAGTTAGGAGACTATCCCCGAGAAATCATCCGCTCAAATCAACTCAATCAACGGGAAATCAAAGGGGAAGGTGTATGAACCGAAAAAGCGCCACGAAAACGAAATCAACCCGATCTACTTGTTCGTTAGGTGTTAGATGAATTTCTTTGGTGGAAATGATCTCCTCACTATAAAGAACAAGTTGATTCAAGTGGATTTCAAAAAGATGCAGTAGAGAGGAGATCGAGAGTGACGGGAAAATCGCGAGAGAAAAGAAGCGGAGAAACGAAGAACACGAAGAACAAAGTCAAAACACGAATTGAGACATCTGCGGATACATGGGTGTATGTCGAGTCTTGAGTGATGAGTGAATGTAAACTGGGATAATGCGCATGTTCTTTGGCTTGTGTTGTGCAGGTGTCGAGCACGGATACAGTGATCTAAGGCAAGGTGAAGGTCAAGTAGAGACGTGTCGTGCCGATGGACCGAGAGTGGCGAAGGGCGGACGTGAGGCTTGGACTAAGGGACCGGTGGCCCGAGGATCAGTTGTGGTGGCTGACAGCCTGGGACAGCGACGAGCGAAGACTTGCGGGCACGGTGTTGCTCGGGTCGAGGATCTAGGGACACGTGTCGGTGGACGGGGTGCACGGGCGGTGCATCCCCTCTACGGCTCGGTTTGGTGGTTGAGCCACAGAAAAACCACTGAGTGGACGATTTCCAGGTTTGGGCCTCAAAACCTGAGCGCTGACGGTTTCTGAGTTTGGGCAACAAAACTCGGGCTGAAGACGGTTTCTAGGTTTGGGCCACAAAACCTGGGCGCTGCGGGTTTCTGAGTTTGGGCCACAAAACTCAGGCGATGGACGGCTGGTTTCCCGGTTTGGGCCTCAAAAACGGGGGTTGGTCGTGAAGGCTGGTTTCCCGGTTTGGGCCTCAAAACTGGGGGCAAAGTCCGGGAAAAGGACAAGCAGAGCGGTGGCGGCACGTGGTGGCAATCGGTGAGGTTGCATCGAGGCAACGCTACCAGTTGTGCGGGCGTGGCCGTCGGATCACCATCTACCTTGAGTTGGTCCAAAATAACCCTAGGGTTTAGCTGACTCACTCTGTAATTAGTTAGGGGTAGAGTGGGAATTAGAAATTGGATAAGTAGAGGGAGACACCCACCTCCCATGATATCTCAGTCATTTGCTATTTTGCCTTCTCGGTTTTCCTGCTCTCCCCATCCTTTGTTGTAGCGAACTGAGATCCACAGAGAAGAAAATCATTCCTCTGTGTTCATGAGATTTTGAGGAAGTGAGACCGTAATCTCACTATTGTAGCGTGTGGTAGCCACACGGTTGCAAATTCGTGGTTGTGATTCGCGTTTTGTTCTTGTTCTTCGCGGGTTGCTTTTCTCCACGTTTTTCTCGGTGATCAATCTCTCTACTTGGTGTGTCTTTTGGAAATCCATTTGAACCAAGTTGTTCTAGATCGTGAGGCACTTCTTTCCACCGAAGGAATTCTTCTCTAACCTCACGAGCTAGTAGATCGGTTGATTTTCATTTTGGATCAAGTTTTGCTCCCTTGTCCCGAATTCTTCCAATTCACCGGTTTGGGGTTAGGTTCAAGCCATGATCTCTTTGGGATAGCTCACTAACCTCCTTGGAACTCCCCATACCAAGTCTCAGCCTTAGTGCTTTTGATTCAGAGGAGATCAGGTGAATTTCGCGGAAGAACAGTTCTGGATCGGGACCATCGGATGCTCTGTTTGTAAGCATCGGACGCTGAGTTCATACCATCGGAGCGTTCGTTGCCACGTGTTGTCTGACAGTACGTTTAAAGGAGCATAAGACGCTGACCATCGGAGCGTCCGTTGCCATCGGACGCGCCGGAGGTCTAGCATCGGACGCTAGGGTTTCACTGTAGCAGCGTCTGATGCCAGTCCAGTAAGGTTCCAGTAAGAGTCATTTTGCATCGAACGCTTCCGGTGCCTGACCTTGAAGGACAGAGAAGCAACCAGAAAGCGACCAGAGGGGGGGTGAATGGGAGCTTCAAATTTTCCTTTCGGAAACTAGTAGCCACTGTCCCGAGAATCACCCCAAAAGCAAACCTTAGAGCTTGCAAATGTCCACGACCCTAGATGTAGGGTGGATGCTTTCGAGAAGCACAGCAGGACACTACACAACTCTAGAAAGCCAACGCAAAAGACAGAAATCAAATCCGACAACAAACAAACAAGCTGCGAACGAGACAGCGTGAAACTGAAGTGACCGGACTTCTGGCCTGCGTCCGGTCGCAGAGCACCGGACGCGTCCGGTCAGACGAAATCAGATTTCGGACCTCTCTGAGTTGGACCGGACTCACGGTCACTGAGCGTCCGGTCACACCTCGAGCGTCCGGTCACTCGAAGACGCGGATAGTGAACAGTGCAAGCAAACCGTCCGGTCGATCACAGGAACCAGCGTCCGGTCTCGAGCGTCCGGTCGAGTCGCGGGAAACACAGTGAAGACATTCAACGACCGGACTCCGGTGGTGCGTCCGGTCAGCCCGACCCAAGCGTCCGGTCAAGTCACAAAACAGGCCACGCCGAGCCTTCAACGACCGGACTCATAGGGAGCGTCCGGTCGATGAACAGCCAGCGTCCGGTCACCCCGTGATTCCACAGTTCGTCCACCGAATCGACTCGATCTCACCCAAAACGAATGCTCTAGAGATCAAACTTGGTGAGAGGAGTCACAAGGAGGATAGTGAGCTATCTCTAAGAGATCATGGCTCGAACCTATCTCCAAATCGGTGAATCGAAGAAATTCAGGGGAAAGGAGAAAAACTTGACCCGAAACCAAAATCGATCGATCTCCTAGACCATGAGGTTAGAGGAGAATTCCTTCGGTGGAAAGAAATGCCTCACGATCTAGAACAACTTGGTTCAAACGGATTTGCAAAAGATGAACTGAGCAAAGAGATCAAGCGACGGGAAAATCGTGGAGAAAAAGGATTCCGCGAAGAACACAAACAAAATGCGAATCACAACCACGAATTTGCAACCGTGTGGCTACCACACGCTACAACAGTGAGGTTACGGCCTCACTTCCTCAAAATCTCATGAACACAGAGGTATTGTTCTCTTCTCTGTGCATCTCAGCTAGCTACAGCAGGGATGTGGGAGAGCAGGAAACCCTAGAAGCAAAGAGCAAATGACAGGGATGACTAACTGAGATAGAATGGGAGGAGGGTGTCTCCCTCTACTTATACTAATTCTATTCCTACTCTACCCCTCTCTAATTACAGAGCGAACCAGCTAAACCCTAGGATTATTCTGGACCAACTCGGTGGTAGGTGTATCCGACGGCCACGCCCGCACAACTCGTTGCGTTGCCTCGACGCAACCTCCCGATTGCCGCCACGTGTCGCCCTCGCTCTGCACCCCCGGTTTTGTGGCCCAAACCGGGAAACCAGCCTTTTTCAGCCAACCCCCGGTTTTGTGGCCCAAACCGGGAAACCAGCCCACCAAGCATCTGAGTTTTGAGGCCAAACTCAGCAAACCCTCAGCGCCCAGGTTTTGAGGCCCAAACCTGGAAACCGTCCTCAGCCCGAGTTTTGTGGCCAAACGGAAACCATCCGCACCCTGGTTTTGAGGCCCAAACCTGGAAACCGTCCACCCGATGGTTTTTCCTGGCTCTACACCAAACCGACGTCGTAGATGGGATGCACCTCCCGTGCACCCCGTCCACCGACACGTGTCCCCAAGTCCACGACTCAGGCAACACATGACCGCACTTCTTCACTTGTTGTCGTCACAGGCTGCTAGCCACCACAGCTGATCCTCGGGCCTCTGGTCCCTCAGTCCAAGCCTCACGTCCGCCTTCGCCACTCTCGGTCCATCGGCACGGCACGTCTCTACTTGACCTTCACCTCGCCTTTGATCACTGCATCCGTGCTCGACACCTGCACAACACAAGCCAAAGAACATGCGCATCATCCCAGTTAACAATCACTCATCACTCAGAGATCCGGCATACACCCATGTATCCGCAATCTCCCCTTGATGAGTGCATTGTCAACTACCAACACAAATCATAAGAAAAGAGAAGAAGGAAGAAGGAGAAGAGCGAACTCAACCAAATGACCCAAAAGCATTGCAAAGCCGAAGAAGGTCAAGTGGAAAGAGCGAAAGAACTTGGTGCCCAAAGACATGGGCAACGGCTCGACGCAACCAAGCAAAGCAAAGCTAGCCCTCAAGAAGAGGTAGAACAGGCTCAACACCGCTAGCAAACACCAATCAAAAATATCGAAGCAAAATGCTAGTCCCTCAAGATAGAGGCACAGAGGCTCAACACAACTAGCAAAGAAAGCTCGATACCGACTGTTACCAAAAAGAGTTCGACACCAATTGAAAATCTGAAAAGCAAATACTAGTCCCTCAAGAAAGAGGCTAAGGCTCAACGCAACTAGCAAACCCCTCCAAACCAATTGAAAATGTCAAAGACTCAACCGGAAACAAACTCCCCCTCGAATAGTGCAAACAACCAGGAAGGCTCCCCCTTAGCTGAAACGGAGGGTAATGATTTGCAATTTCTCCCCTTAGTTGAAAATGCACTTATCAAGACACACAGCTCCCCTCATAAAATGCACCAACAAAAAGTGCCAGTAAGAGAGGTTCTCCCTCTTCCAAAATGCAAATGAGGCAAAATGCAAGTTAGGAGCTTCAGGAGTATACTCAAAAGAGTGCAAGGATGCTCTATAGAGTTCAAATCCGATGACTCAGAAAAATGGACAGAATGCTAGGAAAGGCTCAAGCTGATCACTAAGAATGAAACATGAACATATGAGCAGTTTGAAGCCGAAAAAGGTATTCACCATCAAAATAGCACAAGACATGTATGGACAGGAAGTCAAATGTGCTAAGCATGTATACCAAGTGAACTACCCCTAGCACAGTTCAATCATCATGCTGACACCAATTTAGGCATATACTTGTGATTTCAGATTTTAATCGGAGATGCAGCAGTGAAATTACACAAGTTCAGAAAACAGCATGTGACTGCGAGAGGTTGAATGCTTGTTATTGCCTAACTTTTCAACTGTGCGAAGCCTATGCATAAGCAATCAGAAGCTTAAGGCAACAGTTTCGGTCATACACTACACAGCTCAAGTTTAACTCAAAGTGCAATGAGAAACAGTCTCGAAACTGTGAGGTGCTAACAAGCAAACCCATCTCGATCTTTCCAATTTACTTAACTTGGTTCAGATTTTAAACAGAATATGACATACCAAGCAAGTGAATGACTCAACACTAGAGACATAGCAACCTAGCATATATGAAAAGCACATGTGACTTCAACACATCCTACACATGCTAGTTGCATATCTCAATAGTGAACATTTTCAAGTTTTAAGTTCATTATCAAATTCACCATTCAAAAATAGCTCAGCTCATAGTATGCACTAGTGATTAGAAAGAGCATAAGCTACAGCATCTACATAAAGCCTCAGAGCAAAAACTACACAGAGCATAGTTACAATCTTTAGATTATACATATGAAGCTCAGAATGTAAAAGCGTATGCTAAAATGCAAAAGAAGCACGAAGAAATCAAAAAGAAGCAAAAACAACTGAAACCAAAAAGTCAGTGTGTCATTCAAAATCCAAAGTGTTTCCCCCATCTAAAAGGGAAAACACACACCAAGCTCACCTCTCAACCGATTAAAGGTTGATTGGTCCAAAGGCTTGGTAAAAATATCAGCAAGCTGATGATGAGTATCGACATGGCGAAGGTCGATATCACCCTTCTCATAGTGGTCTCGCAGAAAATGGAAGCACACATCAATGTGTTTGGTCTTCGAGTGAAGCACGGGGTTCTTAGCAACGCTAATCGCACTCGTGCTGTCACAAAGCAAAGGAACATGAGAAAAGCTCAGACCAAAATCACGCAAAGTGGCCATCATCCAGAGCAACTAGGAACAGCAGCTAGCCGCAGCAACATACTCAGCCTCCGTGGTAGACTGGGCGACACTAGACTGCTTGCGAGAGGACCACGAAACAAGAGAAGAACCAATAAACTGGCAAGTCCCAGAAGTGGACTTGCGATCAATCCGGCAACCAGCAAAATCCGCATCGGAATAACCGCAAAGGGAAAGGGTGGAGGAAGCAGAATACCAAATCCTAAATTCTAGAGAGAAGGATAAGTACCTCATAATGCGCTTGACCGCCTGACGGTGAGCAGTGCGCGGCGACGCCTGAAAGCGCGCGCAGAGGCACACCGCGAACTGGATGTGCGGGTGTGTCGCCGTCAGGTACAGCAGACCCGATCCGACGGTCTACTCTGGCTCCCTCTGGTCCACTGCTTCTCGCTCCTTGTCCGCATCCAGGGCCGTCATGGTCGCCATGGGTGTTGGAAGAGGATTGGCCTCACCCATGTCGAACTTCTTTAGGATATCTCTGGTGTACTTGCCCTGGTGCACAAACGTTCCTTCCCGGGTTTGCTTGATTTGCAACCCGAGGAAAAATGTCAACTCGCCCATCATGCTCATCTCGAACTCCCTGCTCATAGTGTCTGCAAACTTGGCAACCAAAGCGTGAGAAGAACCACCGAAAATGATATCATCCACGTAAATTTGGACCAAGAGAGTATCAGTGCCTTGCTTGAGGAGAAAGAGCGTTTTATCTACACATCCCATTTTAAAACCCTTAGCAAGCAAAAAAGTTTTCGACCTATCATACCAGGCTCTAGGGGCTTGTTTCAAACCATACAAAGCTTTGTGAAGTTTAAAGACATGGTTTGGAAACTTGGGATTTTCGAAACCGGGGGGTTGTCTAACATACACCTCCTCTTCTATGTAGCCGTTTAAGAAGACACTCTTGACATCCATTTGAAAAAGTTTGAAAACTCTGGATGCAGCAAAAGCCAAGAGTATCCTAATTGCCTCCAAACGAGCTACAGGAGCAAATGTCTCCTCATAGTCTATCCCCTCCTTCTGACTATATCCCTAGGCTACAAGTCTGGCCTTGTTTCTCACAACATGGCCATCTTCTCCCTGTTTGTTTTTGAAAACCCATTTTGTCTCAATTGGATGACACTCAGAAGGTGGAGACACTAGAACCCAAACCCGATTTCTCTCAATGTTCTCAAGCTCCTCATGCATGGCATTGACCCAATCAGGATCCATCAAAGTGTGTCCAACATCCTAGGGTTCAAAATCAGCAACAAATGCAGAATGAGCAAAGTGAGAGATTTGCCTTGACCGGGTGACGCGTTCGTCGATGCTGCCGATCATCTGCTGAGGCGGGTGCTGGCGCTGAATGTGTCGTGGCGCCTCCCTTGCCGAAGTGGCCTCCTATAACACCTCTAGTGTTTAAGCTAAATAAAACCTGACATGTCATCATGAGCATGGAAAGCATTCATGTAGCAACACTAATGATGCATTTACAACTTGCTTAGAACTTGATCTCAAGTGCATCATGTGTGTGTTTAAATTCTGTTCTGCTCATTTGATGTGTGATGCTTAGGGTATCATAGTGGCTGAATTCTAGAAAGAATAAGATTATAGGGTTACATGGTTCATGAAATCACAAGTCATTATAGTGGCCCTATGATAAAGGCTATGATCCAAGTGGAATCTGGACATGGCCCTAAAAACAAAGTTGTAGATACTAATGAATGGAACAACTTTGGTATATAAAGTTAACATGGATTCTGCACAGGATTTGAATTGAAACAAATTTGTTTTAAACCCTAGAATCTACCATTGAACTACAGCTTTCAAACTATTGAGAATCTGACCTTGATTCTTAAATCAAAGTTGTAGGAAATCATAAATGTGACAACTTTCATGTTCACAGAATTTGAACTTCTTCAGAAAATTCTAAAGTAATTTGAGAATTCAGTTTGGGGCAGATTTGAATTCAAACTATAATTCAAAAACTAGGCCGAATTGGAACATGATCCTTTAAGCAAGTTTGTAGAGCATAAAATTTTGAACAACTTTCATTCTTACAGATTTTGCACTTCTATTCAAAATTTGGACACATTTTGAGAGGGGACAGGAACTACTGTAGCTACAGTTTATGGAACCTTGCATGGCCTCCACAGCAGCCATCTAGTCCACCACGGCATTTCCTGTATCGCCACGTTCACATCCACGCGCCACTCTCTCCCTTTGCATGCGCAACACACTGGCACACTGCCTGAGCTCCTCACCGTCCACAAAACCAGCTTCCCGTTCCATCCCTCGTTCTTTCCGTTTTCCTCGGTCTCCGCCGGCGTGGTGCAGAGGAGCTCCGCTGAGCTCTAGCGCCACCGTCGAGCTTCCACCATCGCAACCAACGTTTTCCCGAGCTCCGCCATAACCCCATGAACTTCTCCACCCACTGAATCGAACTTCAGTAACCCACATTGCTCGGTCCGAGCATTTCTCCTCCAACTCCGGTGAGGCGCCGCCGTTAACGATTCGTTGTCGTACGGTGAGCTCTGTTCCTCTCACGACAATTAACCCGCACCGATAGTTCCGCCTTCCCTCACTCTCTCTGGTCGGCTCGACATCCGAGTCCCTACCACGCAGGTTCGCCGGAACAGCGCCGCGACGCCGGAACCGCCGCGACGCCATCACCGCCACCGTCGACCCCAAACTCCCGAGCTTCTCCGGCCGTGACAGCTTGAGTTCTAACCCTAGGTGAGCTCGCTGGTGCTCCTGCTTCTCTCCGTTTGAACTCTACCGCGCTTAAGCCGCCGGAACACCACCGCGCCGCCATGAACGGCGGAGCCGAGCCGCCATTCTCGTGGCCGCGATAGCTCCGACCAACCCTAACCCTAACCGACCTCACCAATGGCATCGCGATGTCGGGAAACATGTGTAGCTAGTCTTGGTCGGGTCACTAGCCTTGCCATCGGTGAGGAACGCCGACGGTCAACGCCGCCCGTGCCGCGGTCAAGGTTGAGCCCTAGGTGAGGCCTCTGATGTCGATGCTTGCCTCGGTTTAGCCTCTACCGCCTTGGTTTGGTCAGAACGTCGGCGAATGCTGGGAACGGCGGAACCACGTCCGTCATTTTCCGAGGCCGAGCTAGCTCCGTCCACGATCACTCCCTAGCCCGACCGAGACCTTGGGCGTGCTCGCGAGGCAGACCCGAACACGATGGTAGCCTCGGCTGAGCCGTGGCCTCGCCGCCGGCGAGTTGGGCCGGCGGTCAACGCCACCGTCGCTCCGTCAAGACCATTGCGCGCGTGAGCCTCGGCATTTTCCGAATCACGCGGGCCTCGGCACTGGTCCGTTCGCGCGCAGGCCTCGGCCGAGGCGGAGTCTTACGCCCCGAGCGCCGCATCTCCGAGGCTTAGTGTTAGGGTTGTTTTCTATTTTAGCGTTTTTGGATAGTGCTGCATTTTGTTATTTTTGTCACAATTAATTTACAGCTCCTAAAATCATGAAATTTTTTGGGTAAGCTCTCTGAGATGAGAAGAAAATTTTAAAAATACGAAACTGAAAGTTTGGATAAGTTTTATTGGAGTATTAAAATAGTAAATAAATGGTTTAGACTCCTTAAACAATTTTTGTAGGCTGTTCCTGTGGTCCAAAAATTGAGAAACAAATTTTGTAGTGCTTAGTAACACATAACTCATCCCTGGTAAAACTTTAGCCCTTTTGTGAAAATAATTTTAAACCTTAATAACTAAGCCATTAGTTAAATAATGATTAGTTAATTATTAATAAGGTCTTATAATTTTTGTTATCCTATCTGCTGTCCATAAATCAATGTAACATTGTTGTTATATTTAGGGACTATTTACACCAAAAGTTTGGGTAAACATATGACCCTTAGTGATCAATTAGATAGTTTAGTTTGGCAATTGCTAAGTTGATTTTGATCTCTGAACCAGTTTGGATGGGAACATGTTAACATCATAGTAATTTGATTTTCTGTCAAAATGTTGTATAGCAAAGTTGTAGCACTTTGTATATCTAGTTGCTCCTAAAATTCGTAATTATTGGAAGTATATGCTGGGAGTTATGTTCTGTACAAACTGGGTGTGCAGTGCTGTCCAGAATCTGGATAGGTTAAACAAATGAATTGTTTGGTCCATAAGATCCTGGAATCAGCTGTTGTTTATAGAAAGTTAGTAAAAGTGTAGAGAACTTGTTAAACTTTCCAGATTGTCCTGAGTCACCTGAATAGCTATTTTGTAGCTCCTGTTATGGTTTAAAACAAGTTGGTACATGAAATCTATTCGGGTTATCGTTTATACAAATTTTGTTCCAATTGTGTTCTTTGTTCTTGAATTCAGTTTTGGATTATTGTTTACTACTGTACTGTTCTATTTACATATGTCTAGCATCATAAGCATTCATTCATATTCGCATCGCATGCATCTTATATGTACTCGTTCGTGTATTGCGTTTAGAAACCGAGGTTAGCAAGGAGCAACCGGAGATTGCAGCTCGTGAGGCACCGGTATTCTACGAAGTGGGATTTGATATTTGTGGCAGCGAGCCGGAAGAAGAACCCCAAGGCAAGCCCCGGTGGATTTGCCCCTACCTTGCAATTTTCAAATAATATACTTGTTGATAAAATTTGTGTATTAAGTTTAGGAGTTGAATGTTACCTACTTGATGCATTGACTACCTTGATTATTCCTTATACTATCCTTGTCACTGGGTTATTTACAAATGCTTAGATTGCTTAGCCTTGCTCATTAGAGTAGGTTTTTGAAATGAGAGATGCTATTGTTGGGAACCCTTCCCCGGTTGGGATGGTATAATTAAACTAAGAGACCGGGCGGGTAACTTGCAGAGGAAGGGAGTCCTGGTGTAGTGTTTCCGCCTGTGTCGCTTAGGACCCGTCCGCTGTTGGCCCGTTGGATCGAGAACTATTTGTTAGTACTGGTCACATGCAACGGTAAGCCCTACTGTGGCTATGCTCTTACTGGAACGGCGCACCGCGCACTGGGAGTGGAGAGATGGCGGGAGTAGCGTGTACCCACCCTGCTCGGTCCCCTGTTGGACGGACTCAGCAAGGCCGAGGTAGGGCGGGGTGGTGTACTGTACTCCCGGGTGGGCGCGCGGCTCCGTCCGGTTTGAGCGGATTCACGGGACGGTTGATATATGCGAGTTCGGTCTCGCATATGTCGTGTGATAAGGAAGCCCCAGCTGGGTAGATCAAGCGGTTCGAATCGTCGTTTGCTCCACGAGAAAAGGAGACTCGTCCTCGCCCCTCAGCGTAGTTTAATGATGAAACAAAGGAGGATTAATGGGTTGATTTTATGATGTACATTCATTTACTTAGTTAATATTAGAAGTATGAAATGACACAACTACTTAGTTGCAGGAGCTTTTATGCAAAGGAAAACTTTTGCATTCTTGCTAAAACCTCACCTTGACTTCCCCCTCAGCCTGCATTCGTGAGTCTTCTCCCCAATTTATTAGTCGGGTAAGTCTTGTTGAGTACTCCTGTACTAAGGGTTCTATGACCCCTTGTTGCAGGTGAGCCCGGTGAGCAGATGTGCTTTGGACCTTGTTGTATGACCATCTTCCCGGTGGAGGACAATAAGTGATGTGCCCTTGGGCAGGGTTTATTAGTATGGTCATGTTATCAGACGTTTATTCCAGCACTTAGTTCTATCGCAACTTGAACTCTTTATCACCTATGTTGTAATGATGAACACTGGTTTGTAATATACAGTTTATGTAAGACTTCCGCTAAATTCTCCGATCTGGTATTTGTATGAAATGTATATTGGTGTAATGATTACACTCGGATGATTCCTGTGACCCATGGATACATCGATCGTATCCAACAGATTAATCCAGTCTTGTGGCACACTTACATAGCAGTCAGAGGTCGTTGGACAAATGACACGTGTAAGTGGGCCACATTGTTGGTTGAGTCTGTTACAGGCTTGGTATCGGAGCAGGATCCCCGTGGTAATCTTTGCAGTAATTTGAAAACCTTTAAAACTTATTTTCTAAGAAAATCTAAAAAGACCCTTTCTAATTATATTATTGCTTTTCTCAACTTACTTCTTGCTTACTAGGAGGTGTGTGCTGGAAAGTATTGCCCTATGTTTAAAAAGGTTACAAAAATATTTTGGTAAGTATGCAAGTAAGCAAATAATGTCATATGCGTAGAATCGTAAGTGTGCATCCTTTTCATCTTGCATCAATTAAATTATAAAAATTTCCTCCCTTAAAAGATATCGGGTCATGGGTGTAATAATATACTGACTTATAGGTGCACGAAACTGACTTTAGTTTAAAAATTATTCCAGGATGGCTCGCGCTAAGCAGACAGTACGCAAGAGTACGGGGCCAAGGGGAGTCCCGCGTCGCCAGCTCGCGCCGCGTTCAGGGGAGGCTAGCAGCAGCCGTAGCACCTGTCGTTCTGAGGCAGAGCTCCTTGCAGAGATCCGGAGGCTCACTACTACCCTAGCAGAGTCCACCAGGGATAGAGCTCTGGACGCCATGATCATTAGTTCTCAGTGCGAGCAGCTGAAGGAGGCAGCTGAACTGGAGGGTCTTGTGCGCGCAGCTTAGTGAGGCATCCAAGGTAGAAGCTGATTTGGAGAGTGAGAATGAGCAGTTCCGTGCTCAGAGGGATGAAGCCTGGATCTGAGAAAACCAAGCCCGCGCACGAGTCTTTGAGCTTGAGTTTCAGATAGAGGATATGGAGGTGTATGCCAACAATCTCCATGAGGAGATTCACGCCCTGCATAACCAGCTCCATCCTCACCATGCTCCAGGGGCAGCCGAGATGGCGAACGGTGTGGTCCTGGCTGACGAAGGAGAGCCCGACGAGGAGGACGACGAGCCCGAGTTGGTGATCGAGATCGACGATAGTTGACGACGAGGGTGGTCACGTCTCGGCCTCGACACTGACCATGAGGAGTGATCGTAGTTTGGGTAGTTCTAACTAGTAGTATGGGAGGATAGTTGCACTAGATAGTCCTGCTAGGAGCGGACTTATGTAATAAATAAATCAGACCATGTGATGTTCATGCAACTGCTTTTGCTAATGTAATGGAAGTTTATGACTAAGTTAATTATGAGTACTTATGGATGTTGTGCAATACTTGCTGTATATTACAGATGCCGGTGAATACGCGTGCTTCCGGGGCTGGTACATCCCAGGGGGAAAAACCTCCACCACCACCACGGCTACCCCCGACATTGGCCGATGCAATTGCTGCATTAGCCACTGTGACAGCTGATAACACTAGGCTGTTACAAGCTATGGCTCAAGGTCGCGGGCCAGGACACCGCGAGCAAGGAAATCCGAATGCCAACAGCACGTACTCAGATTTCATGGATACTCGCCCTCCGCTCTTCACCAAAGTTGAAGAGCCTTTGGAAGCAAATGAGTGGCTGCATACTATTGAGCAAAAATTTGAGTTGATCCGGTGCACCGACATTTAGAAGCCTCTGTTTGCAGCACAACAGTTTAGAGGGCCAGCAGGCACCTGGTGGGCAAATTATTTGGCCGCGCAAGCTCCTGGACACCAAGTTACTTGGGCTGAATTTTGTGAAGTCTTTAGATCACATCACATCCCAGCGGGTGTCATGCAAATGAAGCTAGAGGAGTTTCTCAAGCTGCAGCAGGGTACTCAATCCGAGATGCAGTATGTGAGCAAGTTCAACCATCTCTCCCAATATGCTCCTGATCATGTCAACACTGATGCTAAGAAGAAGCAGTGCTTCATGCGAGGGCTGAGCACCAAGCTGCAAACCATGATGACCACCCGTGCCAACTCCACCTTCAATGACATTGTGAGCATTGCCATTACTCTTGAAGAGAAGAATCGTGTGCACAAGGAAGCAAAAAGGAGGAAGACTGCTCAAGCTGGCGCATCTGGGAGTGTGCCGAAACGTCCCAAGTTCCTATACCACCCTGTTCCTCATGCACATGTACCTGCTCGCCCACCCCAGCAATATTACCAACCTCAAGCTAATGCCAAAGCCTCTTCCTAGTTCCAGTACCCACGTCAAGCCAATGCACCTAGCTCCCAATCCACAAATGCCCCAAAAACCAGTAACCCCTGCTATAACTGTGGCGGGTCAGGACACTTTGCGAAGAGTTGTCCTTCACCGAAGAATTATAACTCAAATGTCCCTCGCCAGCAAGGTAATCAAGCTAATCCATAGAATAAGCAGCAGCAAGGCAACCAATCTGGCTCTCGACCAGGCACACGGAAGATCTATGTGGTACCCAAGACTGGACAGGTTCATCATACTCAAGTTGAGACTATTCCAGAAGGCGAACCGGTTATGCTGGGTACGTTCCCTGTTGCCAACCAATTAGGAGTTACACTCTTTGACTCTGGTGCATCGCATTCATTCATCAATAGAGAGTTTGTCAGGAAGCATGCAATTCCAATATGTGAATCCAAAGGAAAATATCTATACTGTCGCCTGGGGGTCGACTGTTGCCAATGAGATAGTACATCAAGTTCCTATACAGATGGGACGACATGTTTATCCCACTTCTATGATTGTGTTGAACCATCAAACCTTAGATGTGATTCTGGGGATGAACTGGATGCAGCGTTATGGGGCTGTTTTAGATACTTTGAATAGGACTATTCGTCTAAATTCACCGGACCGAAAATCCCAACTTCTTATCCAGCTTCCAAACCCAAACTAATCAGCCGAAAATATACGCCATGGTTAGTGAAGGAGTTGAGAATGTCCCAGTGGTCCGAGAATTCCCTGATGTGTTCCCGGAAGAATTACCTGGTCTGCCACCAGACAGAAACGTGGAGTTTGTGATTGAGCTGCAACCAGGAACAGCACCTGTATCGCGGAGAGCTTATAGAATGGCTCCAAAGGAGTTAGCCGAGTTGAAGACTCAGTTACAAGAACTTTTGGAGAAAGGTTTTATCCGACCTAGTTCTCTCCCTGGGGATGTCCCGCTATCTTTGTGAAGAAGAAAGACAAGACTCTGAGAATGTGCGTAGATTATCGTCCTCTCAATGATGTAACCATCAAAAACAAATATCCCCTTCCACGCATTGATCTTCTCTTTGACCAGCTTGCCGGAGCCAAAGTCTTCTCCAAGATAGATCTTAGATCAGGGTACCACCAGATAAAAATTAGACCCGAAGATATCCCTAAAACAGCCTTCACCACTCGATATGGTCTATATGAATACCCTGTCATGTCCTTTGGTCTAACCAATGCTCCAGCCCATTTCATGTATCTCATGAACTCTGTGTTCATGCCTGAGCTCGACAAGTTCGTAGTAGTATTTATTGATGACATCTTGGTATATTCCAAAACCAAAGAAGAGCATGCTGAGCATCTGCGGATAGTACTGACTCGTCTGCGTGAGCATCAGTTATATGCTAAATTCAGCAAGTGTGCTTTCTGGTTAGAAGAAGTGCAGTTCCTAGGTCATGTGCTATCAGCCAAAGGAATCGCAGTGGATCCCGGAAAAGTGCAGGATATTCTGAAATGGAAGTCGCCAACCACAGTTCACCAAGTCCGTAGTTTCCTCGGAATGGCTGGTTATTATCGCCGTTTCATCTTTGGTTTTTCAAAAATAGCCAAACCTATTACCGAGTTGCTCAAGAACCAAGTCAAGTTTAAATGGACTCCTGAGTGTGAGCAGGCTTTTCGAACCCTAAAGAAGCTGCTTACCACAGCACCAATTTTAGCTCAACCAGATATTGAGAAGCCTTTTGATGTATACTGTGACGCCTCCGAAGTTGGTCTTGGCTGTGTGTTGATGCAAGAAGGTAGGGTCATTGCCTATGCATCAAGACAGCTCAAGCGGCACGAAGAACATTATCCTACTCATGACCTAGAGTTAGCTGCAGTTGTACATGCACTGAAGATATGGCGGCATTACTTGTTGGGAAACAAGTGCCATATGTACACTGATCACAAGAGTTTGAAGTACATTTTTACTCAGGAAGACTTGAATATGCGACAAAGGAGATGGCTGGAATTAATCAAGGATTACGATCTAGAAAATACATTACCATCCAGGTAAGGCAAATGTAGTTGCTGATGCTCTCAGTCGGAACCCTCATTGCAGTTGCTTGTCAGTAGCACCCATGCATCTTAGTTTGTGTCAAGAGCTGGAAAAGTTGGGCATAGAGATAGTTTTGCAAGGAAGTTTGAATAATATTAGGGTCAAACCTACCATACGAGAAGAAAATTATAGCAGCTCAGAAAGTGAATAAGGGAATAAGTCACATTATAGCAAAAATCAAAGCAGGAGAAACAACTTGTTTCAGAGTTGATGAAGCAGGTGTACTATGGTTAAGGACCGATTGGTTGTTCCCAAGGTATCTGAGCTCAGACAGAAGATTCTTGATGAAGCTCATCTTACCAGGTTAGCCATCCACCAGGAAGTAATAAAATGTATCAAGATCTGAAGCAAAGTTTTGGTGGACAAAGATGAAGATTGAAATAGCTCGCTACGTGGCTCAGTGTGATACTTGTCAAAAGTAAAGGCAGTACGTTTGAAGCCAGCCGGTGAGTTACAGCCTTTGCCTATTCCAGCTGGAAATGGGAGGATATTAGCATGGATTTCATCGTGGGTGTTCCCAAAACCTCCAAGGGATTTGATTCAATTTGGGTAATTGTTGACCGTCTGACAAAATCAGCTCATTTTATTCCAGTAAAAGCTAAATTTAGAACTCCTGTCTATGCCCGAATCTATATTGCCAGAATTTTAAGTCTCCATGGGGTGCCAAAGACCATAGTCTCTGATAGAGAACGCAGTTTGTCTCTCAGTTCTGGAAGCATTTACATGAATCATTAGGAACCAAACTCCTTTTTAGCACAGCATACCATCCTCAGACTGGAGGTCAAACTGAGAGGGTAAATCAAATCTTAGAGGATATCTTGAGATCCTGTGTGCTCACCTATCCTGATCAATGGGATGAATGTCTTCCATTAGCAGAATTTCCTATAATAATAGCTATCAAGAAAGTATCAAGATGGCACCATTTGAAGCACTTTATGGACAAAGATGTCGAACCCCGCTAAACTGGTCAGAGCCTAGCGAGAGAAGATTTTTCGGAGTTGATTTAGTAAAGGAAGGGAAGAAAATAAAGCAAATAAGAGCAACCTGAAGGTAGCTCAGACCCGACAAAAGAGTTACGCAGACAGAAGACGTAGACCGTTAGCATTTTCTGAAGGAAGTTATGTGTACTTAAAAGTATCACCAATGAAGGGAGTGGTTCGGTTTGGGGTAAAAGGGAAGTTAGCACCTCGATACATCGGACCGTTCAAGATTATAAAACGATGTGGAAAGCAAGCTTACCAGCTAGAGCTGCCTGAACAACTTGCCGCCGTACATAATGTATTCATGTGTCTCAGCTGAAGCAATGTTTGCGAGTACCCGATCAGTAATGGATTATGAAGGTATAAACATTGAGCCTGACATGACCTACTCTGAGTATCCAGTCAAAATACTTGATCAAAAGGACCGAGTTACTCGAAACAGAACCATCAAGTTTTATAAAGTACAATGGGATCGACACTCAGAAGAAGAAGCTACATGGGAATCCGAAGATTTCTGTTGGAACATTTCCAGGAGTTTCTTGCTTCTCGTTAGGTACGTACTTCACTAACCACGAAGAATTTACGATGGTACTTTAAAGAGAATCAGGATCTAACAAACCTGACACATATCTTTTCCGTTACTTGTGTGATCATAGATTTAGATCCTGACACATTTCCTTTCCATTACTTAGTCAGTCAAACCAATCTCGTGACGAGATTTCTTTAAGGGGGGAGGAGCTGTAACACCTCTACTCTAGTGTTTAAGCTAAATAAAACCTGACATGTCATCATGAGCATGGAAAGCATTCATGTAGCAACACTAATGATGCATTTACAATTTGCTTAGAACTTGATCTCAAGTGCATCATGTGTGTGTTTAAATTCTGTTCTGCTCATTTGATGTGTGATGCTTAGGGTATCATAGTGGCTGAATTCTAGAAAGAATAAGATTATAGGGTTACATGGTTCATGAAATCACAAGTCATTATAGTGGCCCTATGATAAAGACTATGATCCAGTGGAATCTGGACATGGCCCTAAAAACAAAGTTGTAGATACTAATGAATGGAACAACTTTGGTATATAAAGTTAACATGGATTCTGCACAGGATTTGAATTGAAACAAATTGTTTAAACCCTCGAATCTACCATTGAACTACAGCTTTCAAACTCTTGAGAATCTGACCTTGATCCTTAAATCAAAGTTGTAGGAAATCATAAATGTGACAACTTTCATGTTCACAGAATTTGAACTTCTTCAGAAAATTCTAAAGTAATTTGAGAATTCAGTTTGGGGCAGATTTGAATTCAAACTATAATTCAAAAACTAGGGCCGAATTGGAACATGATCCTTTAAGCAAGTTTGTAGAGCATAAAAGTTTGAACAACTTTCATTCTTACAGATTTTGCACTTCTGTTCAAAATTTGGACACATTTTGAGTGGGGACAGGAACTACTGTAGCTACAGTTTATGGAACCTTGCATGGCCTCCACAGCAGCCATCTAGTCCACCACGGCATTTCCTATATCGCCACGTTCACATCCACGCGCCACTCTCTCCCTTTGCATGCGCAACTCACTGGCACACTGCCTGAGCTCCTCACCGTCCACAAAACCAGCTTCCCGTTACATCTCTCGTTCTTTCGTTTCCTCGGTCTCCACCGGCGTGGGTGCAGAGGAGCTCCGCCGAGCTCTAGCGCCACCGTCGAGCTTCCACCATCGCAACCAACGTTTTCCCGAGCTCCGCCATAACCCCATGAACTTCTCCACCCACTGAATCGAACTTCAGTCACCACATTGCTCGGTCCGAGCATTTCTCCTCCAACTCCGGTGAGGCGCCGCCGTTAACGAATTCGTTGTCGTACGGTGAGCTCCGTTCCTCTCACGACAATTAACCCGCACCGATAGTTCCGCCTTCCCTCACTCTCTCTGGTCGGCTCGACATCCGAGTCCCTACCACGCAGCAGGTTCGCCAAAACAGCGCCGCGACGCCGAACGGAACCGCCGCGACGCCATCACCGCCACCGTCGACCCCAAACTCCCGAGCTTCTCCGGCCGTGACAGCTTGAGTTCTAACCCTAGGTGAGCTCGCTGGTGCCCTGCTTCTCTCCGTTTGAACTCTACCGCGCTTAAGCCGCCGGAACACCACCGCGCCGCATGAACGGCGGAGCCGAGCCGCCATTCTCGTGGCCGAGATAGCTCCGGCCAACCCAACCCTAACCGACCTCACGAATGGCTTCGCGATGTCGGGAAAAACATGTGTAGCTAGTCTTGGTCGGGTCACTAGCCTTGCCGTCGGCGAGGAACGCCGACGGTCAACGCCGCCCGCGCCGCGGTCAAGGTTGAGCCCTAGGTGAGGCCTCTGATGTCGATGCTTGCCTCGGTTTAGCCTCTACCGCCTTGGTTTGGTCAGAACGTCGCGAATGCGGGAACGGCGGAACCACGTCCGTCATTTTCCGAGGCCGAGCTAGCTCCGTCCACGATCACTCCTAGCCGACCGAGACCTTGGGCGTGCTCGCGAGGCAGACCCGAACACGATGGTAGCCTCGGCTGAGCCGTGGCCTCGCCCCGCGAGTTGGGCCGGCGGTCAACGCCACCGTCGCTCCGTCAAGACCATTGCGCGCGTGAGCCTCGCACTTTCCGAATCACGCGGGCCTCGGCACTGGTCCGTTCGCGCGCAGGCCTCGGCCGAGGCGGAGTCTTACGCCCCGAGCCCCGCATCTCCGAGGCTTAGTGTAGGGTTGTTTTCTAATTTTAGCGTTTTTGGATAGTGCTGCATTTTGTTATTTTTGTCACAATAATTTACAGCTCCTAAAATCATGAAAATTTTTGGGTAAGCTCTCTGAGATGAGAAGAAAATTTTAAAAATACGAAACTGAAAGTTTGGATAAGTTTTATTGGAGTATTAAAATAGTAAATAAATGGTTTAGACTCCTTAAACAATTTTTGTAGGTGTTCCTATGGTCCAAAAATTGAGAAACAAATTTTGTAGTGCTTAGTAACACATAAATCATCCCTGGTAAAAACTTTTAGCCCTTTTTGTGAAAATAAATTTTAAACCTTAATACTAAGCCATTAGTTAATAATGATAGTGAATTATTAATAAGGTCTTATAATTTTTGTTATCCTATCTGCTGTCCACTAAATCAGTGTAATATTGTTGTTATATTTAGGGACTATTTACACCAAAAGTTTGGGTAAACATATGACCCTTAGTGATCAATTAGATAGTTTAGTTTGGCAATTGCTAAGTGATTTTGATCTTGAACCAGTTTGGATGGGACATGTTAACATCATAGTAATTTGATTTTCTGTCAAAATGTTTTGTATAGCAAAGTTGTAGCACTTTTATATCTAGTTGCTCCTAAAATTTTCGTAATTATTGGAAGTATATGCTGGGAGTTATGTTCTGTACAAAACTGGGTGTGCAGTGCTGTCCAGAATCTGGACAGGTTTAACCAAATGAATTGTTTGGTCCATAAGATCCTGGAATCAGCTGTTGTCTATTATAGAAAAGTTGTAGAGAAGTTGTTAAACTTTCCAGATTGTCCTGAATCACCTGAATAGCTATTTTGTAGCTCCTGTTATGGTTAAAACAAGTTGGTACATGAAATCTGTTCGGGTTATCGTTTATACAAATTTTGTTCCAATTGTGTTGTTTGTTCTTGAATTCAGTTTTGGATTATTGTTTACTACTGTACTGTTCTATTTACATATGTGTAGCATCATAAGCATTCATTCATATTCGCATCGCATGCATCTTATATGTACTCGTTCGTGTATTGCGTTTAGAAACCGAGGTTAGCAAGGAGCAACCGGAGATTGCAGCTCGTGAGGCACCGGTATTCTACGAAGTGGGATTTGATATTTGTGGCAGCGAGCCGGAAGAAGAACCCCAAGGCAAGCCCCGGTGCATTTGCCCCTACCTTGCAATTTTCAAATAATATACTTGTTGATAAAATTTGTGCATTAAGTTTAGGAGTTGAATGTTACCTACTTGATGCATTGACTACCTTGATTATTCCTTATACTATCCTTGTCACTGGGTTATTTACAAATGCTTAGATTGCTTAGCCTTGCTCATTAGAGTAGGTTTTTGAAATGAGAGATGCTATTGTTGGGAACCCTTCCCGGTTGGGATGGTATAATTAAACTGAGACCGGGCGGGTAACTTGCACAGGAAGGGAGTCCTGGTGTAGTGTTTCCGCCTGTGTCGCTTAGGACCCGTCCGCTGTTGGCCCGTTGGATCGAGAACTATTTGTTAGTACTGGTCACATGCTACGGTAAGCCCTACTGTGGCTATGCTCTTACTGGAACGGCGCACCCGCGCACTGGGAGTGGAGAGATGGCGGGAGTAGCGTGTACCCACCCTGCTCGGTCCCCTGTTGGACGGACTCAGCAAGGCCGAGGTAGGGCGGTGGTGTACTGTACTCCCGGGTGGCGCGGCTCCGGTCCGGTTTGAGCGGATCCACGGGACGGTTGATATATGCGAGTTCGGTCTCGCATATGTCGTGTGATAAGGAAGCCCCAGCTAGGTAGATCAAGCGGTTCGAATCGTCGTTTGCTCCACGAGAAAAGGAGACTCGTCCTCGCCCCCTCAGCGTAGTTTAATGATGAAACAAAGGAGGATTAATGGGTTGATTTTATGATGTACATTCATTTACTTAGTTAATATTAGAAGTATGAAATGACACAACTACTTAGTTGCAGGAGCTTTTATGCAAAGGAAAACTTTTGCATTCTTGCTAAAACCTCACCTTGACTTCCCCCTCAGCCTGCATTCCTGAGTCTTCTCCCCAATTTATTAGTCGGGTAAGTCTTGTTGAGTACTCCTGTACTCAGGGTTCTATGACCCCTTGTTGCAGGTGAGCCCGGTGAGCAGATGTGCTTTGGACCTTGTTGTATGACCATCTTCCCGGTGGAGGACAATAAGTGATGTGCCCTTGGGCAGGGTTTATTAGTATGGTCATGTTATCAGACGTTATTCCAGCACTTAGTTCTATCGCAACTTGAACTCTTTATCACCTATGTTGTAATGATGAACACTGGTTTGTAATATACAGTTTATGTAAGACTTCCGCTAAATTCTCCGATCTGGTATTTTGTATGAAATGTATATTGCTGTAATGATTACACTCGGATGATTCCTGTGACCCATGGATACATCGATCGTATCCAACAGATTAATCCAGTCTTGTGGCACACTTACATAGCAGTCAGAGGTCGTTGGACAAATGACAGGTGTAAGTGGGCCACATTGTTGGGTGAGTCTGTTACACCTCCCCCTCAACAGCAGCTGGTGCCTCCCCGGGTACAAAGGGTTCTGCTCGGTGTGGCGGATCCCACGGCCCCCAGGAAGAAGAGGTGTCGGGGCCGTGAGTCGTCGTAGAGGCCGCTTTGCGGCACAGCAGGTGGAGGAGGTGCTGGGTCATCTATCCCTTCAACACCTTCTTCTTCATCATCGAAAAGAGGTTCGCCAACCTCATGATCACCTGCACGCTCAAAACGAGAAGAAGGACAAACCATGGTCTCGTCGAAGGTGACATCGGATGTCTCCATGACTCGGTTAGTGTCAAAGTTAAATACACGATAAGCTCGAGTGTGAGTGCCATAACCCAAAAACACGCCGTCAGAAGAACGAGACTCAAACTTGTCCAAGTTGCCCTTTTTGAGTATAAAACAATGGCAACCAAAAACTCAAAAATAACTCACCTTGGGGAGTTTTCCAAAACGCAACTCATAAGAGGTCTTTTTCAAGAAGGCTCGAAGAAAAATGCGATTGGAAATGTAGCATGCAGTGTTCATCGCTTCGGCCCGATATCGCCTAGGAGTCCTATGCTCATCGAGCATCGTCCTGGCCATCTCTACAAGGGTCTGATTCTTCCTCTCTACAACACCATTCTGAGAGGGTGTATAGGGGGAAGAAAACTGATGCTCTAAACCCAAAGAGTTACAAAACTTCTCAAAATCCGAATTCTTGAATTCGGAACCATTATCACTCCGAATTGCTCGCATAGAGTTCAAAGGGAACTCATTCTGAAGACGCAAAATCAGATTGCGAGCAAAGGAGAAAGTCTCGGTTTTCTTAGCTAAAAAGAAAACCCACGAATATCTCGAAAAATCGTCAACAACAACAAGCACATACCACCCCCAACCGAGCTCACCCGAGCCGGACCAACAAGATCCATGTGCAAAAGCTCTCCAGGGCGCTTGGTCATGACCTGAGTCACCGGATGGTGAGGAGCGGCAACCATCTTCCCGTGTCTACAAGAGTGGCAAACAAGATCCTTCTCATTGATAACTTGGGCAATCCTCGGATTAGGCCAAGTGAACTAAGCCTTGCTAGCAAGTCGAAGCTCAAATGTCCAAGTCTCCTATGCCACTTCCAAAGATCAGAAGAGGAAGGTCCAGCCACAAGACAACGAGAAATGCCAAAAGACTCCAAGAAATCCGCACGAAAGACTTTCCCAAAGGGCAAAATCACACAAACAAGATTGCCCTGAGGGTCCAAAATACGATTGAGATTTGGTTTAAAACGAATCTCATAGTCGAAGTCAAAGAGTTGCGAAATGGAAAGAAGGTTAAAATGCAAGTTAGAAACAAGAGCAACATCGCACAACACGAAGTGCTCATTAACTCGCACAGACCCACGAGACAGCACCTTACCTTTGCTGTTGTCGCCGAAGGTGATATACTCCTTTCCGGCGACTGGACTAAGACTGGAGAACCACTTGGCGTTTCCGGTCATGTGCCTTGAACACCCGGAATCCCCCAACCAAATGTTCTCCAATCGTTTTACCTACATCAATAAAAAGACATAGGGTGAGCATACGGGCCAACACTGGGGTTAGTGAAGTAAGGGGAATACCAGTGTTAGGCCGACTGCTCAAAAGAATGGTTAGCAGAAAAACCATTCCTAGCACGCCTACGGGAGGAGCGATCACCACGTTGAGGAAAACGTGGTCCGCTAAGGAAGGAGCGTCCATCGCGATACTCAAAATGTGGTGGGGGAAAACGCTCAACTACAAAGCCACCGCCACTGCGTCCATAGCCTACAACTGCAGGCTCCCGCCGGGCACGCTCTCTACGAGGCCTACGCCTAGGGACTTGAGTCTCAACACCTCTAGGCCTAGCGTTCTCCTCGGAGCTCTCTGCTGCCTAGGCCTGGGAACTTGAGGTTCTGAACCTCTGGGCCTAGTAGCACGTCTCGATGCTCTCCTCTGAACATTCGGCGCATGTACATCATGGAAAGGATGGTACATGTCGGGGTTGTTCATCTCCCTAGCACGGCGCGCCTCTCTCTTGCGCCTAAAGCAGAACTCGCTCAAGTGTCCATCTCTCCACAATGCTCACAGTGGTACCTCACTGCTCTCAAAGGGGGTTGTTGGTACTCACGGTTGTGGGTGTGGATCACCTTGCCCTTCTGTGGTAACTCCTCCTGGATAGGTGGCATTGTGTCCAGCTTGTTCTTTAGGTGGTTGGGTTTGGGAGCCCATTGCTGGTTCTTGGGTGGAGCTCTCGGAGGCTCAACAAAGACCCCATCCTTGGTGTTAGGCTTGAGAGGCTCTTTGGGTGGAAGCTTGGTAAGTTGGGAGTAGTGGTGGAGTTGGGCTTCTCACTCGGATTCAGACCACTCGACTCTCCAATCTTCCCAAAAGTAGAAAGATCAACACCCTAAGCAAAGCCTACACCGGGACCTCCAGCAGCTCGCTTGAATTGGGAGATCATCATCCCGAGCTGTGGCTCACCACAAGACACCCATGACAAGATGGTCCGAAGGTATGTGTTTTCCTCCTCGGTTTGCATCTTGTCATGCTTCACATTGGCGATCTCCATCTCCAAACCCTCGCACAAAGCGCACCTAGTCACACAAGTGCTACCCGAGCTGGCCTCCTCAAGAGACACAATCTTGGCATTCTTCTCTGCCAACTGGGATTGCAAGACAGGACAAGTCTTGCACGCACCCAACAGCATGGGTCTAGCCCGGAGCTCATCCACCTCTCCTACCAACGCAACATACTTGCTTCTCAAAGTGAGAAGATCAGTCATGTGCGTGTGGTGCGCCTCGCACTCCTCCTCATCTGTGACAACTACGGTGGACTTGACAGAATCAAGTTCCTTCACCGTATCCTCCCACTTCTGCCTAAACTCCTTGCACTCTCTAGCGGCTCGCCTAAGCAACTTATCTTGACTAAGGAGCGCGGCAGTAAGTTTCTCGACCTTAGCGGAAAGCTCATCGTGGGTCAGAGATACCTGGGAGGTGTCGTCTTCGTCGTCGTTGTTCCGAGGGGAGTTCACCAGCTCGCCGTCGACCTCCTTGCCGAGGGCCATGGTGCAGAAGCCGTCGTCGTCGGTGAAGAAGCAGAGGCCGTTCAGCTTGTCCTCGATCCTCTTCTTCTTCTCGGACTCATCGTCGCTTGAGCAAGCGGAGTCGTCATCCGAGCCGTCGACGTCGCTGAGCGTGGCAAAGAACGCACGCTGCTCAGCCTGGGCTTTCTCCAAGTACTTCTTCTTGATGTACTCCTTGTCGAAGCCGCCCCTCCGCTTGTGCCTTGCGGGGACGTACTTCTCCTTGCGCTTGCCGGAGTCGTACTTGTGCCCCATGATCGCCCTCCCCAGATGAATGCTTCTTCTTGGGCAGTTGGCGATGAAGTGATCGGGGTCGCCGCACTCATAGCATCATGAGCGCCTCCTCCACGGCGACGACGGTTCATGCGGTTGTTGTGGAACCGTGAGAACCGATTGGCGAGCAATGCCAACTCGTCATCCCCAAAGACTCTAGCTGGTCCTCTGTGACAGAAAAGAGAGACGAACGAGCAAAACCTCCAGAGGGGTTAGCAGAAGAGCCAGAAACCAAAGCCATCGACGGGCCAGAAGGATTTTCATAAGAAGCCCTCGCCATGGCATCAATCTCACTGGACTTGAGCTTACTAAAGAGCTCGTCGCAAGTGAGGGTCTCATAGTTCGGTGATTCGATGATCGCCTGAACTTTGGAGTCCCACACCGACCGATCAAGAGTATGCAAAAGCTTCAAAGCCCTCTCATGATCATCAAAAGGCAACAGCTCCTTCTTAGCCCTCGTCCTGTTGACAATCACCTGAAAGCGAGCGAATAAACTTTCTATGCTCTCGCCAGGCATATGTCGAAGGTTCTCATACTCTCGCTTGAACGACTCGTAGAGACGGGTTTTGACTTGAGAGGTTCCCTCATGGAAACGCATGAGGGTATCCCAGATCTCCCAAGCCGTAGCGAGGTGAGAAACGCGATCAAACTCACTCATGCTCAAGCATGAGAAAAGAGCATTACGGGCTCGGCTATTGGCATCGTGCTCATCGATCTGAAGCTGAGAGACACATGCAGCTAAGACCACGTAATCAGCAGAGTTGCAAATATCCCAGATGGAAGCACCCAAACTCTGCAGATGGGCCGACATCCGTATCTTCCAATAGGCATAGTTCGTCCCATCGAAAAACGACGGTTTGCCCACGCCGCGATCCATGTCGCCTTCTGTGGATCTGGAACCGGCTAAGGTGGAAGATCCTTAACCCGCTCCGATACCAATTGAAGGACCGAGAAGCAACCAGAAAGCGACCAGAGGGGGGGTGAATGGGAGCTTCAAATTTTCCTTTCGGAAACTAGTAGCCACTATCCCGAGAATCACCCCAAAAGCAAACCTTAGAGCTTGCAAATGTCCATGACCCTAGATGTAGGGTGGATGCTTCCGAGAAGCACAGCGGGACACTACACAACTCTAGAAAGCCAACGCAAAAGACGGAAATCAAATCCGACAACAAACGAACAAGCTGCGAATGAGACAGTGAGAAACTGAACTGACCGGACTCTGGCCTGCGTCCGGTCGCAGAGCACCGGACGCGTCCGGTCAGACGAAATCAGATTTCGGACCTCTCTGAGTTGGACCGGACTCACGGACACTGAGCGTCCGGTCACACCTCGAGCGTCTGGTCACTCGAAGACGCAGATAGTGAACAGTGCAAGCGAAGCGTCCGGTCGATCACAGGAACCAGCGTCCGGTCTCGAGCGTCCGGTCGAGTCGCGGGAAACACAGTGAAGACATTCAACGACCGGACTCCGGTGGTGCGTCCGGTCAGCCCGACCCAAGCGTCCGGTCAAGTCACGAAACAGGCCACGCCGAGCCTTCAACGACCGGACTCACAGGGAGCGTCCGGTCGATGAACAGCCAGCGTCCGGTCACCCCGTGATTCCACAGTTCGTCCACCGAATTGACTCGATCTCACCCAAAACGAATCCTCTAGAGATCAAACTTGGTGAGAGGAGTCACAAGGAGGATAGTGAGCTATCTCTAAGAGATCATGGCTCGAACCTATCTCCAAATCGGTGAATCGAAGAAATTCGGGGGAAAGGAGAAAAACTTGACCTGAAACCAAAATCGATCGATCTCCTAGACCGTGAGGTTAGAGGAGAATTCCTTCGGTGGAAAGAAATGCCTCACGATCTAGAACAACTTGGTTCAAACGGATTTGCAAAAGATGAACCGAGCAAAGAGATCAAGCGACGGGAAAATTGTGGAGAAAAAGGATTCCGCGAAGAACACAACCAAAACGCGAATCACAACCACGAATTTGCAACCGTGTGGCTACCACACACTACAACAGTGAGGTTACGGCCTCACTTCCTCAAAATCTCATGAACACAGAGGTATTGTTCTCTTCTCTGTGGATCTCAGCTAGCTACAGCAGGGATGTGGGAGAGCAGGAAACCCTAGAAGCAAAGAGCAAATGACAGGGATGACTAACTGAGATAGAATGGGAGGAGGGTGTCTCCCTCTACTTATACTAATTCTTTTCCTACTCTACCCCTCTCTAATTACAGAGCGAACCAGCTAAACCCTAGGGTTATTCTGGACCAACTCGGTGGTAGGTGTATCCGATGGCCACGCCCGCACAACTCGTAGCGTTGCCTTGACGCAACCTCCCGATTGCCGCCACGTGCCACCCTCGCTCTGCACCCTCGGTTTTGTGGCCCAAACCGGGAAACCAGCCTTTTCCAGCCAACCCCCGGTTTTGTGGCCCAAACCGGGAAACCATCCCACCAAGCATCTGAGTTTTGAGGCCAAACTCAGCAAACTCTCAGCGCCCAGGTTTTGAGGCCCAAACCTGGAAACCGTCCTCAGCCCGAGTTTTGTGGCCAAACTCGGAAACCATCCGCACCCAGGTTTTGAGGCCCAAACCTGGAAACCGTCCACCCGATGGTTTTAACCTGGCTCTACCACCAAACCGAAACGTCGTAGATGGATGCACCTCCGTGCACCCGTCCACCGACACGTGTCCCCAAGTCCACTACTCAGGCAACACATGGCCGCACTTCTTCACTTGTTGTCGTCATAGGCTGCCAGCCACCACAGCTGATCCTCGAGCCTCTGGTCCCTCAGTCCAAGCCTCACGTCCGCCCTTTGCCACTCTCGGTCCATCGGCACGGCACGTCTCTACTTGACCTTCACCTCGACTTTGATCACTGCATCCGTGCTCGACACCTGCACAACACAAGCCAAAGAACATGCGCATCATCCCAGTTGACAATCACTCATCACTCAGAGACCCGACATACACCCATGTATCCACAGACCCCGATGCTGTGTTTTCTACGCAGTTTCGTCCGCGGTTTGTTCGTTCGTTGTCGGTTTGATTTCCGGCTTTTGCGTTTAGTTCTAGAGTTGTGAAGTGTCCCGCTGTGCTTCTTGGAAGCATCCACCCTACATCTAGGGTCCTGGACACTTGCAAGCTCCAGGTTTGCTCTTGGGGTTGATTCACGGGACAGTGGCATCAAGTTTCTGAAAATAAATTTGAAGCTCCCATTCACCCCCCTCTGGTCGCTTTCTGGTAGCATCTTCGGTCCTTCAACATCAATCTGCAACCGTGTGGCTATCACACGCTACAACAGTGAGATTACGGTCTTACTTCCTCAAAATCTCAAGTACGCAGAGGTATGGTTCTCTACGGATCTCAGTTGCTACAGCAGGGGATTGGGAGAGCAGGGAAACCCTAGAAGGCAAAGAGCAAATGACTGAGATCGAATGGGAGGTGGGTGTCTCCCTCTACTTATTCTAATTCTAATTCCCACTCTACCCCTAACTAATTACAGAGCGAGCTAGCTAAACCCTAAGGTTATTCTGGACCAAATCATGGTAGGTGGCGATCCGACTACCACGCCCGCACAACTGGTAGCGTTGCCTCGACGCGACCTCACCGATTGCCGCCACCGCTCTACTCGTCCTTTTCCCGGACTTCGCCCCCGGTTTTGAGGCCCAAACCGGGAAACCAGCCTTCACGACCAACCCCCGATTTTGAGGCCCAAACCGGCAAACCAGCCGTCCATCGCCTGAGTTTTGTGGCCCAAACTCAGAAACCCGTCAGCGCCCAGGTTTTGAGGCCCAAACCTGGAAACCGTCCACAGCCCGAGTTTGTGGCCCAAACTCGGCAAACCCGCGGCACCCAGGTTTAGTGGCCAAACCTGGAAACCGTCCACCGATGGTTTTTCTGTGGCTCTCAACCACCAAACCGAGTCGTAGAAGGGATGAAACGCCCGTGCACCCCATCCATCGACACGTGTCCCCAGGTCCTCGACCCGAGCAACACCATGCCCACAAGTCTTCGCTCGTCGCTGTCCCAGGCTGTCAGCCACCACAGCTGATCCTCAGGCCACCAGTCCCTCAGTCCAAGCCTCACGTCCGCCCTTCACCGCTCTCGGTCCGTCGGCACGGCACGTCTCTACTTGACCTTCACCTTACCTTCGATCACTGTATCCGTGCTTGACACCTGCACAACACAAGCCAAAGAACATGCGCATTATCCCAGTTGACAATCACTCATCACTGAGACTCGGCATACACCCATGCATCCTCAATCTCCCCCTTGATGAGTGCATTATCAACTACCAACACAAATCATGATGAATAGAGGAAGGCAAGAAGAAGGAGAGTATAGAGAACTCATCCAAATGACAAAAAAGCATATCAAAGCCAGAAGAAGGTCAAGTGAAAGAGCAAAACAACTTTGTCCCAAAGACATGGGCAAACGGCTCGACGCAACCAAGCAAAACAAAGCTAGCCCTCAAGAAGAGGTAGAAACAGGCTCAACACCGCTAGCGAGAAAGTTCGATACCAACTGAAATCACTAAAATCCAACTGGAATGGTGACAGCTGAGCTGTAAGAGAGCTCGATACCAAATAAGGCAAAATTAATTGAATAGCACAATCAGCTGAACACTCATCGAAACCAGAACTGCTAGTCCCTCAATACAGAGGCACAGAGGCTCAACACAACTAGCAGAAAAGCTCCGAACCAATTGGAAAATTCAAAATCCGAGCCAACTCACTCCCCCTCCAATAGTGCACACAACCAAGATAAGATTTCTCCAATAGTGCACACCACCAAGATAAGGTTTTCTCCCCTTATGATTTGGCAAATTTCTCCCCCTTAGTTGAAAATGCACTATCAAGTATCTCCCCTCCAAAAATGCAAGTTAGCAACTTCAGGAATATAGTCGATAGAGTGAGAAGATGCTCCCCAAGTGCTGATCCGATGACCCAACAAAATACACAAATGCTAGCAAAGGCTCAAAACTGATCACCAAACACAAAAATATGAATATTTGAGCAAAGTGAGCAGTTTTTTAGCCAAAAGGTATTCACCATCAAAATAGCACTAAAACATGTATAGACCGGAAGTCAAACGAGTGCTAAACATGTATACAAAGTGAACTACCCCTAGCACAGTTCAATCATCATGCTATAGAATGAAACATAGACTTGTGATTTCAAAATTTTATCAGAGTTTGCAGCGGTGAAATTACACAAGTTCAAAAACAGCATGTGATTGCGAGAGGTTGAAAGCTTGTCATTGCCTAGCTTTCCAACCATGCGAAGCCTATGCAGAAGCAATCAGAAGCTTAAGGCAACGGTTTCGGTCATACACTACACGGCTCAAGTTAACTCAAGATGCAATGAGAAACAGTCTTGATACCGTGAGTGTTGACAAGCAATCCCTCTCGATCTTTCTAATTCACTTAAACTTGGCTCATTTTAAAGCAGAATATGAACATACCAAGCAAGTGAATGACTCAGGACTAGAGACATAGCAACCTAGCCTATATGAAAAAGCACAAGTGATTTCACCACATTCTACACATGCTAGTTGCCAATCTCAATGGTGAACCAATTTCAAGTTTTATGTTCATTAAGCATATTCACCATTCATAAAGAAACTCAGCTCACAACATGTATCAGTGATCAGAAAGAGCATAAGCTACAAGCATCAACATATAGCATCGGATCATACACTAAACAAAGCATAGTCACATTCTAAGGATTATATACATGAAGCTCAGAAATGCGACAATGCAAAAATGAAATGCAAAAGACTAAAGAAAAAAAGAGTCAATCTATGATACAATAACCAAAATATTTCCCCATCCAAAAGGGGGGAAACACACACCAAGCTCACCTCTCACCTAACAAAAGTTGATTGGTCAAAGGCTTAGTGAAATATCAGCCAACTGATGATGAGTATCGACATGATGAAGGTCGATATCACCCTTCTCACAATGGTCTCGCAGAAAATGGAAGCGCACATCTATGTGTTTGGTCTTAGAGTGCAGCACGGGGTTCTTAGCAACGCTAATCGCACTCGTGTTGTCACAAAGCAATGGAACGCGAGAAAAGCTCAGACCAAAATCACGCAAAGTGGCCATCATCCAAAGCAACTGGGAACAGCAGCTAGCCGCAGCAACATACTCAGCCTCCGTGGTAGACTGGGCGACACTAGACTGCTTGCGAGAAGACCAATATACAAGAGAAGAACCAATAAACTGACAAGTCCCAGAAGTGGACTTGCAATCAAGCCGAAACACCAACAAAATCAACATCAGAATAACCACAAAGAGAAAGGGTGGAAGAAGAGAAACCAGCCCAAACTCAGGTGTGAAAGCATAAGTACCTATAATGCGCTTGATGCCTGATGGTGAGAAGTGCATGACGACGACTGAAATCGCGCGCAAAGACCACGCGAACTTAATGTGAGCGTGGTGCCGCAGTAACGTACAGCAGCGACCCGATCATACTCTGGTACTCCTTCTGGTCCACAGCTTCCATCGTTGTCCGCATCCAGGGCCGTCGTGTCGACATGGGTGTTGAAGAGGCTTGGCCTCACCCATATCGAACTTCTTCAGTATATCCTTGGTGTACTTCCCCGGTGCACGAACGTCCCTCCCTCTCGGGATTGCTTGATTTGCAACCCGAGGAAAAACATCAACTCGCCCATCATGCTCATCTCAAATTCCCTGCTCATAGTATCTGCAAACTTGGCAACCAAAGCATGAGAAGAACCACCAAAAATGATATCATCCACGTAAATCTGAACCAACAACGTGTCATTGCCTTGCTTGAGGAGGAAAAGTGTTTTATCGACACATCCCATTTTAAAACTCTTAGCAAGCAAAAAGGTTTTCAACCTATCATACCAGGCTCTAGGGGCTTGTTTCAAACCATATAAGGCTTTGTGAAGTTTGAAAACATGGTTTGGAAACTTGGGATTTTCCAAACCGAGGGGTTGTCTCACATACACTTCCTCTTCTATGTAGCCGTTTACGAAGGCACTCTTGACATCATTTGAAAAAGTTTAAACCCTTTGGATGCAGCAAAAGCCAAGAGGATCCTAATTGCCTCCAAACGAGCTACAGGAGCAAACGTCTCCTCATAGTCTATCCCCTCCTTTTGACTATACCCGTGGGCTACAAGTCTGGCCTTGTTTCTCACAACATGGCCATCTTCTCCTTGTTTGTTTTTTAAAACCCATTTCGTCCCAATAGGGTGACACTCAGGAGGAAGATGAACTAGAACCCAAAACTGATTTCTTTCAAAATTTTCAAGTTCCTCATTCATGCCATTGACCCAATCTGGATCAGATAAAGCGTGTCCAACATCTTGGGGTTCAAAATCAGCAACAAATGCGGAATGAGCAAAGTGAGAGATTTGTTGTGACCGAGATCGAGTGACGCGATCGTGGATGTCGTCGATCATCTGTTGAGGCGGGTGTTGGCGCTGAATGTGTCGTGGCGCCTCCCTTGCCGAAGTGACCTCTCCCTCAATAGTAGCTGGTGCCTCCTCGGGTACATGCGGCACAGCCCGAGTTGGCGTATCACACGGCCCCCATGAACTAGAGGAAGAAGGGTCGGGGCCACGTGCAGTCGTGGTCAATGTCGACCCAATCGGCGTAGCAGGTGGAGGAAGTGCTGGGTCATCCATCCCTTCAGCATCCTCATCCTCGTCATCAAAAAGAGGTTCTCCAACCTCATGATCACCTGCACGCTTAAATCTAGAAGAGGGACAAACCATGGTCTCGTCGAAGGTGACATCAGATGTCTCCATGACTTGGTTAGTATCAAGGTTGAGTACACGATATGCACGAGTGTGAGTGCCAAAACCCAAAAATACACCATCACAAGAACGAGACTCAAACTTGTCCAGGTTGCCTTTCTTAAGTATAAAACAGTGGCAACCAAAAACTCTAAAATAACTCACCTTGGGCAGTTTTCCAAAATGCAACTCATAAGAAGTCTTTTTCAAGAAAGCTCGGAGAAAAATGCGATTGGAAATATAGCAAGCAGTGTTCATAGCTTCGGCCCAATATCGCCTTGGAGTCCTATCCTCATCGAGCATCATCCTGGCCATCTCTACAAGGGTCCGATTCTTCCTCTCTACAACACCATTTTGTGGCGGTGTGTAGGGGGAAGAAAACTGATGCTCTAACCCCAAAGAGTTACAAAACTTCTCAAAATCCGAGTTCTTAAACTCGGAACCATTATCACATCTAATAGCTCGCATCGAGTTCAAAGGGAACTCGTTCTGAAGACGCACAATCAGATTGCGAGAAAAGAGAAAGTCTCAGTTTTCTCAGCTAAAATAAAACCCACGAATATCTCGAAAAGTCATCAACAACAACAAGCACATACCACTTCCCCCCAACCGAGCTCACCCGAGCCGGACCAACAAGGTCCATGTGTAAAAGCTCTCCAGGGCGCTTAGTCATGACTTGGTTCACAGGATGGTGGGGAGCGGCAACCATCTTCCCATGTCTACAAGAATGGCAAACAAGATCCTTCTCCATGGATAACTTGGGCAATCCTCGGATTAGGCCAAGTGAACTAAGCCTTGCAAGCAAGTCGAAGCTCAAATGTCCAAGTCTCCTATACCACTTCCAAAGATCAGAAGAGGAAGGACCAACCAAAAGACAACGAGAAATGCCAAAAGACTCTGAGAAATTCGCACGAAAGACTTTCCCAAAGGGCGAAATCAAACATACAAGATTGCCCTGAGGATCCAAAATACAACTGAGATTCTGCTTAAAACGAATCCCATAGTCATCATCAAGAGTTGCGAAACAGAAAGAAGGTTAAAATGCAGGTTAGAAACAAGAGCAACATCACACAACACAAAGTGCTCATTAACCTGCACAGACCCACGAGACAACACCTACCTTTGCTATTGTCGCCGAAGGAGATAAACTCCTTTCCGGCAACTGGCTAAGACTGAAGAACCACTTGGCGTTTCCGGTCATATGTCTTGAGCACCTAGAATCACCAACCAAACGTTCTCCAATCGTTTTACCTGGGAAGTGTCGTCGTCGTCGTCGTCGTTCGAGGGATCTCCTCAAGTGACTGTCGACCTCCTTGCAAGGGCCATGGTGCAAAAAAACCCTCGTTGTCGGCGAAGAAGCAGAGGGCGTTCAGCTTGTCCTCGATCTTATTCTTCTTCTCGGACTCGTCATCGCTTGAGGAAGCGGAGTCGTCATTGTAACACCCTAGGTGTTAAGCAACCCTAAGTGCATAACTTGACATCTCATGAGCATAAAGCATCATCATTTCATGTTGCATTCTTTCTTTTGTTAAGTGTCATTTCATGTGACCTTTTGTGATGCTATGCTTGATTGAATGCTTGTGTGTCTTGTTTGTGGAGTGCTTAAGTCTCCTTAGTAGTTGAACCTTGTTGAGGAGTCAAAATGAAGCTAGGTTTATGTTGGTCATGTTGGCTAACAAGTCTCTAACCCTAGTTGCCTTAATAGAGCCCTAGGAGTCCTTTTGTTTGACTAACTAAGACCTTCTTGATAGAAGCTTCGCATGGCTGTGGGCCCTTAACCAAAAGTGTGTAGAATTTAGAGTAGAACAAAAGTTGTTTAAGGCCCAACTCATGAAAATGAGTTTAACAAGGTGTTTGGGACCCACAAGGCAGATTTGGGAGTTTAGACTTAGAAAATTCTCTAAGTCCTAACTGCCCAAAACAGTTTCATCTAGCCATCTTTGGAGCTTTCTCGGGAGCAATCTAGGCCGAACCAAAGATCAATCTTGTAACCAAAGTGGTAGTCGGTATGTAGCTCTAAGCAATGGAGCAAGTGGTTTAGCTTTTCATCAAATGGATTAGGAGTTAATCGCGCTCAAAGTCTGGCCGTCAGTCGGCCTGATGGCACTGAATCGGGCCGGGCCGTGCCGTGCCGGCGTGCGCGCGGGGCGTCGTGGCCGACAGCGCCAGGACGTTGCCGCCGCGTGGCGCTCGACGGCCGGCCAAGCCAGCGTCCGCGCGCGGCGTGGCAAGCATGCCTTCCCTCGCCCTGTCCGAACCCGCTCCTCCCTCCATTCTGTTCCCCGCGCTCGCGCCTCTCTCTCGCTCTCTGCTCTCCCGGCGTTCGAGCGGGAAAAGGGGAGAAAGCAAAGCGCGCCGCCGTTCACCGCCGCCGCCCGCGAACCTCGGCGAGCGATTACTCGCTCCACCGTGCGCCGCCGTCCAATTCCTCTCGCCAGTTCCTCCTCCCTGATCTCCTCTTTCTCCGGTAAGGGTTGGTTTCCCCTCTCTCCCTCTCTAGCTGCCGGAACAGCGGACGCCATCCGCAAGCTTCCGCCATGGCCGCCACCGTGACCTTCACGTGGACCGGTCATCTCTGGCCATGCTACCCTGAGCTGAGCCATGTTCTAGTCTTCTCTACCGTCGTAGTAGCTTAGAGTCAGATGGAGACCTCTCTCGTGTCCTGAGTTCGCCGGACCGCGGGCCAGTCGCGCTGTGTCCGCCATGGACCGCCGCCGTGCATCGCGCCGGACAATGCCGGGGATGCCGAAGCCCGGGAGTTGCTCCAATAGGTCACTTGTGACTTGCTTAGGCTAGTGTTAGTCTCGCCGAGTCGCAAGCCGCCGGGAAGAGTTCCGCCGCCGAGTCGCCAGAGCCGCCGCTCCGCCATGGCCGCCGTCGAGCTTGCTCCGGTATCCCTCTGTCTCAGCGAGTCGGTTAGTTGTGTTCGCCTCGCAAACCCGCACCCAGTAATGGTCTCCGTGTCGCCAGAAGTGTCGCCGTCGACGAGCTAGGGCCGGTCAACGACCACGGCGCAAAACTCCGCCGTTGACCGCCGAGCCTGGCCTCGCACGGTAACGTGCCGAGCCTGGCCTCGGTAGCTTGGTCGCCCTGACCAGCGGGCCCCGACTGGCAGCAAGAAAGAAGAAAGAAAGGGAAGCGTTTGGGTGCCGTAGGCCTCGGTAAGCCGGGCGTGCCGAGCGTTTGCCTCGAGCCTCGGCTAAGTCACCGAGCCTCGGTTGAGTCAGTAGCCTCGGCCGAATCGGTTGAGTGTGTTTGAGCCTCGGCCGAGTCGCGCCGAATGTGCCGAAGCCTTGCCTCGAGCCTCAGCCGAATCGCGCCGGGTGTGCTGAGCGTTTGTCTTATGCCTCGGCCGAACCAAGTTGGAGTCCGTACGTTTAGGTTTGAGTTTCCTTTTTAGTTTGTTTTTGCAGAATTATGTAATGGCTTCAAAAATTCCTACAAGGCTCATTTTAAGTCCAAATCCTGTGAAACAAATTTTGTTAGGTCAAGCATGTTTAGATCTATCAGTGAAAACTGTTAAATGCATTTTTGGTGATACTTTTATGTGTAGATTTATTTAATTTAGAAAAGTGCTGATAACTTGGTAAATGCATAACTAATTATATATAAGTCAGAAAAATGTGATTCCAGTTTTGTTAGGTTTGTATGAATGTGTAGTTTCAGAGAAAAATATAATATGAGGTTGTTCTGTGAATTAATTTGACAGTAGCTTTTAAAATGCTTAAATGTCGTTTCCTTGTTTATTTTGTAGTAATTAAAATATGAGGAATACGAACCTGAGAATTTAAGCACATTGCTCTTATGCTAGGAAGTTCAGTAGAAAAATAAGAAATCTGTTGTTTGACACTTTTTGCTAGGGTGTGTAGTTCAAAGCACCTCTCCATAATAGAATTTGTCTTTTTCATAGAGGATGAAGTCTAGGTCCAAATGGGATGAAATTTGGACAGAGGGTTAGATTAAGTGTTATTGATCTCCAGTAATTTTTATAGGTTTTGTGAAGCTGTCTAGGATAGGTTACTGTTATGGGCCTATTTAACTAGATTTAATTCTACAATTAATTAGAGGGTAATAAACCCGTTAAGCAACTTTGATGCGGTGACAACAAGACTTGGTAAGTAGTATGTCGATTAAATAAGTGAGTAGCAGTAGATGACATGTGCTTATCTCCTGATGGTTACTCCATGTTGCATCACCATGCATCCCATGTGCATTCATGTTGTTCATTCATGTACCGCATCATGCAGGATCGGTAGTGGAAGCCCAGGAGACGCCGGAGGGCAGCGTCGGAGGAGGAGACACCCGAGGAGGGGATCCCGGAAGGAGACGCTGAAGACCTGCCGGAGTGCCGTGATCACCGCCCCGCCGACTTCGAGCGAGGCAAGCCCCGGAGCATTCTAACTCCTACGGTTTGCAAATGTTTCTAATTAACCTGATGATGGATGTTGCATTAGGTTATAGGAATTGATTGCTACCGTTGATGCATTATTACTTATCCTTGTCCACCTGCAAATATTACCTTGTTATCCCTGATAAGTCTAGGCTCGTTTATGCTTAGCCTGCTTAGACCGGTAAAAGTCGGGTGATTTCCTGTCTCCCGCATATAGGTGGATACTGATCATGTTTAGCCTTGTGCTATCATGGAGATAACCATGTGATAATTAATTTGAGACCGGGCGGGATGTAGGAGCAGCAGGACATGGGTTCTGTGTGCTAGTAGTCTCCCGTCTGTGTCGATCAGGAACCGACGAAGGCACACCTCAGTCATTTTGAACGCGTCAATCACTTAACGGAGCAGGTGCGGGTACCTCCCGTGAAGCCGAGTAAGGTTTTTCGAGCCGGTGACGGAGATGTTGACGCCTAACACCCAGGGCCTCAGATGTACCGTGGGCAACTATTCTGATCGACCTGGCATGGTCCGAGGGCAGGCAGGGCCTGATCGACCTGGCATGACCGTGGGCAGTTAATAGCTTGAGCGACCTGGCATTGAGATAACCCCCGGTGTAGAAGGGCCCATGACCGTCCCGCGTGTTGTGTTCTCGAACCTCCTGAAGTGGTCGCCAACGGCCACCTGGCAGGGTGTGTCGGGCGAGTGTGCGGCATTTTATCCCAGCTGGTAGGAATCGATTATAATCGCCATCGCTCCTGGTTAGTGAGTAACTTGACTGAGCATGTGTTACCGTAGTAATATATGGAATTAATGATGGTTATGGTTGATGAATCTGAAAGGCTATTGATGAAATAGTCACTCTTGCTTGAATAAGTAGTCAAGTGTTTGCTCTAGATCAGGTGCAAATCTAGATAATCAGGCTGATTACATAAAAGTGACTGCTAATGCTCTAATGATGATTAGTTAATAATAAAGTGCTTTTATGCAAAAAGGTAAGTGTGGCCAACCCCAGATACAGCCTTGCATAATCCTTGGTGTCGGTTATTTCTGGTTTATGACGGGTAAGTCTAGCTGAGTACCTTCTCGTACTCAGGGTTCTATCCCTTGTTGTTGCAGATGGGCAATGCTTCTTCGGCTATTGCGAGAACTGTCTGTACCCGTCGAGGGCAGTGACTAGACCATGGGCATGGTCAACTCTTATCTTCCCTGATGCTTTTGTGGACCGATCAAGCATATGGCACTGTATTGTGAACTAAGGACTTGTGTTTCAAAACTATGTTGCTTCCGCTTTTGAATTCAAACTATGGTTTGTAATAACTGTTGAACTCCGATGTATTTGAACTATGTGCGAACTGAATGTACCTTGTGGGCATGTACGCTAATCTATTACGATCTTGGTTAAAGTTGAATGACTTGAAATCCTTCGAGATTTCCGGACTACCGGGTTTGTACGAGCTTAAGTACTTGTAATCTCTGTGAAAGCAGCGATTCGGTGCTTAATCTGGTGCAAATTGGTCGGTTCTGTTACAGCTGGCATCGGAGCGTGGTTAGCGTTACTGTTCACAAGTGTATTTGAAAAACTGTATTTTCAATTAAAATTCCTATTTGACAAGAACTTATAGTTATATTAGGATTTGAAAAACCTTCTTGACCAAGAGTAAGGTGTGCCATTGATCAAGTCCTTATGCCCAATAGGAACTTAGGTGGCTATTTAAGTACTAACTTTGGGGGTCGTGCATCATACTTATTTTCTGTTATTCTGTCGTCCATACGGCAAGGGTGAAATTGTATGGATGCTTCCTCGGAATAGTAATGTATGGATCAATTGCCTCTACGCTAAAGGTAATGAGAGTTGTGAGAGCATGATTGGACAACCGCCAATCTAGGGAAAGTGCTTATATGATACCGATGCGTATACCTGTTCCACACAAGTATATGTGAAAGTATTGATTGTGGGAGTAATAATTTATGATGGGTGCATATACTGCTTACGTGTATACCGGGTGTACACCTAAGAGAGTATTAGATTTAAATTTCCGCGGTGCATGATATTCATACTGTGGGAAGGGCTGAAATGGTTTTTCTGCAGGTACGCTAACTTGCGAACGTGTAGTCCGTTTAGTTAACGTTATGAGTGAGCGTGTATGCCACCGCCTAGCCGTTAGATTGTTAGGCAGTGAGGACGTATGAAACGTGCATGCATCATGATCATATAATCTTGCATTAATCTTACTTCCTTCCTTATGGTTTCTGTCCCGTTTTTCTAATAAAAGTTGTTTCAACTAATTAAAAACTGTGTGGATAAACTTCTTACAGATGGCACGCACCAAGCGCACTGCTCGCAAGTCCACGGGAGGCAAGAGGCCTAACTACATGCTGGGGCCATGGACCGATGAGGGATCAGAGGACTTTCTAGAGGAGTTTGGGATGCCCACTATTCTTTGGAGAGTTCTGCACCTGGTGGGATATCAGGAGGGCCAGGAGCCACAGTACGACTGGCACCGTGTGCAGTTGTCAGAGGATCGCACGTGTACACGGTGGAGGTCGACGTGCCTAGCCGTGAGGAGCGGGATCACGTCTGGTGCCGTCGAGTGTTTGCTTTGCAGGGGAGGACCCCTGGGATGCAGCCAACCAGGTTGCTTATACCGTTCTTCGGGACATCATGGAGGACCATCCGGAGGTGGTTGCTCAGGCTACTGCCAGTATCTTCCGACAGTGGATCCGTATCTTTCAGTGTGGCGTCAGCCAGGAGCTACTATTTTGGAGGGTAGTTCGCTTGAGAGGGAGCATTGTGCCGGGCCAGCAGGGAGTGCGATGGCTGCACTTATGGCTACTTATGGGTGCCTGTCGCGCAGCTATGAGCATTGGATCATATTCTTAGCGAGGAGATTGCTGCACAACATCGCCGTCAGGAGGAGCACGCTACAGAGATGGACCTCCTCACTACACAGCTAGCTCAGTTGACAGTAGAGAGAGACCAGGCACTTCAGAGGGAGCAGGAGACTGCTCATCAGCTTGCCATTCAGCAGGGGTCGACTACTTTCTTGGCCTCGGTCATGAGGGAGACTGAGGAGGCGCTTCGAGGAGTTTGTGTCGAGGGCATTCGTGTTTCAGAGGAGAACAGGCTGCTGAGGTTGCGAGTGGGAGACCTGGAGCTCCAACTCCATCACCTGCAGGACTACAACGATCGTCTGCACGAGGAGATCCACCGTAGGGAGAATGAGAGGAACCCCATCTTTCCCCAGGAGGATCCGGAGCCGATTAGTTCTTCTAGTAGTTCTTCAGATGTGTCTAGCGACGGTGGTAGTGGTGATGGCGCCATGAGAGAGTAGACTAGTTAGCGCTATCGACTAGTGATCTTTTGTGTTGTAGTGGCCCGATCTTTTGTTGTTAGGTGCTAAGATGTAGCATGAGTATGGACCTATGTGATGTGGTGTGAGGCCTTGGAAAGTCCCATATGTATGGGCAAAACGATGGATGTTATGTTATCTTTTGCATGATGTATTAAGTGATCTTGTTATGTGTTGATGCGATGTGTGGATTTTATTGTACCTCTGTCATTGTTTGGTGAATTGTTTTCCGAATAATTTCAGTGGGTATGATTATTGTTCTCTACAAGTTGCAACTTCGCCTAATGGTCGCTTACTATCCTATATGCAGATGACGACAACTCGTAGTGGAGCAGGCGTAGTGGTGGAAATGAGGACCCCAGAGAAAACCGCAATCCACCACCTCCTCCATCCCCACGGCTGAGCAACTTTTTGCTCAATTTCTTGGAAGCCAGCGCAACATCGAAGCTTTGCTGAGGGAAAACTTGGCCAGGGACATCAACGCCCTGAGCCGAACCAATACAGTTCTTTCAAGGATTTCCTGGATACCAAACCACCAATCTTCAAGGAAGCTACAGAACCATTGGAGGCAGAAGAATGGCTGCATACTCTGGAGCAGAAGTTCGTTTGCTTAGGCTCACAGAAGAGCTTAAAGCAGAATATGCCGCACACCAGTTGCAGGGACCAGCCGGGATTTGGTGGGGACATCATCGTACCACCTATCCTGCCAATGTTCCTATCACTTGGAGAGTGTTTACTGCTGCTGTTCGAGGTCATTACATTCCACCGGGCTTGACACAGATGAAAGTGGCAGAGTTCATGAATCTGACTCAAGGAACTCGGTCTATCACAGAGTATCATCATCTGTTCAACTCGTTGGCTCGCTATATCCCAGACTTCGTTGACACAGACGCTAAGAAGATTGCTAGTTTCAAGAGAGGCTTGAACACTAAAATGGGAAAGTCAGTGGGTACATCTTCCCGTACCAATTTCAATGACTTCATAAGCGACTGTCTGATTCAAGAGAACCATAACAACAAGCATGCTGCTAGCAAGGCCCGGAAGAGGACCTTTGAATCAGGATCATCACAACCCAGAGGACCACCAGCTCAGCGAAATCTGTATCGACCACCAGCGCCGGGGGCACGTTTTAGGCCGCCGCAGAAGAAGAATCAGCCACAAGCTCAGCGCAATCAGAAGCCATACAAGATAGCTGCTGCTCAGGCTCGTGGAGGTCAAGGCAGTTCTTCAGGGAACAAACCGTTGGTTCGGGGACCATGCTACAACTGCAACCAAGAGGGGCACTTCGCAAGGTACTGCCCCTACCCAAAGAAGCAACAGGCCAACTACCCCGCACGCCTGCACAACATGACCGCTGAAGAAGCTCGTGCTGGAGAGCCCGTGACTGCTGGTATGTGTCTTGTTAACCATCATCCTGCAGTTGTTTTGTTTGATACTGGATCATCGCATTCGTTCATGAGTAAAGCATTTGCACAAAAGCATAATCAAGAGGTGTCTGAAATGGATTATGGGTTTCGCGTAAGCTCTGTGGGGAGTAGTGTGTTGTCTAGGCAGATGGTACGTGATGCAACCATCGACATCGGAGGGCATAAGTTTGGAGCCAATTTAGTAGTTTTGCCAGGACTCAGTATGGATGTAGTCCTAGGAATGAGTTGGATGAGTATGTGGAAAGCGGTGTTAGACACTGCAGATAGAACTCTTACCTTATCTGATGCAAGGATTAACACCAAGATACGTATCTCTCTTCCTCGAGGAGCAGATTTTGTTGATCTGTCTTGTACCTTATCTATAGAGGACCTGTCAAAAATTCCAGTTGTTCGGGATTTCCCAGACGTCTTTCCAGATGAGTTGCCGGGTTTACCGCCCAAGCGGGCTGTAGAGTTTACTTTGAGCTGTTACCAGGGACTGCACCGATCTCGAGAAGACCTTATCGTATGCCGCCCAATGAATTAGCCGAACTCAAGACGCAGATTAAGGAACTTTTGGACAAGGGTTTCATTCAACCTAGTGTGTCAGAGTGGGGATGCCCAGCTTTGTTTGTCAAGAAAAAGGACAAGTCTCTACGGATGTGTGTGGATTATCGACCGCTTAATGCCGTGACCGTTAAGAACAAATATCCGTTGCCACGGATAGATATTTTGTTTGATCAGTTATCCAGAGCCAAAGTATTCTCCAAGATCGATTTGAGATCAGGATATCATCAAATTAGAATCCGACCACAAGATATTCCAAAGACTGCTTTTTCAACCAGATATGGCCTGTACGAGTATTTAGTCATGTCTTTGGATTGACAAATGCTCCAGCTACTTTATGAGTTTGATGAACTCGGTATTCATGCCAGAACTAGATAAGTTTGTAGTGGTGTTCATTGATGATATTTTGGTTTATTCTGAGAACCCGGACGACCATGCAGAACATTTGAGGATCGTCTTGACAAGACTCCGGGAACATAAACTTTACGCTAAGTTTAGTAAATGCGAGTTTTGGTTGAAGCAAGTACAATTCCTTGGTCACATCCTGTCAGAAGAAGGAATCTCTGTGGACCCTAGCAAAGTACAAGAAGTAATGGATTGGGAAGCTCCAACTTCAGTTGGGGAGATTCGGAGTTTTCTCGGTTTAGCAGGGTATTACCGTCGTTTCATTCCCGATTTCTCCAAGATTGCCAAGCCCATGACAAGTTTGCTTCAGAAGGATCAGAAGTTTGAGTGGACAGAGAAGTGTGAAACAGCTTTCCGTACTCTGCGGAAACTATTAACCACTGCCCCTGTCTTAGCTCAACCAGATATCGAGAAGCCGTTTGATGTCTTCTGCGACGCATCGAAAGTTGGTTTAGGCTGTGTTCTTATGCAAGAAGGCAGAGTGATTGCTTATGCTTCACGTCAGTTGAGAAAACATGAAGTTAATTATCCTACGCATGACTTGGAATTAGCTGCTGTGGTACACGCTCTAAAACTATGGAGACATTATCTCTTGGTAACGTCTGTAACATGTACACGGACCACAAAAGTCTCAAGTATATCTTTACTCAACCTGAACTGAATATGAGGCAGAGAAGATGGCTTGAGTTGATTAAGGATTACAATTTGCAGATACATTATCACCCAGGAAAAGCAAATGTAGTTGCTGATGCTTGAGTCGGAAGTCGCATTGTAATAACTTGAGGTTACAACCAGAGGACGAGTTTAGTCTCGAACACCCTGTGATCTTGCGTCACATCGAGCTGCAGAGCACCTTAGTTGATCAAATTCTAGAAGGGCAGAAAACAGACAAGGGAATCTATTATATCAAGGAAAAGCTAAGAATGCCACTGACCAGTAAAACATTTTCGAGTTGATGATAAGGGAGTGTTATGGTTTGATAATCGCTTAGTGGTACCCAAGAATAGGGAACTCAAAAATCAGATCATGGATGAGGCTCATCTTTCTAAGTTGTCTATCCATCCCGGGAGCACTAAGATGTATCAAGATTTGCGTCCAAGATTTTGGTGGACCAAAATGAAGAAGGAATTGCCGCATATGTAGCCAGATGCGACACGTGTTGTCGAGTGAAGGCCATTCACCTGAAGCCAGCCGGAACACTTCAAACCTTATCAATACCTGAATGGAAGTGGGAAGAAGTGAGTATGGATTTTATCACCGGTTTGCCTACACTCAGAAGGGAAATGATTCGATATGGGTAATAGTAGACCGTCTCACCAAGACCGCTCATTTTATACCAGTTAAAACTTGTTATCGAGTACCGGATTATGCGGAGATCTATATCAATCAGATTATCCGATTGCATGGTATACCCAAAGTCATAGTTTGGATCGCGGAACACAGTTCACTGCACCATTCTGGGAGAAAATGCAAAAAGGAATTAGGTACTAAGTTAATCCATAGTTCAGCTTACCATCCCCAGACGTCAGGGCAAACTGAAAGGGTAAATCAGGTTTTAGAGGATATGTTGAGAGCATGTGTGATATCCGCGAAGGGATCTTGGGAGAAGTGGTTGCCATTAGCAGAATTTGCTTACAACAACAGTTATCAAGAAAGCATTCATATGGCACCTTTCGAAGCTCTGTATGGCAGAAGATGCAGAACACCAGTAAGTTGGGTTGAACCAGGAGAACGTCGTTACTATGGAACTGACTTCGTTAGGGAAGCAGAAGAACAAGTTAGAATAATCCAACAACACATAGCAGCTGCACAGTCTCGACAGAAGAGTTATGCTGATCAGAGAAGAAGGCCGCTTGAATCGAAAGAGGTGACTATGTGTACTTGAAAGTATCACCCATGAAAGGAGTTAGACGTTTTGGCGTGAAAAGAAAGTTAGCGCCAAGGTTTGTGGGACCCTACAGGATAATGGAAAGGAGGGGGAAAGGTAGCTTATCAACTACAGTTACCTGAACATTTAAAGGCTATATTCCCTGTTTCCATGTGTCACAACTAAAGAAATGTCTTCGAGTTCCAGAAGAGGAAGTACAACCGGCCAATATCAAGTTACAATCCGACCTTACTTACCCGGTGAAGCCATATCGAGTACTCGACGAGAAAGAAAGAAAGGGTAACTCGCGGAAGAATCTTGAAGCAATATAAAGTATCTTGGAGTGAGCAAGACGACCGAGATGCCACTTGGGAAACGGAAGACTATCTAAAGGAAGTATATCCACAGTTTTATAAGGACTGGTTAGTAACTCAAATCTCGGGACGAGATTCCTTTAAGGAGGGGAGGGCTGTAACACCCTAGGTGTTAAGCAACCCTAAGTGCATAATTGACATCTCATGAGCATAAAGCATCATCATTTCATGTTGCATTCTTTCTTTTGTTAAGTGTCATTTCATGTGACCTTTTGTGATGCTATGCTTGATTGAATGCTTGTGTGTCTTGTTTGTGGAGTGCTTAAGTCTCCTTAGTAGTTGAACCTTGTTGAGGAGTCAAAATGAAGCTAGGTTTATGTTGGTCATGTTGGCTAACCAAGTCTCTAACCCTAGTTGCCTTAATAGAGCCCTAGGAGTCCTTTTGTTTGACTAACTAAGACCTTCTTGATAGAAGCTTCGCATGGCTGTGGGCCCTTAACCAAAAGTGTGTAGAATTTAGAGTAGAACAAAAGTTGTTTAAGGCCCAACTCATGAAAATGAGTTTAACAAGGTGTTTTGGGACCCACAAGGCAGATTTGAGGGAGTTTAGACTTAGAAAATTCTCTAAGTCCTAACTGCCCAAAACAGTTTCATCTAGCCATCTTTGGAGCTTTCTCGGGAGCAATCTAGGCCGAACCAAAGATCAATCTTGTAACCAAAGTGGTAGTCGGTATGTAGCTCTAAGCAATGGAGCAAGTGGTTTAGCTTTTCATCAAATGGATTAGGAGTTAATCGCGCTCAAAGTCTGGCCGTCAGTCGGCCTGATGGCACTGAATCGGGCCGGGCCGTGCCGTGCCGGCGTGGCGCGGGGCGTCGTGGCCGACAGCGCCAGGACGTTGCCGCCGCGTGGCGCTCGATGGCCGGCCAAGCCAGCGTCCGCGCGCGGCGTGGCAAGCATGCCTTCGCCCTCGCCCTGTCCGAACCCGCTCCTCCCTCATTCTGTTCCGCCGCGCTCGCGCCTCTCTCTCGCTCTCTGCTCTCGCCGGCGTTCGAGCGGGAAAAGGGGAGAAAGCAAAGCGCCGCCGTTCACCGCCGCCGCCCGCCGAACCTCGGCGAGCGATTACTCGCTCCACCGTGCGCCGCCGTCCAATTCCTCTCGCCAGTTCCTCCTCCCTGTCTCCTCTTTCTCCGGTAAGGGTTGGTTCCCCTCTCTCCCTCTCTAGCTGCCGGAACAGCGGACGCCATCCGCAAGCTTCCGCCATGGCCGCCACCGTGACCTTCACGTGGACGGTCATCTCCGGCCATGCTACCCTGAGCTGAGCCATGTTCTAGTCTTCTCTACCGTCGTAGTAGCTTAGAGTCAGATGGAGACCTCTCTCGTGTCCTGAGTTCGCCGGACCGCGGGCCAGTCGCGCTGTGTCCGCCATATACCGCCGTGCATCGCGCCGGACAATGCCGGGGATGCCGAAGCCCGGGAGTTGCTCCAATAGGTCACTTGTGACTTGCTTAGGCTAGTGTTAGTCTCGCCGAGTCGCAAGCCGCCGGGAAGAGTTCCGCCGCCGAGTCGCCAGAGCCGCCGCTCCGCCATGGCCGCCGTCGAGCTTGCTCCGGTATCCCTCTGTCTCAGCGAGTCGGTTAGTTGTGTTCGCCTCGCAACCCGCACCCAGTAATGGTCTCCGTGTCGCCAGAAGTGTCGCCGTCGACGAGCTAGGGCCGGTCAACGACCCGGCGCAAAACTCCGCCGTTGACCGCCGAGCCTGGCCTCGCACGGTAACGTGCCGAGCCTGGCCTCGGTAGCTTGGTCGCCCTGACCAGCGGGCCCCGACTGCAGCAAGAAAGAAAGAAAGGGAAGCGTTTGGGTGCCGTAGGCCTCGGTAAGCCGGGCGTGCCGAGCGTTTGCCTCGAGCCTCGGCTAAGTCACCGAGCCTCGGTTGAGTCAGTAGCCTCGGCCGAATCGGTTGAGTGTGTTTGAGCCTCGGCCGAGTCGCGCCGAATGTGCCGAAGCCTTGCCTCGAGCCTCAGCCGAATCGCGCCGGGGTGTGCTGAGCGTTTGTCTATGCCTCGGCCGAACCAAGTTGGAGTCCGTACGTTTAGGTTTGAGTTTCCTTTTTAGTTTGTTTTTGCAGAATTATGTAATGGCTTCAAAAATTCCTACAAGGCTCATTTAAGTCCAAATCTGTGTGAAACAAATTTTGTTAGGTCAAGCATGTTTAGATCTATCAGTGAAAACTGTTAAATGCATTTTTGGTGATACTTTTATGTGTAGATTTATTTAATTTAGAAAAGTGCTGATAACTTGGTAAATGCATAACTAATTATATATAAGTCAGAAAAATGTGATTCCAGTTTTGTTAGGTTTGTATGAATGTGTAGTTTCAGAGAAAAATATAATATGAGGTTGTTCTGTGAATTAATTTGGCAGTAGCTTTTAAAATGCTTAAATGTTGTTTCCTTGTTTATTTTGTAGTAATTAAAATATGAGGAATACGAACCTGAGAATTTAAGCACATTGCTCTTATGCTAGGAAGTTCAGTAGAAAAATAAGAAATCTGTTGTTTGACACTTTTTGCTAGGGTGTGTAGTTCAAAGCACCTCTCCATAATAGAATTTGTCTTTTTCATAGAGGATGAAGTCTAGGTCCAAATGGGATGAAATTTGGACAGAGGGTTAGATTAAGTGTTATTGATCTCCAGTAATTTTTATAGGTTTTGTGAAGCTGTCTAGGTAGGTTACTGTTATGGGCCTATTTAACTAGATTTAATTCTACAATTATTAGAGGGTAATAAACCCGTTAAGCAAATTTGATGTGGTGACAACAAGACTTAGTAAGTAGTATGTTAGATTAAGTAAGTGAGTAGTAGTAGATGACATGTGCTTATTGTGACACCCCAATTTTAAGAACAAAATTGGAGCACAATATATGTATGCCAGGATCAATTTTCATACATATATCCACATCATAGTAAATATCAAAACAATGCTTTATTAATAATATCGAACTTTATTACATAAATGACCCTCGGGTCTGAAATAAAAAGTACAGTCTCTCATGAAACTAACTCTAAGGTAAACTCTGACGAAGATGCAGAAGATCTGGACTCCACTCCACAGGAAGGTCGACCGGGGGTAGCGCCATCCTAGTACAGGTCGTCAGGGTCGTAGCCTCCGTCTTCTGGATACTCCGGCTCCTCGTAGACGTAGTCTCCAGCGTCTGGGTGGGGTAGCAGGGGGGACAAAGAGGAAGGGTGAGTACATCGAAATGTACTCCGCAAGTGTAGGAAATATATGCTTATGAGGCTTATAACAGAGGTAGGCTGACGTTGTTTGACTCAAGCGCCTAAAGCGACACACCCTATTAATCCTATGCACCTAATTACTAGGTTATAGACAGACTCTGTAGAAAAGTAGCCACACTCGGAGTCGCACCGAGCAAACCACACTCGGAGTCGCACCGAGCAACCAACACCTGAAGTCCATCAGGCAACCGCACCTAAAGTCCATCAGATGATCCGAACCCAAACCAACCAGTAACCAACTAATCTCAAAGAAGTCCAAGCCGCTCGTGACCGTGAGCACGGCTGATATATCAGTTTTACACTCTGTAGAGGTTGCACATCGTTACCCATGAGTCGTGCAGATCCCGTCACGCTAAACACTGCCGAGGTGCATAGCGGGTTGCACTGCAAGGCCTTTACAAAGCCCCCTCCAAGTCCGTTCCACACGTACCTCTAAGGTTTCACCCCGTACAAAGGTCTACGACCCCCAGGGCCCCCTCGTGAGCCACTAAAACAAACCCCGTGTGGACCCTCAACTTAGAGGTAACTAATTAATTAGTCAGGTCCAGCCCATCCAGATCTCATGGTTGCGCTGTCAAGCCGGGTTACATGCTCTGAGAACCGGGTCCTAGGGATCCAGGCAGGATATGTCTAGCACGAGCCCCGAACCAAAAACCAAAAGCAGCTGCCGAGTCCCACGGCACAAAACCACCAATACGGGTCCATCCTGCCGGATTTACCTAATAACCATGTTACTACAAAATTATCATGTCCACATTCGTTTCATATTTCATTAATCAAGATTATAAACATTTTAACTCCCATCCCAACCATGACTGCAAGGCTAAGCAAGACACCTACCCGAACATCCCAAAACAGGCGACAAGGATAATATAAACAAATTCTAGTAAACCCTAACATGGGATTCAAATTAATGACAAGCATGCATCTACAAGATCTAACTACTCTAGTACCAAAAGTAAAATAAAGTAGGTGCAAGATGTTCAAGAACACTTGCCTTCGGACTGGGTCGAATCAACTGGGTCGCAAGGATGGTCTGGAGCGTCCTCGTACTCCGCACTCTCTGGCCCAATCAACATACATGGCACATACAAGCAAAATAAATAACAGTACAGAAAATATTACAGAAACAGTAAACTAATAGATCTACTGCGTAGAGAACGAAATTATGAATCTAACGCAATTTGAACGGGTTGAATCGGAGTTAAAATGAGCAAGTTATGGGCTTTTGAAGTTGGATGGCAATTCTGTAAATAAATCGAAGTCATTTTCGAATTTAAAATAAATCAAAAACTGAATTTTCAGTTGATCTGGACCGGGCCTCAATTCGGTGAAACGACAGGGGCCGAAGGGAAATAATCCCGTGACTCAGCGCACAGTGCGCTGGGACCGCGGGTTGATTCCAACGAAAGCCGGGGTCTCTTTTGAAAAAGGCGCTGAGCGACTACGCAGCGCTGGCGTCACTCGCCACGTGGCGGCACCGGACTGGCCGGTGCACGGGCTGTGCCGTGGACGAGGGCGCGGCCGCGCGGTGGACTGGGTCTGCGGGTTGCGGTGAACCAGAGGACTGCGCCTCACTTAGAGAAAAACGCAGGGGCTATCCTGCAAGAAATCCTAGACTTAGTGAATAGTGCGATCGGACTGCGGGTTTGTTCTAGGAAAGATCGAGGGCTTCTTTGCAAAAAGGCCGAAGCCGTGCGGTGCGGACTGCGTGGCGCTGACTGGGCCTTACGTGGCGCTACGTGGCGGACGCACACTGGTGCGGTGTGCCACTTGGTCGTGGATCGGCTGACGTGGCGAGCTGGACTGGGTTCATGGGACTCACAGACGCGGTTCATACCCCTTCAGGGTTGGATCTAATCTGCACCGTCGATCTGAGAGTGGACGGCGCCAGGGGTTTGGGGAGGAATAACTGGCCGCCGGTGCCTATTCACGCGGCGGCGCTCCGAAGGGAGACGGCGGCGCCATTGGCGAGCTCGCCGGCGTGGTTGAAAAACGACCTAGGGTCTAGTAGAGATGACGGGGAGGGTTGGGATCGAGAGCGGAGCTCACTGAGACTTCAATGGTGCGCTCCTCGTCGTCGATGGAGGTTTGGAGACGGCTGACGGCGCGGAGGACGTGGTGGCGGCGCTCCGGTTCCCTGGCGTGGTGTCTCCCGTGTAGCCGTACCTTGTTGAACGGTGCTCCGGGCGCGGCGTGGCGTCGCGGAAGTGATGGTGCGCGAAGGAGAGGTCGGCGGTGATTCTTCGGAAGGGACTCGAGCTCGGGTGCCAGCAATGGCGGCGGCTCGGATGGGGAAGGAGGAGGGCTAGGGCGCGAGTGGGGTTTTTGTAGGCCTAGCGAGAGGGGTGGCGGCGCGGTGTTTTAAGGTGTAGGGGAGCGGCGATCAGGGCATAGGGCTGGGTAGGGGGACGCGTAGAGGGCGCGGGGTACCGGTGTGGTAGAGGCTCGCGCGTAGGGCGGGCGTCTGGTGCGGGAGGGAGGCGTGTGGGAGGAGGAGAGGGATGAGTCCGACAGGCGGGGTCGGGCTGTCAGCGGCTGAGAGAGAGAAGGGGAGGGGCGCGCTGGCGTCGGCGCGGCTGGCTGGCGCGATGGGCCGGTGCGGGTGAGGGGGAGATGGGCTGCGGAGGAAAAGAGGGCACGGGCCGGCTGGCGCGCGTGGTTGGGGCGGGCCGGCTGCGAGGGCCGCGCAGTGAGAGGGAGGGGGAGAGCTGAGGGGGGAGGTGAGGGTAGACTGGGCCCGGCCGGTTGGTTGAGGGAGAGGGGCTGGCCCGGTTGCCATTTCTTTTTTTCCATTTTGTTTTCTTTTTAAATCATTTGCAAACTCATTTGAAAACTTAAAAACCTTTTTGAAATCAAAACCTTTCAAAATATTTTCCCCTAGGTTTTGGCAAATAAAACTTTGACTTTGATTATGTAAAATTTTCATAAACCTTTTATTTATTTCCTAAATAGAATAAATCCGATTCGCCCTATACGGGTTTAATAAATTTATTTTCCACTCGATAAAAATATGCAATGGCATGAATGCAACATGAAAATGAGAAATAAATTTTATTTTCCTCCTCTAATAAACTAGCCAACCTATTTAATTTCTAATTCCTTTTATTAAATTGGGGAAAAAATTAAATCAGGGTGTTACAAACCTACCCCCCTTAGAAGAATCTCGTCCTCGAGATTAGGAAGAGTCGGCGAAGAGATGAGGAAAATCTGCCCGAAGATCATCTTCTTTCTCCCATGTGGCTTCTTCTTCGGAGTAATGCTTCCATTGCACCTTGCAGATCTTAATCCTCTTGTTGCGAGTACCTCGTTCCATCGTGTCCAGAATCTTGATCGGCTCAGAGAAAGTCAAATCATCCCGCAGATCAAGCTCCTCAAGTGGCAACTGCTCCTCTGGAACTCTGAGGCATCTCTTCAGCTGGGATACATGGAATACATTATGGATACCTGCCAGACGTGCAGGCAACTCCAGCTGATATGCAACTGCGCCTTTCTTGTCAATCACCTTGAAAGGGCCAATGAATCTCGGAGATAACTTCCCTTTGACATTAAATCTCCGGTGACACCTTCAGATAGACATAGTCCCCGATCTGGAACTCCAGCTCTCGTCGTCTGACATCGGCATAGCTCTTCTGTCTAGTCTGAGCTGTCTTCAGGTTGCTTCTGATCTGTCTGACCTGTTCTTCAGCTTCTTCTATAGACTCAGGGCCAAAGACCTTCCTTTCTCCAACCTGATTCCAGAACAGGGGAGTTCTGCACTTCCTACCATACAGTGCCTCGAAAGGTGACATCTTCAGACTGGCCTGATAGCTGTTGTTATATGAGAACTCTGCATATGGTAGACTCACATCCCAACTCTGGCTATTCTGAAGCGCACTGGCTCTCAACATATCCTCCAGAATCTGATTCACCCTCTCTGTCTGTCCATCAGTCTGAGGATGATAAGCCGAACTGAAGCTGAGGCGAGTGTCCATAGACTCATGCAACCGCTTCCAAAATCTGGATGTGAACTGTGTACCTCTGTCAGATACTATGATCTTAGGTACTCCATGCAAACATACAATGCGGGACATGTACAGCTCTGCCAGCTTCGGACCCTGATATGTCTCCTTGACCGGAATGAAGTGAGCCACCTTGGTCAACCGATCAACTATGACCCAGATGGAGTCATATCCAGACTGTGTCCTGGGCAAACCAGTGATGAAATCCATGCTGATCTCTTCCCATTTCCACTCGGGAATCTGCAGAGGCTGTAACAAACTAGCAGGTCTCTGATGTTGGGCCTTAACCCTCTGACATGTGTCACACAAAGCCACATACTCTGCTACTTCCCTCTTCATCCCATACCACCAGTAATACTGCTTCAGATCCTGGTACATCTTGGTACTGCCTGGGTGAAGAGAGTAGGCTGAATCATGAGCTTCTCTCAAGATCAACTCCTTGATAGCCTTCACATCTGGAACACAGATCCTGCCTCTGAACCACAAGACACCCTGATCATCCTCTGCGAAGCCTGGGGCTTTGTCCTCCTTGATCAACTGTCTGATCTCCAGAAGATACTCATCAGTGAGCTGCCCTACCCGGATATCACGCTCAAATGTCGAATCAACCTCTAAGACTACTGCATCAGTGTGGCCAAGAATACCCAGGTTGAGCTTCACAAACTCCTCATGCAACTCGGGCTGCTGCTCCTTGATCTCAAGCACATTACAGTAGACCTTCCTGCTCAAGGCATCTGCAACAACATTCGCCTTGCCTGGATGATAGTTGATACTCAGATCATAGTCTTTGATCAACTCGAGCCATCTCCGTTGGCGAAGATTCAGATCTGGCTGGGTGAAAATATACTTCAAGCTCTTATGATCAGTGTATATCTCCGTCTTCTTGCCCATCAGATAGTGCCTCCAGATCTTCAGAGCATGAACAACAGCTGCCAACTCTAGATCATGAGTAGGGTAATTCAGCTCATGCTTCCTGAGCTGTCTCGAGGCATAAGCAATCACACGACCTTCCTGCATAAGCACACATCCTAGACCCTGTCGCGAAGCATCATAATACACCGTGAAGTTCTTCTGGACATCTGGCATGACAAGAATAGGAGCAGAGGTCAATCTCGCTTTCAGCTCCTCGAAACCAGTCTGGCATTCAGGGGACCAAACAAACTTGGCACCCTTCTCAGTCAGTCTCGTCATCGGCTTCACGATCTTGGAGAATCCTTCAATGAATCTGCGGTAATATCCAGCCATACCGAGGAAACTCCGAATCTCAGTGACGCTCTCAGGTACCTTCCAGTCCAATATATCCTGGACCTTACCTGGATCAACAGATACTCCACCTTCTGAGATGATATGCCCCAAGTAAGCAACCTTCTTCAACCAGAACTCGCATTTGCTCAGTTTCGCATACAACTGATGCTCTCTGAGCTTCTGCAACACTAACCTCAGATGCTTCTCATGTTCTTCTTCAGTCTTCGAGAATATCAGGATATCATCAAGGAACACCACGACGAACAGATCTAAAAACTCCATGAAGACCTTGTTCATCAGATACATGAAGAAAGCTGGGGCATTAGTCAAGCCGAAGGACATCACTGTGTACTCATATAGCCCGTAACGAGTTACGAATGCCGTCTTTGGGATATCAGCTTCACGAATCTTCAGCTGGTTATAACCTGTTTGCAGGTCAATCTTCGAGAACACATGAGCACCCTTCAACTGATCAAACAGATCATCAATGCGAGGAATCGGGTACTTGTTCTTGATGGTAGCTTCATTCAATGCGCGGTAATCAACGCACATCCGTAGGCCTCCATCCTTCTTTGGAACAAAGATCACAGGGGCTCCCCACGGGGATGTACTAGGACGAATATGCCCCTTCTCTAACTGCTCTTGGATCTGCGTCTTCAGCTCAGCTAGCTTTTCGGCATCCATTCTATATGGTCGCCTGTATATGGGTGCAGTGCCAGGAACTAAATCAATAGAGAACTCAATCTCACGATCAGGTGGCATACCTGGCACTTTCTGGAAGACATCAGGGAACTCCTTGACAACTCGGATATCAGGTACCACGACAGCCTCATATGCTCTGGCTTCTTCTATCATCTTCGTCGGTGCCTGATATACAATCTCCGGGCCATCTGGATGCTTCACTGTGATGATCCTCTGAGCACAATCAATAACCCCTCGATACTTGCTCAGCCAGTTTATTCCCAGAATGACATCTATCCCCTCAGAATCCAGAACGATAAGATCAGAAGGAAACTCTACCCCCCTTATGTTTATACTCAGCTCCCGACACACCTGTCTGGAAACCATCTCTCCTCCAGGAGATGTAACTATCAAGCCTCTAAGCATAGGTGAAACTGACAGACTACATGCTGATGCGAACCTTGCGGTTATGAAAGAGTGTGATGCACCAGAATCAAAGAGTACTGTAGCTGGATGGGAATTAACAGTGAACATACCCAATACCACATCTGGAGCCGTCTGAGCTAACTCTGCTGCGACATGGTTCACACGACCACGTGCGAACGCCTGGGGCTGTCCTGCGGAACGGGACTGTGGTGGAGCTGACTGCCTCAACGGACACTTGTTGGCGAAGTGTCCCATCTGGTTGCACTTGTAGCAGGGACCAATCTGACCTGCCCCCTGTGCTGGATGGGGCTGCTGCGGAGCTGGAAGACCCTGGCGAGGTGCCTGAGCCTGGCGAGGCTGCTGCTGCTGCTGCTGCTGAGGTGGAGCCTGGTACTGTGGAGCTGGGTGCCTGTACTGAGGAGCGGGCTGCCGGGACTGGGGCGGGCGGTACTGCTGCTGCTGGGGAATCTGCCTGGAAGCTGAGGCAGGTGGAGCGTAGCGGGGACGAGCGGAGCTGCCGGAGGACTGTCCCTGGAACGCCATCTTCCTCTTGCGATCTGCATCGAGGTCCTTCCGTTCCTTCTCCACTGCGAAGGCACGGTCAACCAGCTTCTGAAATGAGGAATACTCATTTGAAGCTAGGGCATAGCGGAGTCCTGGGTTAAGCCCATGCCTGAAGCAGAGGACAATTTTATTATTTATCAGGCAGCAAAAGGAATGAACAAGAGTGTATGAAGAATTTATTAATATTAAAGAATGACAGAGATCTTGCCTGAAACACTCCTGCTTCTTGTCATCTGTGTCCACGTCATCTGGGGCGTAACGGGACAGCTGGCTGAACTGCATGAGATACTCACGCACTGTCATCGCGCCCTGCCTGAGGTCCTGAAACTCCCGGCGCTTCACCCTGATCTCGCCGAAAGGGACGTACTGGTCGCGGAATGCCTTACGGAAATCCTCTCAAGTGATCGAGTTGGCGTCCGCATGAGCTGCGGTGTAGGCAGTCCACCAGTTCTTCGCCGGGCCCTGAAGCAGGTGCGCGGCGTAGAGGGCCTTATCAAGGTCCCCGACATGGGCAAGCTGCAACTTGCCTGTAATCGTCTCGAGCCAATCATCTGCATCCATTGGCTCTATGGCGTGGTGGAACACTGGAGGGCGCGTCGTCATGAAGCTCCTGAGAGTGTCATCCGGTCGGGGTGGCTGTGCAGCTCCTGCACCCTGAGCACCCTGAGCAGCCTGCGCCATCTGCTGCATGTGCTGCATCATCTGGGCCATGTTCTGCATCATCTGGTTCTGCACCTGGGCCATCTGGAGCGGGTCGTACGGAGGCGGAGGTGGATGAGGCGGCTGGTTGCCACCTGCCCCGCTCCCGCCAGCGTTACCGGCGTTACCCGCGCTGCTCCTGGTGTCAACCATCTGTTACATTTTCCAGGAGTAAAAGTGAGATATGACAAATAGATATATAACAACCCTGATTTGGTTAATTAATTTGATTAGTAAAATATTTAAACAAATGATGTCGCTGCAACCTGACGGTCGCAACACACCAACAATCATTACAAAGAACCAAAACATTACATATGCACAAGTACATGTCATTCAACGACCTACGAGATCACATAATTATGGAGGGCTTCTTACGAGTTTGGAGGACCTACTTTTAAACAAAATTTGAATTTTCAGCAGAGACAGGCTACAGAAGTGGGAAAAGGGGTCAGACTTTATAAAAATAGTTTTGTAAATTCGACGACTGACTAGGGTAGCGTCCTACGGTCAACACGGCTCTGATACCACTCTGTGACACCCCAATTTTAAGAACAAAATTGGAGCACAATATATGTATGCCAGGATCAATTTTCATACATATATCCACATCATAGTAAATATCAAAACAATGCTTTATTAATAATATCGAACTTTATTACATAAATGACCCTCGGGTCTGAAATAAAAAGTACAGTCTCTCATGAAACTAACTCTAAGGTAAACTCTGACGAAGATGCAGAAGATCTGGACTCCACTCCACAGGAAGGTCGACCGGGGGTAGCGCCATCCTAGTACAGGTCGTCAGGGTCGTAGCCTCCGTCTTCTGGATACTCCGGCTCCTCGTAGACGTAGTCTCCAGCGTCTGGGTGGGGTAGCAGGGGGGACAAAGAGGAAGGGTGAGTACATCGAAATGTACTCCGCAAGTGTAGGAAATATATGCTTATGAGGCTTATAACAGAGGTAGGCTGACGTTGTTTGACTCAAGCGCCTAAAGCGACACACCCTATTAATCCTATGCACCTATTTACTAGGTTATAGACAGACTCTGTAGAAAAGTAGCCACACTCGGAGTCGCACCGAGCAAACCACACTCGGAGTCGCACCGAGCAACCAACACCTGAAGTCCATCAGGCAACCGCACCTAAAGTCCATCAGATGATCCGAACCCAAACCAACCAGTAACCAACTAATCTCAAAGAAGTCCAAGCCGCTCGTGACCGTGAGCACGGCTGATATATCAGTTTTACACTCTGCAGAGGTTGCACATCGTTACCCATGAGTCGTGCAGATCCCGTCACGCTAAACACTGCCGAGGTGCATAGCGGGTTGCACTGCAAGGCCTTTACAAAGCCCCCTCCAAGTCCGTTCCACATGTACCTCTAAGGTTTCACCCCGTACAAAGGTCTACGACCCCCAGGGCCCCCTCGTGAGCCACTAAAACAAACCCCGTGTGGACCCTCAACTTAGAGGTAACTAATTAATTAGCCAGGTCCAGCCCATCCAGATCTCATGGTTGCGCTGTCAAGCCGGGTTACATGCTCTGAGAACCGGGTCCTAGGGATCCAGGCAGGATATGTCTAGCACGAGCCCCGAACCAAAAACCAAAAGCAGCTGTCGAGTCCCACGGCACAAAACCACCAATACGGGTCCATCCTGCCGGATTTACCTAATAACCATGTTACTACAAAATTATCATGTCCACATTCGTTTCATATTTCATTAATCAAGATTATAAACATTTTAACTCCCATCCCAACCATGACTGCAAGGCTAAGCAAGACACCTACCCGAACATCCCAAAACAGGCGACAAGGATAATATAAACAAATTCTAGTAAACCCTAACATGGGATTCAAATTAATGACAAGCATGCATCTACAAGATCTAACTACTCTAGTACCAAAAGTAAAATAAAGTAGGTGCAAGATGTTCAAGAACACTTGCCTTCGGACTGGGTCGAATCAACTGGGTCGCAAGGATGGTCTGGAGCGTCCTCGTACTCCGCACTCTCTGGCCCAATCAACATACATGGCACATACAAGCAAAATAAATAACAGTACAGAAAATATTACAGAAACAGTAAACTAATAGATCTACTGCGTAGAGAACGAAATTATGAATCTAACGCAATTTGAACGGGTTGAATCGGAGTTAAAATGAGCAAGTTATGGGCTTTTGAAGTTGGATGGCAATTCTGTAAATAAATCGAAGTCATTTTCGAATTTAAAATAAATCAAAAACTGAATTTTCAGTTGATCTGGACCGGGCCTCAATTCGGTGAAACGACAGGGGCCGAAGGGAAATAATCCCGTGACTCAGCGCACAGTGCGCTGGGACCGCGGGTTGATTCCAACGAAAGCCGGGGTCTCTTTTGAAAAAGGCGCTGAGCGACTACGCAGCGCTGGCGTCACTCGCCACGTGGCGGCACCGGACTGGCCGGTGCACGGGCTGTGCCGTGGACGAGGGCGCGGCCGCGCGGTGGACTGGGTCTGCGGGTTGCGGTGAACCAGAGGACTGCGCCTCACTTAGAGAAAAACGCAGGGGCTATCCTGCAAGAAATCCTAGACTTAGTGAATAGTGCGATCGGACTGCGGGTTTGTTCTAGGAAAGATCGAGGGCTTCTTTGCAAAAAGGCCGAAGCCGTGCGGTGCGGACTGCGTGGCGCTGACTGGGCCTTACGTGGCGCTACGTGGCGGACGCACACTGGTGCGGTGTGCCACTTGGTCGTGGATCGGCTGACGTGGCGAGCTGGACTGGGTTCATGGGACTCACAGACGCGGTTCATACCCCTTCAGGGTTGGATCTAATCTGCACCGTCGATCTGAGAGTGGACGGCGCCAGGGGTTTGGGGAGGAATAACTGGCCGCCGGTGCCTATTCACGCGGCGGCGCTCCGAAGGGAGACGGCGGCGCCATTGGCGAGCTCGCCGGCGTGGTTGAAAAACGACCTAGGGTCTAGTAGAGATGACGGGGAGGGTTGGGATCGAGAGCGGAGCTCACTGAGACTTCAATGGTGCGCTCCTCGTCGTCGATGGAGGTTTGGAGACGGCTGACGGCGCGGAGGACGTGGTGGCGGCGCTCCGGTTCCCTGGCGTGGTGTCTCCCGCGTAGCCGTACCTTGTTGAACGGTGCTCCGGGCGCGGCGTGGCGTCGCGGAAGTGATGGTGCGCGAAGGAGAGGTCGGCGGTGATTCTTCGGAAGGGACTCGAGCTCGGGTGCCAGCAATGGCGGCGGCTCGGATGGGGAAGGAGGAGGGCTAGGGCGCGAGTGGGGTTTTTGTAGGCCTAGCGAGAGGGGTGGCGGCGCGGTGTTTTAAGGTGTAGGGGAGCGGCGATCAGGGCATAGGGCTGGGTAGGGGGACGCGTAGAGGGCGCGGGGTACCGGTGTGGTAGAGGCTCGCGCGTAGGGCGGGCGTCTGGTGCGGGAGGGAGGCGTGTGGGAGGAGGAGAGGGATGAGTCCGACAGGCGGGGTCGGGCTGTCAGCGGCTGAGAGAGAGAAGGGGAGGGGCGCGCTGGCGTCGGCGCGGCTGGCTGGCGCGATGGGCCGGTGCGGGTGAGGGGGAGATGGGCTGCGGAGGAAAAGAGGGCACGGGCCGGCTGGCGCGCGTGGTTGGGGCGGGCCGGCTGCGAGGGCCGCGCAGTGAGAGGGAGGGGGAGAGCTGAGGGGGAGGTGAGGGTAGACTGGGCCCGGCCGGTTGGTTGAGGGAGAGGGGCTGGCCCGGTTGCCATTTCTTTTTTTCCATTTTGTTTTCTTTTTAAATCATTTGCAAACTCATTTGAAAACTTAAAAACCTTTTTGAAATCAAAACCTTTCAAAATATTTTCCCCTAGGTTTTGGCAAATAAAACTTTGACTTTGATTATGTAAAATTTTCATAAACCTTTTATTTATTTCCTAAATAGAATAAATCCGATTCGCCCTATACGGGTTTAATAAATTTATTTTCCACTCGATAAAAATATGCAATGGCATGAATGCAACATGAAAATGAGAAATAAATTTTATTTTCCTCCTCTAATAAACTAGCCAACCTATTTAATTTCTAATTCCTTTTATTAAATTGGGGAAAAAATTAAATCAGGGTGTTACAACCCCTATTAGCCCACATGTGGTTAGCCCATTCATCCCTCTGTAGTGCCCATGTTGCATTGTCATCCATGTGGGCAGGAAGGGGCTGGCTGTTAGAATCATTTGGGACCCAAGAAAATTCTTCAGGAACTACCTCATCAACCCCAAAACTGAGAATCCAGTTATGCAAGATACAACATGCAAGCACTAGCTTGACTTGTGACCTGAAGGGATGGAATGGCTTATTGGTGTCAATGATGCGAAATATATTCTTCAAAGCGCCAAAGGCCCTTTCAACAGTGACTCTCAAACTGGAGTGTCTCAAATTAAACAACTCTTTTGGGGTGGTTGGGTAGTTCCTATTGCCATATTCTTTTAGATGGTACCTAGTGCCTCGATAAGGAGGGAGGAATCCAAGCCTTACAACATATCCAGCATCTACTAGGTAGAACTTGCCTAAAACAAATATGGAAGCAAATCAGGTTCATGATTATTCTACTACATGTAATTTTTATGTCCACAAACTATTGATTTAGTTACCTGGTGTCACCCTTAACCCATCTTGCCTCTGCAATGCATCTGCAAGAATTGTGGCATCATGTGCTGATCCCTCCCACCCAACCAGGATATAGGTAAATTTCAAGTCAAAGTTAACAACAGCTAGCACATTTTGTGTGGGGGCATTCTTTCTACCCCTAAATGCAGCTTGCATCTTGGCTGGAACTTTAGCATAAACATGAGTCCCATCAATAGCCCCAACACAGTCCTACATCAACCCAAAAATTTCATAGTAAATTCACATGAACTAATGCAACAACATGCCAACAACTATATATGCTAGGTTCTTTACCTTAAAGTAAGGATACCATCTATGGTTGTTGCTAATCTTTAGTGATGTCTCATTGCTTGGAGGTCTAATCATATATGTCCTAATTTCACCAATAGCATACAACACATCCTTGAAATGGCGATGAACTGTCTCTATAGACCTTCTCCAGTTTTGCTTCACAACCCTAAATCGTTGGTTATGACCAACAATATGGAGAAACATTGCAACTTGCTCCTCAACACAAGAATTTATGTTGTCTGCGAGTAGTTTTTTTGTCCCTAAGCAAGTTGCACAAACTGAAAAAGGGCTGCCTTCTCATGCGAAGCATGTTCACACACTCTATATCATTGTAGTTGTAAATTAGGTTTAGGTTCCGTTGGCGCTCCTCATCCCTAATGCTCATTGGACCATAACTGATCTCAGGCCGCTCACACTGAAGCATTCTAAGCCTAGCATACAGCAGGGCATACATAGCAGTGATAAGAGCACCAGCACGAGCAATAAGGATGTGTCTCTTCTCTTCCAAATCCATCTATCAAAATTAATGCATTTTAAACACAAATGCTTTGGTTTAAACAGAAATGGACACATGTTCAGAATGACAATGTCATCAACAGGGACTAGGACAAATGCTCAGAAAAAGTAAGCATCATAGACTTCTGTATCAGCAAGACTAAGGTTTTCATCATCACAGACTTGGGCAACAGCTTAGAAAATGACATCATCACAGACTAGGGCAATAGCTCAGAGAAAATAGCATCATCACAGACTAGGGCAATAGCTCAGAACAAAGGCATCATCACAGACTATGACAATAGCTCATAAAAATGGCACTTCATATACTCAAATAGTAGATCATGCATCCGAATCTAAGACCGCAGGACACAATATCGCACAACTCAGAATAAGGGAGAGGAGAGGGGGGATTAAAGATGTACAAAATACCCACGTCAAAAAGCAGGAGCAGCAGCAAAATCACAACAGCAACTGGCGCTCAGATCTGCTAGCACACAAACAAACCAAATAGGATTAGCATACACAAGTTATGATTTTTACAAAAAAAAATGAAAGGAAAATAGAAAAAAATATGAACAAGGATCCATACCGCAATAGTAGCCAAGAAATCAGATCTGCTCTGCCTGCACTCAGATCAACAAGAAAATAATGACCTAGGGTTTCAAAAGCATACATCAAAGATGAAGAAACAAAGGGGGAGGGGGAAAACTCACTGGATTTGAGAAGCGTCAGATCCACGACACCTGCACCAAATCGAGAGAGAGGGCTAGCATTAGCGGGGCATGAATCCAGCAAGAACGACGGCAGACAAGAGGAAGAACAGGAGAAGTACGAACCGGCGGCGCAGACAGGAGCGACAAGAAGAAGAAAAGAGGGAGGAGGCGAGAGGGAGGATAAATAGGCGGTGAATGGCGGGAACAGGGAGGTAACCCTAGGAGCTTCGCGCCATCTCCGCGCACACGGATTCGGGAAGCGCAACCGCTCGGGCGTGCACGCCGCGAGCCAGGCTCAAGAAGAACGGCGAAATCGGGCGTTCTTTCGGAGCCAGGGTCGAGGGCCTCTTTTGCACGAGGGGAGCCTGGCTGGGGACCGCGCCCAGGCTACCAAACAGGCCTCGGTTGCATCCCAAAGGTCAGGTTCGCCCGGATACGGACAACCGAACACGACCGACTCTCCAGATTGAATGCCGGCATGCCTCCTGGCCAAAAAAATAAAAATAATTGCCGGCGTGGCTCCTAACCAAAAAAAAATAAAATTGGCTGCCGGGAATTTTTTTTTTATTAATAACCCAATTAAATAAAAAATTTCATAAATAACATTGTCTATTTTTTTTTTGCAAAACTAACCCTTTTGCCGCGCCGTCCCCAATGGCGCGGCAAAAGCGTTAGCCGCGCCATGCATGGCGGCGCGGCAAAAGTGCCACTGTGGCACCGCCCGGCCACGCAGTCTCGGGCGGGCCCCGCCTGTCAGTTTGCCGCGCCAGGCGGGCTGGCGCGGCTAGTGCGTTTGCCGCGCCAGGCGGCCTGGCGCGGTCAACGGCTTTGCCGCGCCAGGCGGGGTGGCGCGGCAAAGCCGATCTAGATCTGGCCGCCGCGCCGAGCAGCAGGCTCCTCCTCATTCCTCTCTTCTCCCAAACCAATTCAATCCAATCTATTCCATTTCATTTCATTCCTCCTCTCTTCATCTCCCTCCCCCAATCAAACTTGTCTACAAGAGGTATTTTGATCCATATGATTGTTCTTTATCCATATTTGCAATGTAGGATTGAACCATATTTTTGTAAGTTAGGGTTTGTAGACAATATTTATTTTGATACTGTCGTGACGTTAGTTGTTAATTAATGATGGATTTGTTCATGTATTAGACTTTTTATATCTGTTTTGCTTAATATTTTGTTCATTTTGTGTACAATTTTTTGTGTAATATTTGTTACGTCATTATGTAGATTTATAATTAATCATGAATGTATGTGTAGCGTTGACATATTTTTTATTGTTAGGATGCCGCGGCGTGGCAAAGCTAGTAAGGCAAGGTAAGATCGGTACATTGTTTATTTATTTATCTGTTTAATGAAGTAATTTTGTGTTATGTTCATTTGTTATTGCGTTGATGATTGTAGGCAGCCTCTCACGGGCAATGCCTATGCCTGTTTGCCATTGCCTAGCGGTGTTCCGGTGCCCATGTGCTACTGCGGCGATGATTGTAAGGTCGCAATATCTGATGAGGAGCACACATACGGTCAGAGGTATTGGATGTGTGAGAATTATGCCTTTGACCCTACACCTAAACAGATCCGTATTGGACTGATGGTGAGAAGCTGATGACTTGTTCTATACATGAATGACAAATCATTTATATTTTATTACCGAATTGACTTAAGTCGTATTTTGCAGGAGCCTCCACCACTATGTGACTTCGAGCAGTGGATCGACACTGAGATGAAGCCGGAGGACAAGGAGCACGTAGAGAGGATGAAAAAGTGGGCTGCGGAGGACAAGGAGCGTTTGGAGAAGAGACGCAAAGAAGAGACAGCACAAAAGCTGCATGAGGAAGAGGCAAGAATGAGGGATGCAGCTAAGCGTAGGGAGGAGAGGGAGAAGAGGCTTGAGCGTGTGCGCCGTGCCAAGGATGCCATGGAGCAGGATCCGGATGCTGTGAGGAAGGGAAAGTGGCCTCGTTGCACTCAGTAGTGTGGTAGGTTCATTAGTCATTATTGAGTAATGAACATCGTTGTCATTTGGTGGACTTGTTAGTGTATTGTACTGTTGGTTTGTACTTCCGTGTACCGTTTATTTCGGATCCTCGATTATGTAGTCTTGAACTGCACTTTGTTCGGCTTTATTATATGTTGTTGTATTATTTGCGGTAGTTCATGTGTCGTTGATTTTTTGTGGGATAAAGTACGAAATAGAATAGAGCAAACCATTACACGAATAACAAACTAGTACATGGCATGTGAGGACCTTTTACCATAACTTGGTTAAAAGGTCCTAGACTAATCCTAACATGCCTTAGGTAATTGATTGGCACAACACAACACGCACATAGTGATCTAAGTAGTCTAGAAGCCGTCCCACATAGCAAACTGAGTAGACCCTTCTCCGTAATAGCCTCCCATTGCGGGTGGTGGTGGTGGTGGCGGTGGTGGGGGCGGCGGTGGAGGCCCCTTGTTCTTGTGATGCGGGCAGTTGCAATATGGATCAAGGCATATTGCTTCATCTGAACCGCCTGCATCGCTGTCGTCATCATCATAGTCCTTGAGCATGCTTTTAACTTCTCTTTCAAGATCATCGATACGACGCTGCAGATAATAGATGTATTCCTGATGCGGCCATATTGGAGGAGGATCCACCCATCTGGTGAAGCCGCAGTTTTCTTCGGAAATAGAAGACTGACATTCACAAAATGACTAAGTATTAGCAAACATGAGAGGCATAGCAACAACAATTAAATAAAGTTACCCATGCTCGTGGGCATTTGAAGAAACGTCGGCCTGCCTCCAGGTCGTCGTGGAGCATCTGCACCAAACAGTCCTCACCATGGCGGCATTTTGGCCAGTCCTCTAAACGGTTATCATATCCCCTAAGAGGACGGTCCCGGCTGAAATCCTTTTTGCTCTCAACGGGAAAGTCATATAGTGCCTCTAAGAAGAAATCAGGACCAAGAGATCCCTCCCACACAATGGGAGGTCCCTTCCTCCCACCCTTTCCTCTCCCGCCTTTGGACGAACCTCCAGACATCTCTACTACGAACCTCGCAAGCTCTGCTGAAGTTGTTGAATATGCAAGGCGCTGATGGGTTTATATAGGCGGAGCCCTGGTTTTGAACTTGTGAATTATCTCAGCTGCATTGTGAGTGTGTAGTTAATGCAACTGAAAAGGCTATTCGCTGAAAAATCTAATCATCGAAAAGCCTATATACTGAAAAGCCTATACACTGAAAAGCCTATACACTGAAAAGTCTATGAGAATCAAAACTGCAGAGCACTTATGAGGACAGGACACGACACTGAAAACATGGTAACAAGTTAGTACAGCGTCAAAAATAATAAAGCATTAAAACAAATGAAAGACATATGTACAATAATAGCAAAAGCATTCAAATAATTAATATAAGTAAAGATAACAACAATAAAGCATTAAAATAAATGAAAGACATATGTACAATAATAGCAAAAGCATTCAAATAATTAATATAAGTAAAGATAACAATAATAAAGCATTAAAACAAATGAAGACATATGTACACCTGTTGTGTTTGTCTACGATGGAAGGCTGCATTATGCCCTGGCATGTGGCAAACAGAGCATAGGGTCGTGCTCGGTGTCTGGTCAAAGTCCCCCCCGCCATACCTATCCATATTGTCCATGTCACCCTTTAGTCTCTTCTTCCTCCTCCTACCCTTACCTAACTTCAGCAGCTCAGGATCAGGCATGAAGTCTCTACCCAAGTATGGAGGCCATTGAGTGGGATCAAGGTAAGGCTCGAAGCTGCTCTGCCATATTGCGACGGTGTTGCTCCGGCGATAGTACTCGGACATATATGGTACGGCCTTGTAGTTATATCCGCGCGCTCTACAGGACGCAATCATGTGAGAGCAAGGGGCATGCATTATCTGCGGCACGTTACAACTGCATTCCACTCTTTGAAGATCGATCTGATAGTTGCGACCACCGTAGCGTTCCCCGCCCATGGTAGTTCCACCCTTTGCTCGAACATTATAGATTTGTCTGGTTGGTCCATAAGCCTCACAAGTTAGCTGCGTTGCCCAGATCTCATTTTCCTGAATGTGCTCATTTCCCGCCTTTCCAAATTCACCATCCGTTTGTAGGTTGTCTTGAGCAATGGACCACCTTTTCACAAAATACTCGTTGGTCTTGTGAAACGAGTACTCAACGATTCCAGAAACGGGCAAGGCTCTAACACCGGTGAATACCTTGTTGAAAGACTCCGATGAGTTGGTGGTCATTATGCCGAACCGGAAACCGCCCTCATCGTAAGCAAGCGCCCACTTCTCCTTGTGTTCCATCTGTCTCTCGATCCAGGCCCTGGCAGCACTGTTTAACATTTTGTCCAACTCTTCCATTGTTTCTTTGAATTTGTGCTCAGTTTTAACACAACATAGCTCTTTCACCTTGGCACAAACCTCCTTTTTTCTCTGCCGACGCCAGAAATTGGCGGCAAAGTGACGCATGCACCATCTGTGCACTAGAGGAGGACAACCCTCTATCTCCTCCTCTGCGGCACGAAGCAACCCAACATGACGGTCCGAAATCAAACATATTGTCCGAGAAGGCCCTAACACTTGTATCCGTAGCAGGGCCATGAACCAAGACCAAGACTCAACGTTCTCCCCCTCAGCCAAGGCGAAAGCAATTGGAACTATCTGGTCCTCGGGATCAACAGCCGCCGCCATCATCAGCACACCCTTGTACGCTCCGGTCGTCCACAAGTATGACTGGACGACAGTACTGATACGCATGCTCTGTTTGTGCAAAAGACCAAAATACACGCTGAAGCACATGTGTAACCTTGCCGGTGTTGCGGTCTATATACTGCCCATTGGTGTGTGGAAACCATTTAAGGCCAGGGTTATAGTATGCCATTGCACACAAAATCCGAGGAATCCTGTTGTACGCTTCATCCCAACCACCCCAACGAATTGCAAGGGCGATCTGCTTCGCACGCCACGCCTTTCCATAAGTCACCTTATAGCCTGTGAATCCAAATATGGAGATAAGCAATTGTGAAACAGATACGTCGGCGTCATCATCAACAAATGCCAAAATGCGCCGTGCAAGGTATCTTGCCGTCAACTGAGGATGTTTTTCTTGTCCCTTATTTGTAAAACAGGTATGCGGTTGTACTACTTTACTGATCCTCCACTTATCATCAGTTCTCTTGCGAGCATTCAGCCTCCACGGACAACCAAGACTCAAACACTTGACGTGGTACCTCAAACTAATATCTGAATGGCTGACCGTGTACGGTCGATGATGATGCACAGCATAGTTCTCAAGGAAAAGCTTCAGCTCAGTCATAGTGTTGAAAATCATACCCTTCTGAAGAATCCAATCTGTATGGTTATGCAGTGTTTGCTTGCACAGATTCAATCCAGTATCACAAACTGCCTGGTCCACCATACTGACATCCCTATAACTTGGAACGCCTCTAAACTGCATGTTAACCGACCTCAATTGCTGCAGCTCTGTCTCAGTCAAAGGATCGGGCGCAACATAATACCTCGCTTCGCTCAAACGCCGCCACGCATCAAAATGTGTATGATCCTCTGGTATATCAGTGACTAGTCTCCCTGGAGGATGCATATTCTGAGGAACCGGTTGTGGCATAGCACGAACCGGATGTGGAATACCACGAACCGGCTCTGGCATAGCAGAAATATAACTGTCCTCTTCTTCGTCATAGTCTGAATCATCATCAGAATCATAGTTTTCATCAAATAGTTGTGCCTCATGCTCCTCCTGCTCCTCCCGCTCTATGTCGGCCACATCAAAATCATTGTTTATTTGACCGACGTCAGTGTGGGCATCTTCAGTTGCATACACCGTCTCCTGCGTGGGGTGACCATCAACGTCCATAGTCATCGGAGCTGCATCGTCATCATCCCCTACCTCCTGTGCTTCACCATCGTTGCCATCATCGGACGCCTCTGCCTGCTTCCTCAAACCATCCACTACCACGATCTCACCCATTGTCGAATTGGATGCCATAACGATCGCCTGGTATTTTGCCCAGTCAGCCTGGTTGCGCAAGGGCAACAACGCATAGTTCGACCTAATCTTGTCACTGTCAAATCTCCCTTTCAACGAGAAATCACCATCAAACTTCTCCTTCAGACGCAACATAAGGTCCGTAAAGGAAGGACGCTCATCAAATACTTCGAGTTCTTGTTCCATGTTATCATCAAACAACCCGTCTCGTTTACTAACTGTGCCTCCATAAAACAATGTGAATACAGTGTCCATCTACAAAGTCAATAGTGCAACTAAGGTCAAGTGATGGTCAAGTGATGGTCTTCTCTAAAATACATAATGACATAAATACTAAGTTGTCTTCACTAACCTAACTAACATATTAACCTAAACCCTAAACCCTAGACTAAGTAACTAACCTAACTAAGTAACTAACTAACTAAACCTAACCTAACTAACCTAACTAACTAACTAACTAACTAACTAAAACTAACCTAACATAAACCTAACTAACTAGCTAGCTAACTAACTAACTAACACACTAACTAACTATATAACTAACTAACTAACTAACCACCTAAACTAACCTAACCTAACTAACTAATCTAACCTAACTAACCTAACAAACTAACTAACTAACTAAGCAAATAAATAAATAAATAACTAAATTACTAACCTATTTAACTAACTATTTAACTAACTATTTAACGCAAACTACACAAAAATAACAAAAAGAAAAAAAATACCTTCCGGTCGTGGACGATGGTGGAGACGGTGGTGGAGGGGGGCGCCGGTGGCGCCGGTGGCGGCCGGGGGCGGCCAGTGGCGCCGGGGGCGCCCGGGAGCGGCCGGTGGCGGCCGGGGGCGCCGGTGCGCACGGGGGCGGCCGGCCGGGACGGGGACGGGGACGGGGCACGACCGCGGCGGCGGCACGGCGGCGGGGCACGACGGCGGCGGCGGCGGCGGGGACGGAGGCGCGGGCGGGCGAGAAGGAGGCGCGGCGGGGCACGACGGCGGCGGCGGGACGGACGGCGGCGGGCGGGCGGGCGGGCGGGCGGGCCAGATCTAGATGGCCTTTGCCGCGCCACCCCGCCTGGCGCGGCAAAGCCGTTGACCGCGCCAAGCTTCCTGGCGCGGCAAAGCCACCAGTCGCGCCAGCCCGCCTGGCGCGGCAAACTGACAGGCGGGGCCCACGCGGGCTTGCGTGGCCGGCCGGTGCCACGCTGGCACCGTTTGCCGCGCCAGCCCGCATGGCGCGGCTAACGCTTTTGCCGCGCCCTGCGGCACGGCGCGGCAAAAGGGTTAGTTTTGAAAAAAAAATTAAACAGTGTTAATTTTAAAATATCTTATTTAATTGGGTTATTAATAAAAAAAATTCGCTGCCGGCATGGGAGATGCTAGAAGTCGATCATGACAAACAAAAGAGTTGTCATCGCAGCAGAGGATGCTCTGGCTTTGTGTGTGTGTCTGTCTATATATATATATATATATATATATATATATATATATATATATATATATATATATATATATATATATATAGACACACACACTCCCCGGCAGTTCCCTCCCCAATCACCAAGTCACCAAGAGACAAGAGTTAAGCCAACGAAAAAAGGGGCTACTAGAACACTAGTAGTGAGACCCTGCAGCTGTCCAGCAGTCACAGCAATGGCCGGAGGAGACGACCTGAAGCTGCTAGGCATGTGGGCGAGCCCGTACGCGCTACGGGTGAAACTCGCTCTCAGCCTCAAGGGCCTGAGCTACGAGTACGTCGAGGAGGATCTCAGGGACAAGAGCCAGCTCCTCGTCAAGTTCAACCCCGTCCACCAAAAGGTACCCGTGCTCATCCATAACGGGAAGCCCGTCTGTGAGTCGGAGGTCATCCTGCAGTACATCGACGAGGCCTTTGCCGGCACCGGCCCGTGCCTCCTCCCTGCTGACCCCTACGAACGCGCCGTTGCTCGATTCTGGGCCGCCTACATCGATGACAAGGTATGTACTATGCATCACCGCCTCAGATCTTCCAATCGACGGAATTTAATTGGGTGCACCCCGGGTGCACCCAATGCCTGTACACCCCCATGCTGAATGGTTGACACGTGGTGGTAAAGAATATTATGTGGACACCAGACAATATGTATGGAGACTAAATTTAGAAAATTGCCAACAATATGCGGGAACTCAGTTGTTGCACAGGCCTAGGGTGCACCCGGGTGCACCCAATTTAATTCCCAATCGACTGCATGCATCAGGCAGCAAGCGCCTTGGGCTGGGATATATAGTTTCGTTACGTTGACCGATCGTGTTTGGATGCAGATGCTGCCCGCTTGGAAGCAGTCGTCGATGGGCAAGACGGAGGAGGCGAGGGCCGAGGGAAACAAGCAGTCGATCGCCGCGGTGGAGGTCCTAGAGGGGGCGCTGAGGGACTGCGTCAAAGGGAAGCCCTTCTTCGGCGGCGACAGCGCCGGGTACGTGGACGTCGTGCTCGGCGGCGTGCTCGGGTGGGTGCGCGCATCAGATGAGCTGAACGGCGTCAAGCTCTTCGACCCCGAACGGACTCCGCTCCTGGCGGCGTGGTCGGAGCGCTTCGGCGCACTGGAAGCCGTCGAGCCAGTGGTGCCAGACGTGAGCCGGCTGATTGAGTTCGGCAAGATGATGAAGGCACGTCTAGAAGCTGCGGCCGCCGGTGCGAGCAACTGAAGGCGCAGTGCTTTATATGAATCTAATACTTTAAGCTTGAGATCAAAAAAAAAAAACTTTAAGCTTCTATACGTGTTTCGACTTTCATGCTTTTTTCAGCTAGTGACGAAAAAGAAATAACGGAACGCGGCTTTGTGCTCTGCACCATATGTACGCTGCGGACTTGCCGTTGGTCAGTATGTATGCAATGAATGTTGCCGTGGATCATGTGTGTGTCTTCAGTGTGCTGGTTCAGATGTATCCCGTTCGGTTCAGTGATTGTTTGTGGAACATTTTATTTTGGATGTCAGATGTACAAACATATTACATTCTTGGATGACATGGTACGATCCAACAGAGTGTGCAGCTCACAGCTCACAGCTCACAACTATGACTAGAAACAAAACGTTGAGAGTTGGTCAAACCTGTGTGAGGTTGCTTCGATGACATGGTACGATCGAGACAACGGTGTGCGGAGACGAGACGAGACAACTATGGTACGATCGATGACAAATGACAAGCATGGCCTCTACGAGACGAGCTAAGGGTCTGTTCGGATACACTAGCTAAATTATATTTATCTAAATTTAGCTGCCAGGTATTCAAACAGTCCGATAAAAATTAGTTTGCTTTAACTATATATTCTAACCTAGCTAAAATTTAGTTATTAATGGGTGGCTGGCGACAAGTGCATTCGGTAGAGGGCACGTCTCTGGCTCTGGCGAACGCAGGTGGCCGAATCCTTCAAATTTCAAAAGGGAAATTTGTTGGAGGGCACCGTTCTAATATGGTTTTCACTAATGAACATTATTCAAAGTTGTATTTGCTAGAAGACACTCTTCAAATGTGGTAATTAGCTCTTGGATTTTATGACTATTAAAATAATATTATCTTGAGGTGGATAGGTGAGAGAAGTTAAAAAGTGACCAAAATACCCCTGATTATTACTGTATAACATTCTATAGTTATCTAAAAAATTCATAACTTTTGTATATGGAGTCAGATGAAGCAATTATATATCATAATTATAGTACTTAGTGAGATCTACAATTTTATAGTTGACAAATTTTTTATTAGAATGTAAATAGAGAACAACCCTTCTATAGGGCTATGCAGGAGCGGATGTAGCGGTGGGGCGGGTGGGGCTCCAGCCCCTTACGGCTGCTGGATCCATGGGGCCCCCTTAGCCCGTCTAGAAAGTTTCATCATGGATACACATTAAGGAGGAGTTGAAGTTGTTTGATGTTAAATATGTCCCCTCCTGATATTTTTTCTGGATCCGTCACTGAGGATATACAATCTTTTCAGTCATGTAGGACATCCGCGTGCAAAGGTGGTGGCTTCCGAACCGTCGAACATGCATGCACCGGCGAACTGCCTCCATCAGTTTCGGGTTCCACTGTTCCAGGCAACTCCTTGCGTCTTATTTAGTTCCAGACTATACAATTTTTAAATGTCACATCAGATATTATATAGGGTGTTACATGAGGTGTTCAGATAGTAACAAAAAAAAATGAATTACAGGATTTTTCGCAAATCATGAGACAAATTTTTTAAGCCTAATTAATCCATCATTAGCACATGTGTTACTATAGCACTTTAGTGTCAAATCATGGACTAATTAGGCTTAAAAAAATATCTCGTAAATTACACACAAACTGTGTAATTGGTTATTTTTAGTCTATATTTAGTGCTCTATACATGTGTCCAAAGATTCAATATGATAGAGCGTAAAGTTTTTAGGTGGGAACTAAACAAGGACCAAGGAGTGAAGGTAGTGCATTCATCATGGCTGGGTGCAGGTGCGGAGCCGACTATAGTCAACCGATATGGTGTCCATTCCATCGAGCAAGGCGGTGTTCGTTCCATCGAGCAAGGTCATGATATAACGCAGGAGGGTGTCAGCAGCCGCCATTGTCACGACTCACAGAGTTTAGTGTTAAAGTTGATCTCCGCCACATTATCCCATCAGTCAATTTGGGACCTGGTCTAGTGCCCTAATTAGGGGCACCCAGACGTACACATGGTTGGTGGTCCCCCATCATGTAATGCAATATAGAGGAGGTGGGGTCAGAGGCTCGCGGTATAAGGTTTACCGCGCAGCCGCCTCTCCCCACTGACACAAACCCTAACCCAGTCACGGAGGGTCGTGCTGAAGCGACGGGAAGCTCCACTTCACCCGTCGAGAGACCGAAGCCACCGACGTACTCTCTGGCCTTCGACGTCGGGACCGCACCTCACTAACATCAGTGTCTCCTTCACCAATGTCATGGTCGGTTCCTCCACCAACCCTTCGGATGATCTGTGTTCACCCCTACCTCCCTCTCTACCTCTTTAGTTCATGTACTACATGTTTTATTCTGAGTACAAGTATCGTATCGCTAGATCTAGCTCCTAGATGATCCTTTAGTATTAACAATGGTATCGGGGACTACTCTACCAAGTAGATCTAATTGGAACGAGCTAGAAGAAGCAGATCGACCGTAGCTGCTCGCTGGTGTGCGATCTAGCTCCTAGATGATCTTTAGTACTCCCTCCGTGCCTCAATTAGTTGATGTCCTGCGCTCCAACTTTCTGTTTTCGCAAAGACTGACATTTCACGTGCGCGTGGTGAACAATGGACGCGAATGCCCCTAGCCAGCGCCTCGTTTCTCTCGCGTCCACCATAAATAATCGAGTCCGTAAAAAAAGTGTGCCAACCAAGTTTTGAACCCAGCATACGAGCAATCACACCTCACTGCGCTATCCAAGTCAACTAGTGATCTTTCTCATGAGGAATGCACCCGCAGTCTATTTAATAGAGGAAAACATGGAAAAATACCCCTAATTAATTACTCCTTGGTAAGCACAATCATGTCCTAAACGTCAACTAATTCAGGTATGGAGGGAGTAGTAACAATGGTATCAGAGACTAATCTAGCGAGTAGATCTAATTGGAACGAGCTAGAAGAAGTAGATCGACCGTAGCTGCTCGCTGGCGTGCGGAAAAAATAACAGAAAGACACAATCCTAACCCTAGTTTAGGGTTTTTGGTGAGAACAGGCGAATCCCTAACCTAGTGAAGAGGAGGACAGAGGCTGAGGAGTCCTACCTAGGTCCTCTTGCTCCTATCGCCACCGCTGCAGACACGGAAGGGAGGGGGGCCAGGCTCGTTCCTTGACCTCCGCCTTGAGGGCCAGAGCGAAGAAGACCCTCGTAGGATTGTATCTCGGCCCACTGCTCGTCGATGTTGAGATCGAGTGCCTCCATGCGCACCTAGGGAACAATGACGATGCTTGAGCCCAGAAAAGGATTTGTGGCGTCGGGTTAGAATGAATAGTTGTTGATGTAGAAGTAGGCATTCCTCTGGGACAAGAAGTCTTTGGTGTGCTCGCCCTCACCGTAGTTGTCGTCGGCGACGAAGAAGACATCGTCATCGTCATCGTACGGTTCACCGACGTCGTGGTCGTTGTCATTATAGGAGGCCATCACTGATGCCGGCGGAGGAGGAGCTGGATCTGGGCAAAGACGATGGGATAAGAGCTTGATCTGGCCTATGCATGGACGGGGCGATGGCGGTGGAGATGACTGATACCTAGGGTTCGAGCAGTGGGTGAGTGTGAGCGAGAGCGGCAGGGTGCAGGGAATGGATGGCGTCAAGTGGGGTGGGTGCGCGTGGAAGGATAAGAGAGGGGTGTGTGGATGGAATCTGAGAGGTGTCAGGCTGAAACCCCTATGCAAAAATAGCAGGTTTTGAGGCTCTTGGCTCTCAAATGCAAAATAATAGATTTATAGATTTTGCAAACTATAGGTATTTGGTATTTAGTTTTATTTTGTAAAAAGATAAGCTGAAAAGCAATTGTTTTACAAAATGGAGGAACTAAATAGGGCCTAAACATGGCCTAATTTTAGTTCATGCAGGTGCATAGGTTGGGAGACCGCTGGATAATATGTGTGCATCCAGGTGCATAGCATAGATTTTGTTTAAAAGGTTTTCCTACCAAAGATGGCCCAAGTACAGACCAAGCTAGTCACCAAATTAGTCTATATTTTTTTTTTCATTCTTCTTCTTCAAAGATCAGTTACAATACGTATAGGGTCATGTCACGGATATATCCAGACCGTACTACAAATTATGTATACATATGGGTCCGAATAAGAATATCAGACATAGCTAGACCGATTTTGATATGGCCCATCAAAAGAAAACGGCCCAAGTTCATTTTGTTTAAATGATGAGCTTTTGTTATGGTCATTCAATCTTTCCAATATCAAGCGTGTTTGAACTTTGAAAGCGTATATAGTTAAATTAAAATAAGAAATATTTCCACAATCCATTACTCTTTTCAATACTTATATAAAAATTAGTATATAATTATAATGAATATGTGACAATATATAGATCCCGTTGAAAAAAGGTACAGACCAAACACATACAACTTGTGGGCAGGTGGATGTGGCACCGCTGAAGCTCCGCCCCTGCTTCCATTTCGCACGTGTGGCTGCTCTGCTCGAGCGGCGTACACCATCATCATATCCATCCAAAGAAAAGTCAAATTCTAGTCTTTTTTTCTTATATAAGTCAACAAATCAAGTTTGACAACGAATCTATACTAACGACAGTACTAATATCTATGATACTGGAATATATATTTTTTTTCATGACACATCTATTTGAAAAAAATAAATGGTGATTCTATTTTTTTATAAATTTAGTTATTAAAATTTAAAAAATATGAGAAACCTAAAATTACACTAGTTTCTTGGAAGGAGGGTGGACTGTGAAGGACGAGTTGACGTCACTGATTGTGCCGCATGTGCCTACACACTGACAACAAGTGAAGAAGAAATACATCGACGATGACGTAATGTCTCTTCGAAGTTGGATTGGAACGGGCTCGGGAAGTTGCTCGTGATTTGCCTGGGTCCTTGTCCAAGCAATAAAGGGATTCTAGGTTGTTTGAACAATCAGAAAAATGAAGCTGTGGGACGCAACAATCAGGTCAAACAAAAAACAGTAGCTGTCGTTTTACCATCGTGTGGAGGCTGTGCCTCCGCAAGTTATCTCCTCAACCTGACTCTATATAGACGGCGGGGCCAGCAAATCTGTTCCCCAAGAATTAACCTGCTAACGAAAACACAAAACAAGGTAGAAGAATCTTGTTCAGAGAGTTTCAGACCTTGCGACGCCAGCAATGGCCGGAGGAGACGACCTGAAGCTGCTGGGCATGTGGGCGAGCCCGTTCGTGCTGCGGGTGCAACTCGCTCTCAGCCTCAAGGGCCTGAGCTACGAGTACGTCGAGGAGGATCTCGGCAACAAGAGCGAGCTCCTCCTCAAGTCCAACCCCGTCCACAACAAGGTGCCCGTGCTCATCCACAACGGGAAGCCTGTCTGGGAGTCGTTTGTCATCCTGCAGTACATCGACGAGGCTTTCGCCGGCACCGGCCCGTGCCTCCTCCCCGCCGACCCCTACGAACGCGCCGTTGCCCGCTTCTGGGCCGCATACATCGATGACAAGGTACGTATCAGAACACCGGCCGTCTTCCAATAACCGATCGCATACGCATCATCAATTGGCTGCGACATGGCCATCACCAAGGGGCATGCGTGATGTGGCTGCTACGTGCAGATGCTGGGCGGTTGGGTGCAGGCGTCGAGGGGCAAGACGGAGGAGGAGAGAGCTGAGGGGATAAAGCAGTCGTTCGTCGCGGTGGACACCCTGGAGGGGGCGCTGAGGGACTGCGGCAAAGGGAAGCCCTTCTTCGGCGGCGACAGCGTCGGGTTCGTGGACGTCGCGCTCGGCGGCGTGCTCGGGTGGGTGCTCGCGAACGAGGAGGTGTACGGCATCAGGTCCTTCGACCCCGAACGGACTCCGCTCCTGGCGGCGTGGTCGGAGCGCTTCGGCGCGCTGGAAACCGTCCAGCCGGTGATGCCCGACGTGAGCCGGCTGGTTGAGCTCGGCAAGACGTTGCAGGCCCGGTATGCGGCTGCCGCCGCCGCTAGTGCAAGCGACTAAAAGTGCATGCTGTTTTGTTATATCGACCCAGATTTCCCATTTGTTTCAGGCTTTCTGCTCTAGAGCTATAGTGCTGGAGAAGACAATAATGCAACACACCGCAATGCGCCGCGCCGCGTTGTGCTCTGCCGCGTGTTTTGCCGTTGGTTCTGTGATGATTATGTGACTATTTATTGAATATATGTATTTTTATTTGAAAGCTGAACTGCTCAGACGTACAAAACAAAAAAAAAGTTTATAATGGGTAAAACCTGTGTAATAATTAAGTGGCCAAGATTGTGGTGAAAAGTAAAACTACTAAATCCCATTTACCTGGCTTTTGTTTCCATCATGTAGTCATCAATCCAGTGGCACAAAGCCAACCGGCCTGTTTGCATAGTTAGAGCTTTTTTTTAGTAGCTAGCAACTTACTCTCTCCGTCCCTAAATAAGTATCACTGTTGGTGTGCGTGTCACGTGTTTGACTTAATTTGTAGAAAATATGTGCAATATTTATATCTCCAAATAATTTTGTTAAAAAACTAGATGTAAAGATCTTTTTTATGATACTAATTACTTAGTATAAATATTAATATATTTTAATATATAACTACCGACAGCTTTTTCTCGGAAAACGAGAACGACACTTATTTAGGGATGGAGGGATTACCTCTTTCGTTTCAAATTATAAATTATTCCAAAAATCTTGGAAAGTTAAAGTTTTTCATGTTTGACCAAAATTATACGTACAAACACAAAGATTTATGACATAAAATAGGTATATTATGAAAATATAACTAAGGAAGAATTTAATGATACTTAATTGATATCATAAATGTTACTATAGTATTATATGAATTTAGTTAAACTTAGAAAACGTTGACTCTCCAAGATTTTTAGGATGACTTATAATTTGGGTGGAGTAGTATTTCAGTAAAATGAACTTTGCAAGGTTAAGAGTATCTCCAATTGTTTGGAAAAATTGACTTGAAAAATTTATCATTTAGCAACTTGCTAAAACTTTTGGCAAGTAAATTTTTCATGTATCTCCAATAGTTTGGTAAAGTTAACATAGAAAAGTATTCCAACTTGGTAAAAATAATATAGAAACGCCGGATAGCAAGTGAAGCTGACTTGGTAAATATAGCAAGTAAATGACCTCCGATTCCAACTTAGAAAAATTTAGCAAGTCATATACCAATCTGTTGGAGAACGTTTTTTCTTCATTTCCCGACAAAACAAGGATAGCAAGTCATTTTTCCAAACTATTGGAGATGCTAATATATAATGGTCCCATCTATGTCACTGATGATAAACAGCTAGCAACTTATTTCCAGCCTATACAATTTAGCCCGCTACATGCTGCTCTGTTTGTCACTGTGGCGAGAGGCGAGCCTCGGAGTCCAAACATATTGCCTCTGCATTAACTACTTGCTAGGCAGGGGATTTGTTTCCTACGTACCTTTTTTTTCTGATGATCCAAGAGCGTTTTCAGTTTGTCATTATCGCACAGAAGCATAAGTGGCCGCGGAAAATCCTAACCATCAAATAAACAACGGCACATCCAACTAATCCAAGAGAGATTCCTTTTTTTTTGCCACCCCAAGCAGCACATGTATATATATAGGCAGTCCCTCTCTTGATGAACGCATGTCTCAATAGCACAGCACACAGAGGAACACGAGGTGACAATAAAAGAGCCAGAACAAAGAAAGTAGAAAATGGCCGGAGCCGGAGGTGGTGATGAGGATGAGCTGAAGCTGCTCGGCACCACGGCGATCCCATTTGCTCTGAGAGTGAAGCTGGCACTCAGCTTCAAGGGCCTGAGCTACGAGTACATCGAGGAGGACCTCCAAAACAAGAGCAGCCTCCTCCTCAGCTCCAACCCGGTGCACAACAAGGTGCCCGTGCTCATCCACAACGGCAAGCCCATCTGCGAGTCACGGATCATCGTGCAGTACATCGACGAGGCCTTCGTTGGCGCTGATGGTGATGGCCGTCCCTGCTCTCTTCTTCCAGCCGACCCGTACGATCGTGCTAGTGCTCGCTTCTGGGCCGCCTATGTCGACGACAAGGTAGACCTAGACCATCGTGCTACGCGCCGTTTCCCTTGCTGAAAATATGACGGATGTGTACGTGCCGTGGCGTTCGTTGCAGCTCCTGCCCTCGTGGCTGCAGTCATTCAGGGGCAAGACGGAGGAGGAGAAGGCGGAGGCGCTGAAGCAGACGCTTGCGGCGGTGGACCACCTGGAGGCAGCCTTCGAGGGGTGCTCCAAGGGCAAGCCCTTCTTCGGCGGCGACAGCGCCGGGTACGTGGACGTCGCGCTAGGCAGCCTGGCCTCGTGGGTGCGCGCCGGCGAGAAGCTCTATGGTTTCAGGCTCCTGGACGCCGCCAGGAGCCCGCTCCTGAGCGCGTGGCTGGAGCGGTTCGGCGCGCTCGACGCGGCCAAGGCGGTGCTGCCAGACGCCGACATGCTGGTCGATTATGCCAAGATGAAGCAGGCCGAGGCTGCCGCTGCTGCCTCGTTGGACAACTGATATATATTTGGCTCGGCAACGACGTTACCGAAAACTTTGGTCTCTCGGTCGGAGAAAGATTCGACGGATCTCTCTGAAGGATGTAGAATAAAGAATTTGGTGTCTAGTGTTGAGAAATTAATAAGCCATGTTTAGTTTCTCCAAATTTTTTAAAAAAATTTCAGATTCTCCGTCACATCAATCTTTAGATGCATACATGAAGTATTAAATGTAAGTACAAAAATAACTAATTGTACTTTTAGTATGTACATATCGAGACAAATTTTTTGAGTCTAGTTAGTCTATACTTTTTCTCCGTCACATAAATCTTTAGATAAAGTTTGTCAAATAACAACGAAAGTGCTACGGTATTTTTTCCAAAAACTTCTAGAAACTAAACACAGCCTTAAGATTGGCGTCTGTTTATGTCACATTCTTGCTGTTTTACGTCGTCGCATCCATCATCCTCTGTATCCACAGTAACAGAGATGGATAATAGAAAAACACGGAGGTTCCGAACTTCCACGAGCATCTCACGAAATAATATTCGCAGCTTGGTGACTGTGTTACGCACGCCACCCAGAGGCGAATCTACCGAAGTCAAATAACAAAGAAGGTACTCTATAATATGATCTTTTATTAAAAATAATAACTAAAAAAGACCTAATTTATAGAGGATTAGCTAAAAGTTGCCAAGGTCTGCGGACCCCAACAATACACTGTAGATCCGCTGCTGAGGGCACCCGCTGTGATATAAGCTAGCTGCTAGCTCTAAGTCAACCTCTCCAATAGTACTAACTCACTACTAGAGAACATGTCTTTGGACGATCTATCACTTGAGCTTTAGTCTCGGCCAAAAATTGTGTCCGGGGCTAAAGACCTTTAATCCCGGTTGGTAACACCAATCGGGGCTAAAGGTGAATCTTTAGCCCCGGTTGGTATTACCAACCCGGACTAAAGGTCCTGGACCTTTAGTCCCGGTTGGTAATACGAACCGGGACTAAAGGTCCTTTTAGCCCGGTTTTTTTAGCCCGGTTGGTGTTACCAACCGGGGCTAAATGTCCTTCCCGAGTGGATTCAAAAGGAAAACGTCCAGAACTATATCACGTGGGTTGTGTAGCTCAGTTGGTAAGCGTGCGTGAGGCGAGAAGTGCTGAGTTCGAATCTCACACAACACGTATCGGTTGGCATACCCGGGACTAAAGGCCCGTTTCAGCCGGGACTAAAAGCCCTTTCTCTAGTAGTAACTCTTAGCAATAGCTTATAGTATAATTAGGCCTACATTTCATTCACACATGGTCTTAGAATGTGTGTATGAACCTAGCTCTTGAGCAAGAGCTAACACTTCTTTCTCCTATTAAAATATAACAAATAATTTGAGAGCTAGCTTATGAGCTAGCCATTGCGGCTCCCCCGAGGCCACCTACGCTGCACTGCACCCAACCCAATGACCTCGCCGAGTCAGAAAGCCTTATCTTTCCTTTCTTAATGAGCTCGCCTTGTTTGACCATTCTTTGCTAAATAAGAGTCATCTGATGCCTCCATCTAAATTAAAGTACTCCCTCCGTATAGGAAATAAATGACGTTTTGGACATGGTTTCGGTCAAACATTGGGAATATAAATCATGAATAACTTTTAAGTTGTTGAGTTTGAAAATATAAAAACCATATGAATGGATTTGTCTTGAAAAATACTATCATAAAAATATACATATATCACTTTTTGATAAATATTTTTTAGTATAAAGAGAGTCAAAGTTGTACTTTGGAGACCGTGTCGATGTCCAAAACGTTATCTATTTCCTATACGGAGGGAATATCGCGGTATCACGTCATGATCGTGTTCTCTCTTTTGTTAGTAAATGATTCCAGTAAAACAACTAAACCATCCCAGAGTACAACATTAACCGCTATTGCTTTTAGATTCACAAAGTTTTCTAGAAAGGGCGGAGTTCCAGAACCCGGAGGGCGGAGTTCCATATCTATTCTAGTAACCGCCTTCCTGAGAACCCGTAACTGCCAGTAACTTGATGGACCAGAGACCAATGCACAGCTAGATGGCCAACGGTCAATAGCACGTGCAGTCATTGACTGTAATGAGAGATCCATTGCATTTCCAGACAAGCATGTGACCAACTTTCAATCAAATGGATTGCTAGCGTCACGGATGATGCATCGATGGCTCCATACTCATCACAAGTACGTAAGTACTGCACTCCCTCCGTCCCTAAAAAAGAGTCATTTTTCTTCCCAAAAAGTTAACGGATATTAACTTTGACCAAATATATAAAATAAAGTATTAATATTTATGTTACATAATTAGTATGAATGTACTTTTATAATAAAATTATTTGGAGATAAAAATATTGCACACATTTTGTATAAATTCAGTCAAAGTTGAGAAAATTTGATCAGCACGCATTCCATAGCGACTCTTTTTTTTTTTTTTTTTTTTGGGACGGAGGGAGTACTGTATAGTTCTCTGGGTCAACCAAAAGAGCTAGCAGAGTGTGGAAACAGAAGCTAAGCAATAGTTCAAGTTCAATCACAGAGCATCCAGACAAAGACAATGGCAGGAGGAGGCGATGAGCTGAAGCTGCTGGGCATGTGGGCGAGCCCGTTCGCCCTCCGGGTGAAGCTCGCGCTCAGCTTCAAGCGCCTGAGCTACGAGTACGTCGAGGAGGACCTCCGCAACAAGAGCGACCTCCTGCTCAGCTCAAACCCAGTGCACAAGAAGGTGCCCGTCCTCATCCACGACGGCAGGCCCGTCTGTGAGTCGCAGGTCATCGTGCAGTACCTCGACGAAGTCTATAGCGCCACAGGCCCCTCCTTGCTCCCCGACGACCCTTACGAACGCGCCATGGCGCGCTTCTGGGCCTCCTTCGTCGACGAAAAGGTACGGTGCCCGGCCCCAAATCATCCAGTATTTGCAAATCTAATTGCAATTGGCGTCGCATCGACGAGACCCGTCTGATCGATGTGCCGTGCGCGTGTGTTTCAGTTCTTGGCGTCGTGGATAAAGGCAGGCAGGGGCAAGACAGAGGAGGAGAAGGCGGAAGGGCTGAAGCTGACGTTCGCGGCCATAGAAACCTTGGAAGGGGCCTTCAAGGAGTGCGCCAAGGGGAAGCCCTTCTTCGGAGGCGACAGCGTCGGCTACCTGGACATCGCGCTCGGGGCCCTGGTAGCGTGGATGCGCACCGCCGAGGTGCGCCATGGTCTCAGGCTCTTCGACGCCTCCAGGAGCCCGATGCTGGAGAAGTGGGTGGAGCGCTTCGGCAAGCTGGATGAGGTCGTGGCGGTCTTGCCCGACATCGACCGGCTGGTGGAGCACGCCAAGGTGAGGGAGGCCGAGGTTGCAGCTGCTGCTGCCGGAAACAACTGAACGGAACGAGCCTCGGAGGAAGTCAGAAACATCTTGATATCTCTCTGTGTAACAAGGGAGTGGCGTAAACAAAAAAATACAGTTTGGTTGCTTCTCTCTCTTAATGTGGATAACTGAAATGATCAAAAGGTGTGATGAATTGAGGTCATCTCAAAGGATTCCAAAAGGAAAAATGGAAACGCCAACACGTAGAAACAAGTGCGAGGACAAAATGACCTTCAAAGTGGAGTAAAAAAGGTTTAAATTGACAAATGTTAACCTAATAAAACTACTTCACCTCTTAGCAATAGCTAGCCCTACAACTGAGCAAAAAAGCAAATTAAGGTGAGTCCTTGGTGACATCAAACTACGTATACATACCCTTCGAGTATGCACAATACCAAAAGGTCCTTGAGATCGTTGAAATATAACCTAGATAATTCATCACACTAAAACAACACCAAGTCTATGGTCCACTTCAACATTTCAAGCACACAATTAAAGGACAAGGAAAGTAAATATGAGAAATGAAAAAATGGGCAAGTGACTACCATACTTTTTACTGGAATTGAGTAGTTGTTACTACCCCTAATCTATATTGGAGCACCTAATCAGTTATGCTCCCTTAGGTCACCAAAGCAACAGATCCACTAGGACTAACCATTCTCCACTCCAAATTTTCTAGTCTTCAACCAAAATTAGGACCATCCTACATAACACCTAAAGGCCTATTTTGAAAAAAAAATGGATGGGGACTATCCCCACCTAGGGTGGTAATGGATCATAGTGTTCATGCTTCTTTCACAATCCAACTGAGTTCTATCTAATTTTTAACTCAAAATCATATAATATTATGTTTCGGTCATTATTAAGTCTTATTCTTAAAATTTGCTTGGTTAAATTAGAGGGCCCCTTTTCACCCCTATGCCCACCATGTAGTCTGGACACCCACTAGGCATGGATCCCACCTGTCCATGCATAATCATTTAACAAACTTTGATTTTTATTTCTAACTAATCCTCCTTAATTTATAGAGCAGTCCATCATTGAATTGGATAAGACATACAAAGTCTATGGACCTAAAAAGTTACTTTCAAAGTTGATGGGTCTAACCGAAACCTCTTTACAAGTTAGGCCTTGTTTAGTTTTCCCAACTTCCCCCAAATATTTCTAGATTCCCCGTCACATCAATCTTTAGCTGCATGCATGGAGCATTAAATGTAGGTAAATATAACTAATTGTACTTTTAGTATATACATGTCGAGACGAATCTTTTGAGCCTAGTTAGGCCATGTTTGGATAAAGTTTGTCAAATAACAACGAAAGTGCTATAGTGTATTTTCCAAATATTTCCCAAAACTAAATAACACCTTAATGGACCCTGGTGCATTTAACTTTTTAATAAGCATAATCATTTCTCATTCATATAAGTGAAAGGCATTTTTTTCATCCTTAGTCATGTGAAATAATGATGTTTAAGTGACATCACATAACCTTTCTTAATAGGTATGTGGCACAATTACATCAACCATGGTTAAGGGCTCAAACTACTAAACACGACTTTTGTTAAGGTTTTGAACACGTAATTAAACAAGAAAACATCCTGTAACACCCCTGGTGTTACTAATGTAATTAACTTGACATGTCATCATCTTAAGCATTAATCATTTTGTGATGCATTTGGATTGCTTAATTGCTATGCTTTAGTTCCTTTCCAAAAACCCTAAAAGCCCAATTCTCTCTAAGGGCAAAATGGTAATTTCACCTCTGTGCCTAGCTCTATGTAATTCTTGTTCTAATTCTAGTGCCCTGATGTTTGTTGCATTGGTCAAAGTTCAAAAATCAGATTTGATTTGATTTTCCTTTTGCAAAACCCTAAAATCCCAAATCCTGGATTTATTCCCTTTTCGATAACTTTTTCAAAATTCAAAATTCTGGGTTGGTTCAAAAAGCAAAGTTGTGAATCTGACCTAGGGGAACAACTTTGGTGTTTACAGATTTCCAAGTTTCTATATAAAATTTGAAGTAATTTCAAATCCATTCAAACTCCAGTTTTTGTCCCTTTTGAGTTTTCAAAAGTTATTCAAAAACTATTGAGTTTCAGAAAAAGTGTATATTAGCAAAGTTGTAGGTTTTGACAAATGGAACAACTTTCATATATAAAGATTTTCAAGTTTCAGTTTGAAATCCAAAGTAATTTTGATTTGAATCAAATTTAAAAAGTGTCCTCTTTTCTGTTTTTGTATATGATTCAGAAACTATTTGGAATTTGAAAATGTTCATATTGACAAAGTTGTAGATCTCTTTTTTCTGAACAACTTTGGTGTTTTGAGTTTTTGTTGCCCAGTTCATTTTTTGAGAGTAATTTGCAAAATACAGAAACCAGCAAAAGTCAAAACCTAGGCCTAGCACTGTTCGTCCCCTACCTCTAGCCGGCGCAGTGCAGAGGGGGCCCCGGCCATGGCGCCGGTGCTGCGCCTGCAGCGCGTCTGGCGGCTCCCCACGCGCCACCAACCTGCCGCCGTTGTCGCCCCCATCATTTCGCACCCGCACGCGCACAGTTGACCCCCGCTCCCGTCCCCTACTGCTCCAGCGCGTCGCCGCCGCGTGGCCATCGCCGGCGCTGTCTGCGCCCGAGCCCCGGCTGCACGCCCGTCCTCCGCCTGCGCGCAATCGAGAGCGCACGCGTCCGCCGAGCTTATCCACCCCACCTCGAGCTCTCTACCGGCCCCTGGCCGTGCCTATATAAGCCTGCCGGAGCTCCGACCTCCGCACTCACCTCCGCCACCGTGGCCAGACCTCTCCGGAGCCTCCGCCGCTCAACCACCTAGCCCGAAAGCTCCGCCTAGAGCTCGTGAAGCTTTCCCACCCCCCAATTTCACCTTCCCCGCCTCCAATTGCCCGGCGTAACCCCATCTTCCCAAACTCCGACGGAACCCCGGTGATCTCGGGTTCATCAAATACTCCCTCTCCGGTCACGGATACCTTCTCCCGACCCCTGTGTCAGCTTCCTCGGTTCCGCGCGACTCTAACCCGGCCCTTGCGGTCTCGTGTGTTGCGCAGGACCGCCGGATCGCCGGAGCGCCGCCGCGGTCGTCTCTTCCTCGAGCCTCACCCTCGAGCGCGTGTAGAGCCTCACCCTCGAGCCCTGCCTCCGACCCGTGGTAAGCATCCGAAGCCTCCGGCCTCTGCTTCCACTCCGTTTCGCCCGAGCCTCCAAGTCACGCCTCGGACGGAGGCTTGTTTTTCCGTCTCGCCCGAGCCCAAGCCTCGGCGAGCGCATGCCCTTCGCTTCGCCCGAGCCCAAGCCTCGGCGAGCGCATGCTCTCTGCTTCGCCCGAGTCAGGCCTCGGACGGAGGCTTACTTCTCCGTCTCGCCCGAGCCTCCGGGCCAGGCCTCGGACGAAGCTGTCGCTTCCGTCTCGACCGAGCCCGTCTCGACCGAGCCCCGCGCGATTCGCCCGAGCCCCCGCGATTCGCCGAGCCCGGCCTAGAAGGAGCACAGTGCTCTTCTCTTTTTCTGAGAGGTGTGAATAGTGTTCTGTTTTTTCTTTTTTGTATGATTTTCTGTGTGCATCCAAAAATTCTGAAATTTTTGTGGTAGACTCTTTATGCTCTGAAGTATTTTATAAAAATATGAAACTTGAGTTTTGTGCAAAAATTTGAAAATGTAAAATTCCCCTTTTAATTGAAAAATGAAGGTTTTGGTATTTTTGGAGAGTGATCTATAACTCCAAAAATCTTGAGATAAATTTTTGTGACCTTTTTATGACATGCTGAACCTCTGGTAAAATTTTGAAGTCATTTGGAGCAAGTTGACTTTTGAGCATTTATTTTAATTAAGGAATAGTGCCTTTTGTTAATTAAATGTTTAGATTTATTTGAGCACCTTAATGACCTCCAAAAATTATGAAATTTGTTTTACCATCTGTTTATGCCTTAATGAACTTATGTGATTAATTTGGTAATTTTTGGAGCAACTTCATAAAATGACCTTTTTAATTAATTTAGGAAAATAGAAAAGATGGATTAGGGTTGGTAATAAGTGTTTAATGATGTGATCTTTGGATTGATTGATGTTCATAGACCCCTACCCTTTGGTCTATGATGGTTGTGATGCTATGATTGGTTGATGCTTAGGATAATCATAATAAGGGCTAGTTTAATCAATATTGCTTAAGGAAGAAATGGTTACCTTTTATGCTCAACCTAGATTTCGATTATGCCTTGCCTAAGAATAATCTAGATTCAGTGGAATTGTCTTGCACCATAAGTTCATATCATCATTCTCATGAGCATTCATCATTGCATCCGTATAGTTGACGAAGAAGGTACCAGAGTCGAGGCCGCTGTTGACGAACCAACTCCCGAGGCGACCCCGAGCTCCAACACCTACTCCTACCCCGAGTCTGCTCTTTTTGCCATCCAAGGCAAGCCCCGGTGCATTTAACCTTTCCTTGAATTTATAAAATGATTTCCTTAAATGCTTTTGAGTTAAATTATTGCATTAGGTTTATAGGAGTTGTGTGCTATCCTAATTGATGCACTATCCACCTTGACCACTGATACACACGATACCTGCTTTTCAAAAAGTATTTGAAAAATGCTTAGCAATGCTTATTGAATTAGACTTTGCAATAAAATGCCAACTTCAAAAGTGTGATCACTTAAGAATCTTTATGGGAATTTGGTTTTACTCCCCGGCTGTTGGCTAGGTATCTGATCCGTACCTAATCAATAGCGAGGAGAGGTTGTCCGAGCGTACGGTGCCGTCATGTTGTAGTCCGGGACTCAACAGTTGACACCGACCGGGACATGGTTGAAAAACTGACAGGACTATTACGCTTGGGTGAGATATGACCAAGGTATTGTCAAGACTTGTAACTATTCACATACTACGGAAAGCTCTGGCTCCGAGGAATCCTTTATTGGACCGACAACCGCGCACTGGGAGTGGAGAGATGGCGGAAGTAGCATGTACCCACGTGGGTTAAAGTCCCGGATTGGAGTGGTGTACTGTACTTCCGGGTGGCGTAGGACCGGGCCCAATCTTGGAGGAATCGTGGTAGACGAGTTGGCATATGCAAGCTTGGGTGCTACATATGCAGTGTGGATAGGGATCCTCAGCTGAGTATTATTTATCCGGATTAACGTTGCTCCTCGGTTATGGAGACTTGGTCCACTGACTGTCAACGGAGAGTGGTTCTCAACTAGGAATGTTTTGAAATGTAAAATGAATCATGAATGATGAAGAATTGAGGAATACTGAATCTTTCAAAAATAAAATAAGGTTTACAAAATGCTTTTCTGCAAAATACTTGATCTTGCTTAAGCCTTACCTTGACTACCCTAAGCCTCTCATTCCTGAGTCTTCTCCCTTTTCTTTAGTCGGGTAAGTCTTGTTGAGTACCCCAGTACTCAGGGTTTGTTACCCATGTTGCAGGTATGCCTGAGACCCCGATGTGTCTCGCACCCTGTTGCGTGACCTTCGTCCAGGAAGAGGCCGATGAGGCCGATGAGTAAATATGCACCCTCGGGCTGGGTGTTACATGTATCTCTATGTTAATGTTTCCACTACGTTGTCTACTTTGAAATTCCCGAACAATGGTTTGTAATAATCGTACTCCTTACCTCATTTGAAACCTCGGTTTGTAAAACTATTGTTATTTAAGTCTTCCGCTCTTTATTCCGATGTTATTTGTAAAAGTATGCAATGCTGTAACCGAATTGTGAGATGATCCTGCGGACATTGGGCACTGATGTAGCCCGGTGGCGAACAGTCTTAATCACATGGAACATGGGTTCGACTGTCAGAGGTTGACAGGGACACGTGGGCCATGGGATTAGGGTCGTTCCGTCACACATCCAGCAAAAGAGCTAAAAACTAAGGTTTTAGTTAATAACCCAATTGCCTTTATATTTAGGGGCTGATTAAGTAATAGTTTCACTACTAGAGAACAGACCTTTGGACGATAGACAAATTCGGCTATAGTCTCGGATTTTTTTGTGTTCAGGACTAAAAGTTCTTTAGTCCGGGTTGATAACCTTTTTCTCGAGGCAACCAGGACTAAAGAGTCAAGGTTCTTTAGTGTCGGTTGGTAATACTAACCGGGCCAACCGGAACTAAAGGTAGGACCTTTACCAACCGAGACTAAAGGACCTTTTAGTCCCAGTTGGTAACATGAGTCGGGACTAGAGGTCCTTCCTGAGTCAATTTAAAAAGGAGTATCAGTTGGTAACGCATGTGAATGCTAACTGTGCGGTCTTGAGTTCGAATCTCAACCTTAGTCGCGACCCGGGAATAAAGCCCCGTTTTCCAGTAGTGTTTTGTAAACACCAAATAAATGTTAATACAAAAAATAGTGTAGAAGTCAAGTAGTTCAAAGTGGAGCAAGGTTTGGTGCAAAAATTGGTTGAGAAACATCGTTAGGACACACTTGTCAGTCTGAATGGACCGTATATGATGTTTGCAGGCTTCTTCTTCAAGAAGAGTTAATGCTAACGGCCTGTTAGTCCGGACTCCGGACAGTGACATGAGACGTTTACTCCTACTAGGCTTCTTCTGCAAGAAGAGTTGAACAAATTGACCAGAGACTACCCATATCATACAAGGCCTTGTTCAGTTCACGAAATATTTGGCGAAAAGTTACTGTAGCACTTTCGTTGTTATTTGACAAACTTTGTCCAAACATGACCCAACTAGACTCAAAAGATTCATCTCGACATGAGCAGACTAAAAGTACAATTAGTTATTTTTTACCTACATTTAATGCTCCATACATGCGTCTAAAATGGGTACTGCGCAAAATATTTGGGGACATTTCGCGAACTGAACGTGGCCTAAGCATCCATTATGGATTTATGTCATGTATTCATAATCATTCAATGGTTGACTGTTCCATAAATTAAGTATGATTAGTTAAAAAAATCGTTATACGTAGATATATGACATGCATATATAGTGAGTGCTTACGAGTATATATATGGTAAGGATAGCCTTCGTCCAATTTTTTTCTCATATTCCAACTCTACTGTTTACTATAGGGTTCTCATGATGAAGCTCAAGATCACAAGCTAGTACATCTCAAGTCAATGATCAAGAAAGTAAAAGCTATTTTATAGACTGCTAGGACATTATGCCTTTTTTGTGCTAATATTACTATATTTGATAGACTATTATTTTATACGTGGTAATGTGGGGCAATATTTATTTGTAGGGAAATGTATATATAAAATTATATTTAAACATGTGATGGTATGTGTTTACAGTGCAGTCCTAGTTAGGTAGAGTTTAACAAACTTAGTTTGATATTTTTTATTTTATTATTTTATTATGATCTTTACAAAATTCGAAATGATTTAGATAAATAATAAATTTATAAGGAAAACAGAAAAAGGGGGTCGGGCCAAAGTCGGTCCACTTAGGCCCAGGTTTGAGCGGGAGGCAGGCTGGCCCATTTAAAAGGACTGGATTGCAGGTTGATTTTGATAAAGTTTGAGAGTTTGTTTAAAAAAACTAAGAGGAGACCTGGGCTGCGAGTTAATTCAACTAAAGTTTGAGGCTCCCACGATCTGGGTCGTCCGTCTGACGGATCCGATGGCCGAGAAAAGCAGCGACGTGGCTACGCTGTCTAGCCTTCTTTTAGTGTCAAAATCATATTAAAAAAAGAGATGGGTCATGCAAGCAACATCACCCAGGTTTGACCAGCTCGATCTCAACGTTTTGTTTCTAGCCATATAGTTGTGAGCTGTGAGCTGCACACTTTGTTAGATCGTACCACATATGTCATCGAAGCATGTAATGTGTTTGTACATCTGACAAAGCTCAGCAATCCAAAATAATAAAATGTTCCACAAACAATCACTGAACCGAATTGAACGGGATACATCTGAACTAGCACACTGAACACTGAAGACACGCACATCATATCCACGGCAACACCCATTGCATACACATGCATACTGACCAACGGCAAGTCCGCAACGTACATCGTGCAGAGCACAAAACCGCGTTCCATTATTTCTTTTTTTGTCACTAGATTGATATAGAACCGAACCTGCGCTTTCAGTCGCTTGCACCGGCGGCCGCAGCCGCTGCTAGACGTGCCATCAACATCTTGCCGAACTCAACGATCCGGCTCACGTCTGGCATCACCGGCTCCACGGCTTCCAGTGCGCCGAAGCGCTCCGACCACGCCGCCAGGAGCGGGGTCCGTTCGGGGTCAAAGGGCTTGACGCCGTGCAGCTCATCGGACGCGCGCACCCACCCGAGCATGCCGCCGAGCACGACGTCCACGTACCCGACGCTGTCGCCGCCGAAGAAGGGCTTCCCTTTGCCGCAGTCCCTCAGCGCCCCCTCCAGGGTGTCCACCAAGACGAGCGACTGCTTCTTTCCCTCGTCCCTCTCCTCCTCCGTGCTGCCCATCGACGACTGCTTCCAAGCGGGCAGCATCTGCACGCGAACACGATCGGTCAACGTTATATATCCCAGCCCAAGGCGCTTGCCTTTGCCTGATGCATGCAATCGATTGAAAGATCTGAGGCAGTGATGCATACGTACCTTGTCGTCGATGTAGGCGGCCCAGAATCGAGCAACGGCGCGTTCGTAGGGGTCGGCAGGGAGGAGGCACGGGCCGGTGCCGGCGAAGGCCTCGTCGATGTACTGCAGGATGATCAACGATTCACAGACGGGCTTCCCGTTGTGGATGAGCACGGGCACCTTTTTGTGGACGGGGTTGGACTTGAGGAGGAGCTCGCTCTTGTTCGCGAGATCCTCCTCGACGTCCTCGTAGCTCAGGCCCTTGAGGCTGAGAGCGAGTTTCACCCGCAGCACGAACGGGCTCGCCCACAAGCCCAGCAGCTTCAGGTCGTCTCCCCCGGCGGCCATTGCTGGAGCTGCAGGGTCTCACTAATGTCCTACGAGTAGCTTCTTTTTTTTTTCTGTTGGCTTAATTCTTGGTGATTGGGAAGGGGAGGTGCTGGGGAGTATATATATACAAAAAAAAAAAGGCAGAGCATCATCCTCTGCTGCGATGACAAGTCTATTGTTTGTCTTGATTGACTTCTAGCCTCTCCCACACGCTTTCATTTGGACAGATTGTTGGAACAATCTAGAGACCCTTTGTTACTTGGACGAGGATCCAAGATATCTTGGGCAACATCCCATGCCGCCATTGAATTTTATTTTGTTGGTCAGGAGGCGATGCATGGTCAGCAACGCCAGAGTGAAAATTCTTTAGTTGGCTAGTTTTATAAAAATATACTCCCTCCGTCCATAAAAACATACAATTCTAGCACAGTGTCATGGTTTAGTATCTCTAGTTTGATTAATTATAGATAAAAATATATTAATATTTATGATATGAAATAAATACCATTAGATTCGTTACGAAATGTATTATTTTAATAAATTAATTTGGAGTCGTAAATGTGAATAGTATTTACTAGAAATTTGGTTAAACGCAAGCTACTTTTCATGACACGGAACTCATAGTTGCATGTTTTGTTGGACGGAGGGAGTAGATTTTAGACGTCGGACTACTTGGTGGCCCGTTGTTGGCCAAAAGCCGGAAATTGCCACTTGTGCTGTCAGTTGCCGGAGTTCAGCTTACATCTTTTCCAAGATTGATGTTTCACGCTTGACGATTGTGGAAAGGCATTGCTCTGCTCCCTAGCAACTGGATCCACAACAAAAGTGTCCTTGAATGTTGGAGTAACATGGTCCATGTCCATGGTGCGGACAAAAAAGGTCTGTGCTCCCTAATCATCTTAGTGTGCTTCAAAGTATGGAAGTAAAGGAATACATGATTTTTTTATCATTCCGACATAACAAATCAACAGGTACTAAACAAGATTAGAGATGAAGTGATGCTCGGGAAAGCGACCAGAGCAAAACATCTAGCAACTCTTCTACAATTTTCTTGATCAAACTGTATGTATACCTTAGCTTTGGAGGCATGGGGTTACTTATTGCTCTGCTCCTAAAATGCCTTGTACAGTGTTGTTGTGGCCACCTTTGGCTTTCTCCGGTTCATTTAAAAGAAAAAAATGAGTTTGCAAGGTTTTTAAATTTGTATGAGCTAGCGAATCGACTCTGAAAGGATCAACATGCCCAAGAGGGTAGGTGAATTGGGCTTTTCTAAAACTTTAGCACAAATTAAAACCTATCAAGCTCAATTAACCCTTTGTGTCTAGAAGTATGTTTCTTTATACTCTACCGCACAAAAGACTATCACTATGTCATTTCTACTCTAGCAAAGCAATTCAAGTATGAATGAACAACAAGTAAATTGCGGAATTGAATTGCTCAAATGTAAATGCGTAAGTAAAGAGAGTAGTGATGACACAACGATCTTTTTACCGAGGTATCGAAGTGTCGGCACACCCCCTAGTCCTCGTTGGAGCACCCGCGCAAGGGTATCGCTCCCCTTGATCCGCGCAAGAATCAAGTGCTCACTATGAGCTGATTCTTCGCCACTCCGGCCCGGTGAATCGCTCACTACCGATCACAAGCCTTCTTGGGTCATCCACAAGCCTCCGGATGATCACTAAACTTCACGATCACCACCAAGACATCTAGGTGATACCGATCACCAAGAGTAACAAGCTAGAACTCTCACTTGACCAAGCCAAGGTCAAAGAGATGGATGGATGCACACTTGCTACTCAATTCTCATTAGGAGGTCACTAATTCTCGCGATTAGCAAATCTCTCAACCTCACTAGGGCTCTTGCACTTTCTTACACTCACAATGTGTCTCTCAGCAGATGGAAGTGGCAAGAACACTCTAATGGAGGAGGGGGAGGAGTATAAATACTCCCCCCAACCGGCGATCCAAAAGAGCACTGAACTGGGCGTTTTCGGGGGCATCGGACGCTCCGATGCCTGGCATCGGACGCGCCGATGCCCTCGACCCAACGGTCAACTGTACTTCCTGTCAGACACTTTAAGGGACATCGGACGCTGGGCAGCGTCCCATGCCATCGCATAGGACGCGTCCGATGCGATTCTGACCTCTCTAGAAACTCTCTGCATGGACATCGGACGCTGGACCTCAGCGTCTGATGCCAGCGTCCGATGCATCCTCAAGTTCACTGACAAGTGAACAGTGGCACAAGCGCGTCCGATGTGACAACATCAGAGCGTCCGATGCCACGCACCAGAGACTCTCAAGTCTAGTGAGCATCGGAAGCGCGTCCGATGCCCACCAGGGCAGCGTCTGATGCCCTTTCCAAGGGCAGAAACAACTCGGATCGCGACGCGGCCTTAACGACTTTTCATCCTCATGACATTATGCTCTCTCAAAGCTACCTAGGGATATGAAATAACAAGTGTGCACCACACCTACCTCAATAGACTCATCTAGGTGAAGCTATTGATTCACGCTCCCCTTTATAGTATGACAAAGGAAAACAAAGACCTAAGACTACCTAAGTGTCCTCCAACACCATATGACACTTAGCCTAGTCTACCACCGTCTTCGTCGTCCGTCCTTTGAAAACCGAAATGATTTCCATCGCCAGGGGACATGAACTCCATATGCCCGTATCGTCGCCATTACCGTGACCTAACTCATCCCTGTTTCTGCAAAACACACGTTAGTCACAGTAATCTTGTGTTTCATCCAATCACTGAAACCCACTAGGGGCCAAGATGTGTTCAATCTCCCCCTTTTTGGTGATTGATGACAACACAACCTCAAGCATAGAGAGAAGAGGTTTTCAAATCATGACATGTATGAACTTGCAATGAATAAGAGAAAATGGTTAGGAGCAAGCTCATACATATCATGCCAACATCCTGCACTCAATAAGTTAGAGTGAATAACAAGTGCAAGAGTGAAGAGCTCGAATACATAACAAGTGAGAATTAATCGCAAGTAATCGAGCGTAAAGAAATGACATGTCATATAAGATAACATAGTGAGCACATACATGTCATAAGGTCCATAGCACACGAATATAACATAAACATAGTGCAAAAGATGCGATATGCAAAGAGCGTATGTGAATATAACACAACATAAGAATCAAAACCCTCTCACATCGCTCCCCTATCACTATACTCGATCACTCTCCCCCTTTGGCGTCAAACACCAAACTAAGCGTTGGAGGGCGGAGGTGGCACAGACGAGTCAGGTGCTGTCTCCGGAGTGCGCTGAGAGAACTCGAACTACTACAAGAGCGCCTCAGAGTTGGACGAAGACAAACCGACAGGCTGACCCTCTGTAGGTGGAAGCTCTGGAGAAGCGTTCTGGGTCTGCTCTGGCGGCTCTAACTGCTCTGCTTGCTTTGTCTGCTCAATCTGCTCGGTGTGCTCAGTAGGCGTCGCAATCTGTGTAGCTGTGCCTGCCTGAGGGTCGGAGTGCGGAAGCTCTGGAATAGGTGCCAACTCAGGCTGCACTGACGTGGTCGTCTCGGACTGAACATGCTCTGTCTGCTCGGAGGACGCGACTGAGCTCGGTAATGTCTCGCTAGTGGAAGTAACCGGAGCTGTCGACGTCTGAACTGGGCCCTGAAGATCTGGCGTGGGAAATCCAGTGAGCTCACTGAAACTAGCTGACAAGTCGTGTGTCACTATAGTGGTCGTCGCGAGCAGAGACTCTGTCGGACGTGGAGTGAAGCCTGTGAGTAGCGGACTGAACAGCGGGGCCCCTCTAGGCGGTGTAGTGTAGCTCATGAATAGGGAGGAGCTGGGGCCAGTGAGCTAAGCCTGCTGGCTGAATTGTTGTGGCTGCTGCGGTGGGACAGGTGGCGGCCACTGGAGCTGCTGCTGAGGTGGAGGCTGCTGTCACTGCCACTGAGGTGGACCACTCATGATCCTCTCCATGAAGCTCAGGGTCTGCTGCTGAAGCTCCATCATCTGCTTCTGAAGAGCGTCTGAGTGCTCCTGTGCCTACTGCTGAGCGAGAGCCTAGACCTGAGCGAGTCGCTGCTGCTCCTGAGCTAGCCGGTGCACGTCCTGCGTGATGGTCCTCTGCTGCTCCTCCATCCTGGATAGAATCGCTAGATGAAGGACCGAGAATACTAAAGCAAGGCGACCAGAGGGGGGGGTGAATGGGAGCTTTTAAATTTCTTTTCAGAAACTTATCGCCGCTGTCCCAAGAATCAACCCCAAGTGCAAACCTAGAGCTCGTTAGTGTCCATGACCCTAGAACTAGAGTGGATGCTTCCTAGAAGCACAGCGGGACACTACAGAAGTCTAGAAGCCTACCGCAAAAACCGGAAATCAAATCCAAAGTCGGACGAGCAAACAGCAAACGAAACAGTGCAAAAACTACAGTATCAGACGCTGGCCTGCGTCCGATGTCCAAGCACCGGACACGTCCGATGCAAAATGAGCAATTCTGGAACCATACTGCATGGCCATTAGACGCTGCTACAGTGAAAGTTCAGCGTCCGATGCTCAGGCTCCGACACGTCTGATGGTCATCGGAGCGTCCGATGGCTAGCGTCCGATGCTCCTTTGAAAAATGATGTTCGTGACACGTGGTGTCTGAGCGTCCGATGTGACGAACTCAGCGTTCGATGCCCCTGAGCCGAGCGTCCGATGCCCCCGACAGCAGCGCTGTTTTTCGCCAATTCAACCCGGTCTCCTCCGAATCAAAAGCTCTAAGACTTAGACTTGGTATGAGGAGTTCTAAGGATGTTAGTGAGCTACCCCTAAGAGATCATGGCTCGAACCTAACTCCAAATCGGTGAATTGGAAGAAATCAGGGGCAAAGAGGTGAAAACCGATCCAAACACGAAAACCGATCGATCTACTTGCTCGTGAGGTTTGAGTTAAATTCCTTTGGTCGAAATGATCCTCTCATAGTAAAAAACAAGTTGATTCAAACGGTTTTGCAAACGGAGCAACGTGGAGAGAGATCGATCGACAGGAAACTTAAGGAGAAAAGCAAAACGCGAAGAACAACACAAGAACGCGAATCACAACCTCAATTGCCAGCCGAAATTCGTCCTCACGAGGAGACAACAGGAATCCGGTCCCGTTTCCGCAAAATCCAAATACACAGAGGTATGATTAAATCATCTCTGCGGATCTCAGTAGCTACAACAAGGATGTGGGAGAGCAGGAAACCCTAGAATGAAAATAGCAATCGCTCAGATGGTTTTGAGGGAGGGGTTGCCTCTCCTTATATAGCCTAATACAATTATTCCGCTTCTACCCCTACTGCTAATGAGCGAGCAGGCTAACCCTAAGGGTATTCCTGACCAACTCAAAGTTGATGGTGATCCGACAGCCACGCCCGCACAACTGGTAGCTTCGCCTCGACGCGACCTCACCGATGGCCGCCACGTGCCGCCACCGCTCTACTCATCCTTTTCACGGACCTCCCCCCCGGTTTTGAGGTCGAAACCGGGAAACCTGGGCCATCCCCTGGTTTTGAGGCTGAAACCGGGAAACCTGTCGTCCGTCGCCTGAGTTTTGTGGCCCAAACTCAGAAACCCGTCAACACCCATGTTTTAGGCCCAAACCTGGAAACCGTCCTCAGCCTGAGTTTTGTGGCCCAAACTCGGAAACTGGCCACACCCAGGTTTTGAGGCCCAAACCAGGAAACCGTCCACTCGGTGGTTTTTCTGTGGCTCAACCACCAAACCGAGCCGTAGAGGGATGCACCGCCCGTGCACCCCGTCCACCCGCAAGTCTTCACTTGTCGCTGTCCCAAGCTGTCAGCCACCACAGCCGAACCTCAGGCCACCGGTCCATCAATCCAAGCCTCACTTTCTCTCTTCACCGCTCCGGGTCCATCGGCACGGCACGTCTCTACTTGACCTTCACCTTGCCTTTGATCACCGTATCCAAGCTCAACTCCTGCACAACACAAGCCAAATAACATGCGCATCATCCCAGTTGACAATCACTCATCATCTCAAGATCCAGCATACACCCATGTATCCACACTAGAAGCGCTGGGTCGGAGGAGCCAGACGTCCCAGCCTCAGTGTCGTGTGAGCGAGACTGAACGTGAGGCGGGAGGTGATAGTCCTCGTCTGAGCTATTTGTGGGGTCCTCGGCCACGTATGTGTCCTCACCCTCTAAGTCAACGAGCTCCTGCTCTTCGAGGGCTCTAACAGCCTCATCCTGCTCCTGTGCTAACTCGGGCACCTCTGGACGTCGTCTGGAGCTCGACGGTGCCTCCTGCCGCTGCCTGCGATCCCGACCGTGTCCCAAAAGCTGACTCATGTTATATGCGGGGAACACGGTCGCTGAGCTAGTGAGCGACTGTCCTGGTCGAGACCCTGTCGTGACTGCTACCTTCCACAGAATATAGGAGACCCAGTGTGCGTACGGTAGCTGCCTCCGGGCCTTGATGCCCTCTGCCACAGTGTCCTCCATCTCACAGATAATTACATCCAACACGTTGAACTCCTGCTGCTGAATCAGATAAGCAAGCAATCACAGTTGGAGTAGGGACATACCCTCTCTAAAGCTAACCCGAGGTAACAGGGTACGCTGAAGGACCTGGTGGAGGATTCGAGCCACAAAAGTAAGATCCTTAGGCGCTCGGCTCGAACCATCCCCGAAGGGCTCTCTGAAACACGGACGCACCAGATCAGTAGTCGACTGCTCTCCGCCGTGAGGGCGTCTAGGTGGCTCTGTCTGGCCATAGCAAAGGTCATGGATCCGGCTCTGAGAGTGTCGAAGTCCGAACCAATCCCGGATCTCTAATGCAAATAGCCTGTAGTGCTCCCCTCCAAAAGCAAACTCAATCGTCTCACGGTCCGGGTGCACCCACAGCGAGGCGTAGAACTGGAAGACCCAATCCTCTATATAAGAGCAAGACCGCCCCAGAAGGTCTGCCATACCAGGTAGGTAAGTGAGGACGGGGCGGAGCTGCTCTGCTGCTAAACCAAGGCCTCCAAGGTGCAAACACGCTGGGAGCACAGACTGATCCCAGCGTTCCGGTACCCCCAGTAGAAGTCCTCCTACAGCACCGTGTAGAAATCCGGACTAGCCTGCTGTTGCCTCTCCCTGGGAACCACTGCTCCACTGGTACCAGCCGTAGAGTCTGAATCTGCGAACAGGTGGCCACCCGGAGATCCAGTCGCGGGATCAGCGACGGCGCACGCCTCGATGGAGCATGTGCACCCCGCAAATGGACGTCGGGCCGGGGTGGCACCTCGGTCCTGTGATGGGACGACCGGCGCCTGGGTACCTCCACTGGGACCTCCTCCTCTGCCTCTTGCTCGGCCTCCTCTATCTCAGCTGCTGCGGCCTCTGCCTGGCCCTGCTGGGAACCCTGCGGCTCGACACCGGGAGCGATGAACGTGGTACGACGACCGGCGGCCATAAGAGTGCCAGTCGGTGAGCCGTGCCAACGCTCAGCCTCCTCAACTGCTCTCCTCTGCTCGAGGGTGAGCTGATCCTCAATCCATAAGTCGCCACCACGACCTCCTCTCTCAGCATGCTTTGCGGCTTCTGCAACTACACGGGCCTGATCGGCCTCTCGCTCGGCCCTGGAGCGCTTCCTGCACGTGATAAGCTTCCCCTTCTCGAGTCGCTGACCGAAAAGAGGAGGACGTGGAGGGGAGGGGAGTCCTCCGGGGCACCACCAACGTTCTTGCAGCGCATAGCTGACAAGAACAAGAGAACAACTGCCGCTGAAAACTGGACGGTCACTGAAAGAAGCCGAACTGACAGTGAAGCTCAACTGACTAGACCAACTGATAGGAAACCATTGACAGAAACTCCCCTGTCTCACTGACAAGCTGATACTGACACTCGCGAGGCTTGGCCTCAATGCTTACCCGCGGGCTTGGCCCCGGGTTCTCTGTCACTAACCAAACTGTCAACTGCCACTGACTCGCTGCATAGAATAGAGAGATAAATATAAGAAACATATATGCTAGAGACGAGAAGAGCCTATGGAAGCAAAGCATATGGGATAAGAAAGGAATAAGCTTCGCTACCTGACGAACGACGAACTGAACCCAGAACAAGGTGAGGCATTGACGTTCGGGTACCCACGTATCACGCCAAGGAGAGCTGCACGAGATTTGGGCAAAAACAAGGTCATAAACGGTGGGAATGATGGTTTAGGCAATTCATCGAGCACTTGGCATGCATGGAAACTGGAGGAGGGGGCGGTTTCTTACTGGACGCGCTACTGACCGGAGAAGAGGTTACCGGAGGGGGGAAAAACAAGCGCGATGATGAACTCCGGCGGGAAGGGGCTCGGTTCCGGCGAGCTCCGGCAGGGTGGAGCTTGGCTCCGACGAGCTGGGACGCAGGCTCGGACGCGCGCACTTCGGGATGGGGCGAGGCGGAGCAGGCGCGGTGGAGCACGACGGCCGACGGCGAGGGACGAGCGCGGGAGCGGGTGGAGCTCAACGGCGGAGTGGGCGAGCGACGGCTAGGGTTTGGCAGGAGGGATGGCGGCGCTAAGGTCAGGACTAGGCGCGACGAGGGTGAAGACGAAAGGATATGACACATGGGGTCCAATAGTCAGTGAAAAGAAATATCCGCGCTGCTTAAAGGAGCATCGGACGCACCGATGGAATACATCGGACGCTCCGATGTCCATCCAGAGAGCTCCAGAATCACCCAAATCACATCGGACGCGTCCTTTGCCTCGGTGTCCGATGAGGCCTCGGACGCTCCGATGATGACACATCAGACGCGACGCCAACACTGTTCCAGCCGGGGCTGTGTACAGTGGGGGCATCGAACGCTGGGGCTAGCGTCCGATGTTGTATTTTGGGCAGCTTAGAAGGTCTTCGTTGTGGCTCCCTCTCCCAACTAAGTTCCAACTCAAATAAGAGGCAAATAAACACCAGTTGGAACCTAGTATGAGCATCCTCGCATAAACCCTCAATTTTATAAATATTTTGCCATAGGCTACATATCATTTTTTAGAGAAAATAGGCAATAAATCCCAAGAAGACAACATGTGGCCACCGAAACTAGGGGTCTCAACCATTAGGAACCTCAAATGCTCCCCCTAGCAGTGGACGAACACAGCGGTTACTCAAACTTAACCAAAGAGAAACGACAAAGCAACACACATGCAAATGCAATACAGAATGTGAATCTAGGTTTCTTGTCAAGTTTGTTCATGGGTAAGCTTCTTCACACGGTTTTTAGGGCGGTTATCTTAACCACGTTTGACAAGCCTATGTGCATAGCAAAAAGTAAACATGACATATGATACAATGCAATGCAAAGACAACCCCCTTTCACATTTTGACAAAGTTACTTAGATGAAGCACATTAAGCTCTTCGTACAAAGGGTGTTCTCATCTAGGGGTTTTGTGAAGATATCCGCCAATTGATCTTCGGTTCTAACTCCTTCTAAGGATATATCTTTCTTTGAAACATGGTCTCTTAGAAGGTGATGGCGAATATCTATGTGCTTTGTGCGAGAGTGTTGAACTGGGTTGTTAGCAAGCTTAACCGCGCTCACATTGTCACACAACAAAGCTACCCTTTCTAGAACTACACCATAGTCTAAAAAGGTTTGTTTCATGTAAAGGATTTGTGCACAACAAGCTCCCGTGGCTATGTATTCTGCCTCAGCGGTAGACAAGGCCACACTATTTTGCTTCTTCGAACTCCATGAAACTAGTGATCTCCCAAGCAAATGGCACCCTCCGGATGTGCTCTTTCTATCTACTTTGCAACCCGCATAATCTGAATCGAAATACCCAACAAATTGGAAGTTAGATCCTTTGGGATACCAAAGGCCAATGCTTGGGGTGTGCTTTAGGTACCTAAGGATTCTCTTTACGGCTATGAGATGTGATTCCCTAGGATCAGCTTGAAACCAAGCACACATGCACACACTAAACATGATGTCAGGCCTATATGCGGTCAAATATAACAAGCTACCAATCATAGAATGGTAGAGAGTTTGATCAACTGGGTTACCTCCCCCATCTAGGTCGAGATGTCCATTTATTGGCATTGGAGTCTTGATAGGCTTGCAATCATCCATCTTGAAGCGCTTGAGGAGGGCTTTTGTGTACTTCTCTTGAGATACGAAAGTCCCCTCCTTCAATTTCTTGACTTGGAAGCCTAGGAAGAATGTGAGCTCGCCAATCATGGACATTTCGAACTCCTTCGACATCAAGTCACCAAATTCCTTGCAATAGGCTTCATTTGTAGACCTGAAGATGATATCATCAACACAGACTTGACAAATGAAGATCTCTCCATCAAGCTTCTTAGTGAATAGTGTGGTGTTGACCTTCCTGCGGATACATGGGTGTATGTCGAGTCTCTAGTGATGAGTGATTGTCAACTGGGATAATGCGCATGTTCTTTGGCTTGTGTTGTGCAAGTGTCGAGCACAGATACAGTGATCGAAGGCAAGGTGAAGGTCAAGTAGAGACGTGCCGTGCCGACGGACCGAGAGCGGTGAAGGGCGGACGAGAGGCTTGGACTGAGGGACCGATGGCCTGAGGATCAGCTGTGGTGGCTGATAGCCTGGGACAGCGACGAGCGAAGACTTGTGGGCATGGTGTTGCTTGGGTCGAGGACTTGGGGACACGTGTCGGTGGATGGGGTGCACGGGCGGTGCATCCCTTCTACGACTCGGTTTGGTGATTGAGCCACAGAAAAACCACTGAGTGGACGGTTTCCAGGTTTGGGCCTCAAAACCTGGGCGCTGATGGTTTCCGAGTTTGGGCCACAAAACTCGGGCTGAGGACGGTTTCCAGGTTTGGGCCTCAAAACCTGGGCGCTGCGGGTTTCTGAGTTTGGGCCACAAAACTCAGGCGATGGACAGTTGGTTTCCCGGTTTGGGCCTCAAAACCGGGGGTTGGTCGTGAAGGCTGGTTTCCCGGTTTGGGCCTCAAAATCAGGGGCGAAGTCCGGGAAAAGGACAAGCAGAGCGGTGGCGGCACGTGGCGGCAATCGGTGAGGTTGCATCGAGGCAACACTACCAGTTGTGCAGGTGTGGCCGTCGGATCACCACCTACCATGAGTTGGTCTAGAATAACCCTAGGGTTTAGCTGGTTCGATCTATAATTAGTTAGGGGTAGAGTGGGAATTAGAATTAGGATAAGTAGAGGGAGACACCCACCTCCCATCCTATCTTAGTCATTTGCTCTTTGCCTTCTAGGTTTTCCTGCTCTCCCAATCCCCTGCTGTAGCAACTGAGATCCGCAGAGAACCATACCTCTGTGTACTAGAGATTTTGAGGAAGTGAGACCGTAATCTCACTGTTGTAGCGTGTGGTAGCCACACGGTTGCAATTCATGGTGTGATTCGCGTTTTGGAGTTGTTCTTCGCGTTTTGCTTTTTCTCCACGATTTTCCCGTTGATCGTTCTCCTTCTACGTTGCTCCGTTTGCAAAACCATTTGAATCAACTTGTTCTTTACAGTGAGGTGATCACTTTCACCGAAGAAATTTAACTGAAACCTCATGAACAAGTAGATCGATCAATTTTTGTTTTGGATCAACTTTTCTTCCCTCTTCTCGATTTCTCTCGATTCATCGATTTGGAGATAGGTTCGAGCCATGATCTCTTAGGGGTAGCTCACTATCCTCCTTGTGACTCTACTCACCAAGTTTGAACCCTAGAGGTTTCGTTTTGGGTGAGTTTGAGTCGAATCGGTGAAGAAACTGGTCTGCGTCGGGGTGACCGGATGCTCGCAGTTCATCGACCGGACGCTCCCTGTGAGTCCGGTCGTTGAACACGTAAACTGTGTTTTCGTCGCGACTTGACCGGACGCTCGTCCTGAACGTGACCGGACGCACCCCTCCTACTGTTCACGGTTTTTGTCTGATTCGACCGGACGCTCTGTTGTTGACCGGACTCTTCACTCTAGTGCGTCCGGTCAGAAACAGTAAGGTTCCAGATTGGTTTTTTCCTGACCGGACGCGTCCGATGACCACTGACCGGACGCTGGCCAGAGTCCGGTCAGTGCAGCTTCGTGTGTTTTCATCCGTAGCTCGTTCGTCCGTTGTCGGTTTTAGTTTCCGGCTTTAACGTTGGGTTTCTAGAGTTGTGTAGTGTCTCGCTGTGCTTCTCGGAAGCATCCACCCTACATCTAGGGTCATGGACACTATTCAAGCTCTAGGCTTGCTCTTGGGGTATTTCACGGGACAGTGGCAACAAGTTTCTGAAAAGAAATTTTGAAGCTCTCATTCACCCCCCTCTGGTCGCTTTCTGGTAGCACTTTCGGTCCTTCAATTGGTATCGGAGCGGGTTAAGGATCTTCCACCTTAGCCGGTTCCAGATCCACAGAAGGCGACATGGATCGCGGCATAGGCAAACTGCCGTTCTTTGATAGGACGAACTATGCGTATTGGAAGATATGCATGTCGGCCTATCTTCAGAGCATGGGTGCTTCTGTCTGGGAGATTTGCAACAAGGATGATTATGTGGTCTTGGCTGCTCGTGCTACTCAGCTGCAGATCGATGAGCACGATGCCAATAGCCGAGCCTGTAATGCTCTTTTCTCCTGTTTGAGCATGTATGAGTTTGATCGTGTTTCTCATCTCCCCATGACTCGTGAGATTTGGGCGACCCTCATGCATTTCCAGGAGGGAACCACTCAAGTCAAATCCAATCTCTATGAGTCGCACAAGTGGGAGTATGAGAACTTTCGACACATGCCTGGCGAGAGCATATAAAGTTTATTCGCTCGCTTTCAGGTGATTGTCAACAGGATGAGGGCTAACAAGAAGTTGTTGCCTTTCGACGATCATGAGAGGGCTTTAAAGATTTTACACACTCTCGATCGATTGGTGTGGGATTCCAAGGTTCAGGCGATCATCGAATCGCCTAACTGTGAGACCCTCACGTGCGATGAGCTCTTCAGTAAGCTCAAGTCCAGTGAGATTGATGCCATGGTGAGGGCTTCTTATGAAAATCCTTCTGGCCCGTCGATGGCTTTGCTTTCTGGCTCTTCTGCTAACCCCTCTGGAGGCTTTGCACTTTCTTCTCTTCTTTCTATCACAGAGGAACAGCTGGAGTTCATGGGGGATGACGAGTTGGCTTTGCTCGCCAACCGGTTCTCGCAGTTCCACAACAACCGCATGAACCATCGCCGCGGAGGAGGACACTCGGGATGTTTCGAGTGCGGTGTCCCCAACCACTTCATCGCCAATTGCCCGAAGAAGAACAAGCAAGTCTTCGGCAAGGCGGATCATGGGCACAAGTACGACTCCGGCAAGCGCAAGGAGAAGTACGTCCCCGCGAAGCACAAGCGGAAGGGCGGCTTCAACAAGGAGTACATCAAGACGAAGTACTTAGAGAAGGCCCAGGCTGAGCAGCGTGCTTTCTTTGCCACGCTCAGCGACGTCGATGACTCGGATGATGACTCCGCTTCCTCAAGCGACGACGAGTTCGAGAAGAAGAGGATCGAGGACAAGCTGAACGGTCTCTTCTTCTTCGCCGACAATGAGGGTTTCTGCATCATGGCCCTCGGCAAGGAGGTCGACGGCGAGCTGGAGGAGATCCCTCGGAATGACGACGACGACACCTCCCAGGTATCTCTGACTCCCGATGAGCTTTCTGCTGAGGTCGAGAAACTTACTACCGCCCTCCTTAGTCAAGATAAGCTGCTTAGGCGTGCTGCTAGAGAGCGGAAGGAGTTTAGGCAGAAGTGGGAGGATACGATGAAGGAACTTGAATCTGTCAAGTCCACTGTTGTTGTCACCGAGGAGGAGGAGGAGTGTGAGATGTGCTCCACACACATGACTGACCTTCTCACTTTGAGAAGTATGTTGTGTTGATAGGAGAGGTGGATGAGCTTAAGGCTAGATCCTCGTTGTTGGGTGCGTGCAAGTCCTGTGCGGGCTTGCAATCCGAATTGGCAGAGAAGAATGACAAGATTGTGTCTCTTGAGAAGGCCAACTCGGGTAGCACTTGTGTGTCTAGATGCGTTTTGTGTGAGGGTTTGGAGATGGAGATTGCGAACGTGAAGCATGACAAGATGCAAACCGAGGAGGAAAACACATACCTTCGGACCATCTTGTCATGGGTGTCTAGTGGTGAGCCGCAGCTTGGAATGATGATTGCCCAGTTTAAGCATGCTGCTGGAGGTCCTGGTGTAGGCTTCGCTCAGGGTGTTGAGTGTGCTTCATCTTTTGGCAAGGTTGGAGAGTTTAGTGGTCTTAACCCGAGTGAGAAGCCCAACTCCACCACTACTCCCAAGCTTACCAAGATTCCACCCAAAGAGCCTCTAAAGTCTAACACCAAGGATGGGGTGTTTGTTGAACCTCCGAGAGCTCCACCCAAGAAACAATCATGGGCTCCAAAACCAAACCACCTCAAGAACAAGCTAGACACAATGCCACCTATCCAAGAGGAGCTCATGCCACAGAAAGGCAAAGTGATCCACACCCACTACCGTGAGTACCAACAACCCCCTATGAGAGCGGTGAGGTACCAATGTGAGCACTGTGGGAGAGATGGACACTTGAGTGAGTTTTTCTTTCGGCGCAAGAGAGAGGCCCGCCGTGCAAAGGAGATGAACAACACAGACATGTACCATCCTTTCCATGATGTACATGTGCCGAATGTTCAGAGGCATGTTGCTAGGCCTAGAGGCCCAATGCCTCAAGTTCCTAGGCCTAGGCCACGAAGAGAACGTGCCCGGCGGAAGCCTGCAGTTGTGGGCTATGGAACCCGTGGCGGTGGCTTTGTAGTTAAGCGTTTTCCCCCATCGCGTTTTGAGTATCGCGATGGACGCTCCTCCCTTAGCGGACCACGTTTTCCTCTACGTGGTGATCGCTCTTCCCGTAGGCGTGCTAGGAATGGTTTTTCTGCTAACCGTTCTTTTGAGCAGCCGACCCAACACTGGTATTCTTCCTACTTCACTAACCCCAGTGTTGGACCGTATACTCATGTCTTTTTATTGATGTAGGTAAAACGATTGGAGAACGTTTGGTTGGTGGATTCCGGTTGCTCGAGGCACATGACCAGAAATGCCAAGTGGTTCTCCAGTCTTAGTCCTGTTGCGGGAAAGGAGTTTATCACCTTTGGCGACAATAGCAAAGGTAAGGTTTTGTCCCGTGGGTCGGTGCGAGTTAATGAGCACTTTGTGTTGCGCGATGTTGATCTTGTCTCTAACTTGCATTTTAACCTTCTTTCTGTTTCGCAACTCTTTGATGATGACTATGAGATTCGTTTTAAACCGAATCTCAGTCGTATTTTGGATCCTCAGGGCAATCTTGTGTGTTTGATTTCGCCCTTTGGGAAAGTATTTCGTGCGAACTTCTCGGAGTCTTTTGGCATTTCTCGTTGTCTTGTGGCTGGACCTTCCTCCTCTGATCTTTGGAAATGGCATATGAGACTTTGACATTTGAGCTTCGACTTGCTTGCAAGGCTTAGCTCACTTGGCCTAATCCGAGGATTGCCCAAGTTTTCTATGGAGAAGGATCTTGTTTGCCATTCTTGTAGACATGGGAAGATGGTTGCCGCTCCCCACCATCCAGTGACTTAGGTCATGACTAAGCGCCCTGGAGAGCTTTTGCATATGGACCTCGTTGGTCCAGCTCGAGTGAGCTCGGTTGGGGGGAAGTGGTACGTGCTTGTTGTTGTTGATGATTTTTCGAGATTTTCGTTGGTCTTCTTTTTAGCTGAGAAGACCGAGACTTTCTCCTTTGCTCGCAATCTGATTTTGCGTCTTCAGAACGGTTTCCCTTTGAACTCGATGCGAGCTATTCGTAGTGATAATGGTTCCGAGTTCAAAAACTCGGATTTTGAGAAGTTTTGTAACTCTTTGGGTTTAGAGCATCAGTTTTCTTCCCCCTACACACCACCACAGAATGGTGTTGTAGAAAGGAAGAATCGGACCCTTGTAGAGATGGCCAGGATGATGCTCGATGAGCATAGGACTCCTAGGCGTTATTGGGCCGAGCCTATGAACACTGCATGCTATATTTCCAATCGCATTTTTCTCCGAGCTTTCTTGAAAAAGACTTCTTATGAGTTGTGTTTTGGAAGACAGCCCAAGGTGAGTTATTTTAGAGTTTTTGGTTGCCATTGTTTTATACTCAAGAAAGGCAACCTGGACAAATTTGAGTCTCGATCTTCTGATGGTGTATTTTTGGGTTATGGCACTCATACTCGCGCATATCGTGTACTTAACCTTGATACTAACCGAGTCATGGAGACATCCGATGTCACCTTCGACGAGACCATGGTTTGTCCTTCTTCTCGTTTTGAGCGTGCAGGTGATCATGAGGTTGGAGAACCTCTTTTCGATGATGAGGAAGAAGGTGCTGAAGGGATAGATGATCCAGCACCTCCTCCACCTGCTGCGTCGAGTGGGTCGACTTCGACCACGACTGCACGTGGCCCCCATCCTTCTTCCTCTACTACATGGGGGTCGTGTGATCCTCCACCTCGAGCGGTACCTTTTGTACCCGAGGAGGCGCCAACTGCTATTGAGGGGGAGATTTCCTCAGTTCGGGAGGCGCCACGACACATCCAACGCCAACATCCGCCTCAACAGATGATCGACAGCATCAACGAACGTGTCACTCAGTCAAGGTCACAACAAATTTCTCACTTTGCTCATTCTGCATTTGTTGCTGATTTTGAACCCCGAGATGTTGGACATGATTTATCTGATCCGGATTGGGTCAATGCCATGCATGAGGAGTTAGAAAATTTTGAGAGAAATCGGGTTTGGGTTTTGGTTCCTCTTCCTCCTGAGTGTCACCCTATTGGTACAAAATGGGTTTTCAAAAACAAACAAGGAGAGGATGGCCATGTTGTGAGAAACAAGGCCAGACTTGTAGCCCAGGGGTATTGTCAGAAGGAGGGGATAGACTATGAGGAGACTTTTGCTCCTGTAGCTCATTTGGATGCAATTAGGATACTCTTGGCTTTTGCTGCATCCAAAGGGTTTAAACTTTTTCAAATGGATGTCAAGAGTGCCTTCCTAAACGACTACATAGAAGAGGAGGTGTATGTGAAACAACCCCCCGGTTTTGAAAATCCCAAGTTTCCAAACCATGTTTTTAAACTTCACAAAGCTTTGTATGGTTTGAAACAAGCCCCAAGAGCCTGGTACGATAGGTTGAAAACCTTTTTGCTTGCTAAGGGTTTTAAAATGGGATGTGTTGATAAAACACTCTTTCTCCTCAAGCAAGGCAATGACACTCTCTTGGTCCAGATTTACGTGGATGATATCATTTTCTGTGGTTCTTCTCACGCTTTGGTTGCCAAGTTTGCAGACACTATGAGCAGAGAGTTTGAGATGAGCATGATGGACGAGTTGACGTTTTTCCTCGGGTTGCAAATCAAGCAATCCCGAGAGGGGACGTTCGTGCACCAGGGAAAGTACACCAAGGACATCCTGAAGAAGTTCGATATGGGTGAGGCCAAACCTCTTCCAAGACCTATGTCGACCACGACGGCCCTGGATGCGGATGTGGATGGAGAAGTTGTGGACCAGAAGGAGTACCGGAGTATGATCAGGTCGCTGCTGTACCTGACGGCGACACACCCGGACATCCAGTTCGCGGTGTGTCTGTGCGCACGATTTCAGTCGTCGCCGCGCACTTCTCACCGTCAGGCGATCAAGCGTATTATGAGGTACTTATGCTTCACTCCTGAGTTTGGGATTTGGTATTCTGCTTCCTCCACCCTTTCCCTTTGCGGTTATTCCGATGCCGACTTTGCTGGTTGTCGACTTGATCGCAAGTCCACTTCTAGGACTTGTCAGTTTATTGGTTCTTCTCTTGTATCGTGGTCTTCTCGCAAGCAGTCTAGTGTCGCCCAGTCTACCATGGAGGCTGAGTATGTTGCTGCGGCTAGCTGCTGTTCCCAGTTGCTTTGGATAATGGCCACATTGCGTGATTTTGGTCTGAGATTTTCTTGCGTTCCTTTGCTTTGTGACAGCATGGGTGCTATTAGCGTTGCTAAGAACTCCGTGCTGCATTCCAAGACCAAACACATTGATGTGCGCTTTCATTTCTTGCGAGACCACTATGAGAAGGGTGATATCGACCTTCGCCATGTCGATACTCATCATCAGTTGGCTGATATTTTTACCAAGCCTTTGGACCAATCAACTTTTGCTAGGTTGAGAGGTGAGCTTGGTGTGTGTTTCCCCTTTTAGATGGGGGAAACATTTTGGTTCATAGACTGACTTCTTTTCTTTCAATTGGTTTCATCATGCATCTTTGCATTTCATCTTGCATATTTACATTCAGAGCTTCAGGTATATAATCTTTAGAATGTGACTATGCTCTGTGATAGTGTATGCTCTGATGCTTTATGATGGTGCTTGTAGCTTATTCTCTTTCTGATCACTGATACATGTTGTGAGCTGAGCTATTTTATGAATGGTGAATGTGCTTAATGAACATAAAACTTGAAATTATTCACCGTTGAGATTAGCAACTAGCATGTGTAGAATGTGTTGAGATCACTTGTGCTTTTCATATATGCTAGGTTGCTATGTTTCTAGTTCTGAGTCATTCACTTGCTTGGTATGTTCATATTCTGCTTTAAAATTGAACCAAGTTTAAGTGAATTGGAAAGATGGAGATGGGATTGCTTGTCAACGCATCACAGTATCGAGACTGTTTCTCATTGCACCTTGAGTTAAACTTGAACTGTGTAGTGTATGACCAAAACTGTTGCTTTAAGCTTCTGATTGCTTCTGCATAGGCTTCACACAATTGAAAAGTTAGGCATTGACAAGCTTTCAACCTCTCGCAATCACATGCTGAAATTTGAACTTGTGTCATTTAACCGCTGCAACTTCGATAAAATTTGTATACACAAGTCTGTGTTTCATTCTATAGCATGATGGTTGAACTTTGCTAGGGGTAGTTCACCTTGTATACATGTTTAGCACTTATTTGACTTCTTGTATATACATGTTTAGTGCTATTTTGATGGCGAATACCTTTTTGGATGAAAACTGCTCATTTTGCTCCAATGTTCAGATTTCGTATATGGTGATCAGTTTGAGCCCTTGCTAGCATTCTGTGCATATTGTTGAGTCATCGGATCCGCATTTTGTCAAGCATCTTCTCATTCTATCGACTATATTCCTGAAGCTGCTAACTTGCATTTTTAACTCATATGCATTTGGAGGGGAGACACTTGTTAGTGCATTTTCAACTAAGGGGGAGAATTTTGTCAAATCATAAGGGGGAGATATCATACCTTAGTTTGTGCAATTTTGTCAAATCATAAGGGGGAGATATCATACCTTAGTTTGTGTGCACTATTGGAGGGGGAGTTTTAGTTGGCTCGAATTTTGAGGATTTTGAGTTTTCCAATTGGTTCGGAGCTTTTCTGCTAGTTGTGTTGAGCCTCTGTGCCTCTATCTTGAGGGACTAGCAGTTTCGCCTTGTGAGTATGACTCCCAATTGGTATCGAGCTCTTTTGCTTTTCAGTTGGCATTTCTTTAGTTGGTATCGAGCTTTCTCGCTAGCGGTGTTGAGCCCGTTCTGCCTCTCCTTGAGGGCTAGCTCTATTTTGCTTGATTGACAACTGATATTTCAATTGGTGTCGAGCTTTCATGCTAGCGGTGTTGAGCCTGTTCTACCTCTTCTTGAGGGCTAGCTTTGCTTTGCTTGGTTGCGTCGAGCCGTTGCCCATGTCTTTGGGGACCAAGCTGTTTTGCTCTTTCACTTGACCTTCTTCTGGCTTTGATATGCTTTTGGGTCATTTGGATGGGTTCTCTCTTTCTCCTTCTTCTTCCTTCTTCTATTCCTTTATGATTTATGTTGGTAGTTGACAATGCACTCATCAAGGGGGAGATTGCGGATACATGAGTGTATGTCGAGTCTCTAGTGATGAGTGATTGTCAACTGGGATAATGCGCATGTTCTTTGGCTTGTGTTGTGCAGGTGTCGAGCATGGATACAGTGATCGAAGGCAAGGTGAAGGTCAAGTAGAGACGTGTCGTGCCGACGGACCGAGAGCGGTGAAGGGTGGACGTGAGGCTTGGACTGAGGGACCGGTGGCCTGAGGATCAGCTGTGGTGGCTGACAGCCTAGGACAGCGACGAGCGAAGACTTGCGGGCACGGTGTTGCTTGGGTCGAGGACCTGGGGACACGTGTCGGTGGATGGGGTGCACGGGCGGTGCATCCCCTCTACGGCTTGGTTTGGTGGTTGAGCCACAGAAAAACCACCGAGTGGACGGTTTCCAGGTTTGGGCCTCAAAACCTGGGCGTTGATGGTTTTCGAGTTTGGGCCACAAAACTCGGGCTGAGGACGGTTTCCAGGTTTGGGCCTCAAAACCTGGGCGCTGCGGGTTTCTGAGTTTGGGCCACAAAACTCAGGCGATGAACGGCTGGTTTTCCGGTTTGGGCCTCAAAACCGGGGGTTGGTCGTGAAGGCTGGTTTCCCGGTTTTGGCCTCAAAACCGGGGACGAAGTCCGGGAAAAGGACAAGTAGAGCGGTGGCGGCATGTGGCGGCAATCGATGAGGTTGCGTCGAGGCAACGCTACCAGTTGTGCGGGTGTGGCCGTAGGATCACCACCTACCACGAGTTGGTCCAGAATAACCCTAGGGTTAAGCTGGTATGCTCTGTAATTAGTTAGGGGTAGAGTGGGAATTAGAATTAGGATAAGTAGAGGGAGACACCCACCTCCCATCCTATCTAAGTCATTTGCTCTTTGCCTTCTAGGTTTTCGTGCTCTCCGAATCCCCTGCTGTAGCAACTGAGATCCGCAGAGAACCATACCTCTCTGTACTGGAGATTTTGAGGAAGTGAGACCGTAATCTCACTATTGTAGCGTGTGGTAGCCACACGGTTGCAATTCGTGGTGTGATTCACGTTTTGGAGTTGTTCTTCGCGTTTTGCTTTTTCTCCACGATTTTCCCATTGATCGTTCTCCTTCTACATTGCTCCGTTTGCAAAACCATTTGAATCAACTTGTTCTTTACAGTGAGGTGATCACTTTCACCGAAGGAATTTAACTAAAACCTCATGAACAAGTAGATCGATCGGTTTTCATTTTGGATCAACTTTTCTTCCCTCTTCTCGATTTCTCTCGATTCATCGATTTGGAGATAGGTTCGAGCCATGATCTCTTAGGGGTAGCTCACTATCCTCCTTGTGACTCTACTCACCAAGTTTGAACCCTAGAGGTTTCGTTTTGGGTGAGTTTGAGTCGAATCGGTGAAGAAACTGGTCTGCGTCGAGGTGACCGAACGCTCGCAGTTCATCGACCAGACGCTCCCTGTGAGTCCGGTCGTTGAACACATAAACTGTGTTTCCGTCGCGACTTGACCGGACGCTCGTCCTGAACGTGACCGGACGCACCCCTCCTACTGTTCACGGTTTTTGTCTGATTCGACCGGACGCTCTGTTGTTGACCGGACTCTTCACTCTAGTGCGTCCGGTCAGAAACAGTAAGGTTCCAGATTGGTTTTTTCCTGACCGGACACGTCCGGTGACCACTGACCGGACGCTGGCCAAAGTCCGGTCAGTACAACTTCGTTTGTTTTCGTCCGTAGCTCGTTCGTCCGTTGTTTGTTTTGGTTTCCGGCTTTTACGTTGGGTTTCTAGAGTTGTGTAGTGTCTCGCTGTGCTTCTCGGAAGCATCCACCTTACATCTAGGGTCGTGGACACTATTCAAGCTCTAGGCTTGCTCTTGGGGTATTTCACGGGACAGTGGCAACACGTTTCTGAAAAGAAATTTTGAAGCTCCCATTCACCCCCCCCCCTCTGGTCGCTTTCTGGTAGCACTTTCGGTCCTTCACTTCCCAATGATGAAGCCCTTCTCAATGAGGAAGTCCCAGAGGCGCTCGTACCATGCTCTTGGGGCTTGCTTGAGCCCATATAGCGCCTTGGACAACCTATAAACATGATTAGGATATCTAGGGTCTTCAAACTCGGGAGGTTGATCAACATAGACTAGTTCATTTATGAAGCCATTTAAAAAAACACTTTTCACATCCATTTGATATAATTTAATGTCATGATGTGATGCATATGCAAGGAGGATACAGATGGCTTCTAGTCTTGCAACCGGTGCAAAGGTCTCTCCAAAATCTAAGCCTTCAACTTGAGAGAACCCCTTTGCCACTAGCCTTGCTTTGTTTCTAATAACCTTGCCTTGATCATCTTGCTTGTTTCTAAACACCCATTTTGTTCCAATGACTCTTGCGCCTTTAGGTCTCTCTTCAAGTGTCCAAACTTGATTGCGGGTGAAGTTGTTCAATTCTTCATGCATGGCATTCACCCAATCCGGATCACTTAGAGCTTCATCTACAATGGTAGGCTCAACAAGAGAAACAAAGGAGTGATGTTCAATAAATAAAGCAAGTTTTTGAGATCGAGTCATTACACCCCTTGTTGGACTCCCTATGATGAGATCTTGAGGATGAGCTTGTAGTAGAGGAGTAGTCCTTTGATCAACCACTTGAGGGGTCGCTTGAGGAGCATCAACATCTTGAGCTTGTACCACCATTTGATCATGAGAGACAAGAGTATCTTCATTTGGATCCCTCCCATCTTTATCATCATCAAGTGGTACATTTGATGAGGATGGCTTGTCAATGACTCGCACATCATCATCATCACCATCTTTAGGCTTGATGGCTCCAACCGACATATTCTTCATTGCTTCCCTCAATGGTTCATCACCTACATCATCAAGATTCTCATGCTCTCCTTGAGAGCCATTAGATTCATCGAATTCCACATCATATGTTTCTTCTACCATCCCTGTGGCATGGTTGAATACTCGATATGCTTTGGACTTCAATGAGTAACCAACAAGAAAACCAATATCACATCGGCGTTGGAACTTCCCTAGGTGTTGGCACTTCTTGTAGATGTAGCATTTGCATCCAAACACCCTAAAGAAGGATACATCCGGTTTCTTGTTGTTGAGTAGCTCATAGGGGGTCTTGCCAAGAAGACGATGGGGGAACAACCGGTTGGATGAATAGCATGCGGTGTTGATTGCTACCGCTCAAAATCTTTCCGATGTAGAGTACTCATCTAACTTAGTTCTTGCTAGGGTGATTAGTGCACGGTTCTTCCTCTCAACTACCCCATTTTGTTGTGGTGTATATGTTGCAGAGACTTCATGCTTGATCCCAACTTCATCACAATATTGCTCAATGTGGGTGTTGTCAAATTCTTTCCCATTATCACTTCTAATCTTTTTGATCTTCAAGTCAAATTCATTTTGGGCTCTCTTGGCAAACTTCTTGAATGAAGGGGTTGCTTCGGATTTATCATGAAGAAAAAACACCAAGTGTATCTGGAGTAATCATCAACAATCACTAGGCAATAGAGATTTCCACCCAAGCTAGCATATGATGTTGGCCCAAATAGATCCATATGAAGTAGCTCCAACTCTCTTGATGTTGATACAAATGCTTTGGTTGGATGAGTATTTGCAACTTGCTTGCCGGCTTGACATGCACTACACAATTTTTCCTTCTCAAATTTGACATCCTTCAAGCCTCTAACCAAATCCTTCTTCAATAGCCTGTTGAGAGTGTTCATTCCCACATGTGTCAATCTTCTATGCCATAGCCAACCAAGAGATTGCTTTGTGAACAAACATGTCTTCAAGTTGGCATCTTCGGAGGAGAAATCCACTAGATAGAGATTGTTGTATCTAAAGCCTTGGAAGATCACTTGTGTATCATATTTCTTGGTCACAACCACTTCTTTGTTGGTGAACAAACATTGAAAGCCAAGATCACATAGTTGCCCAACGGATAACAAGTTCAAGCTCAATGAAGCAACAAGAAGCACATTAGAGATGGTATGATCATTTGATATTGCCACTTTGCCCAAACCCTTCACATTGCCCTTTGAGTTGTCACCAAATGTAATCTTTTCTTGGTCATTGACATTCTCTTCTAGTGAGGTGAACATCCGGGGATCACCGGTCATATGTTGTGTGCAACCGCTATCAATCACCCAATGAGATCCACCGGTCTTGTAGTTCACCTACACACACAAGAAATCAAGCTTGAGCTTTCGGGACCCAAACTTGTTGAGGTCCCTTAACCTTCTCAACTAGAGACTTTGCAACCCATATTTGCTTTGGCCTATTCTTGTTAGGAGGCCCCATGAACATAACTTTCACTTTGCCACTAGAATCTTGTCTAAGCATGTAGTGAGCATTGAAAGCAAAGGGCCTAGCATGCTTCGGCAATGGTGTGGGTTTTGGCTCTTCACATTATGAGCAAAGTGTCCTTCTTTTCCACACTCATAGCATCTTCCCAACTTCTTCTTCTTTGGCTTTGTAATGCTTTTTTGTTGCTTCATCTTCTCTTCAAGAAAGCCAATACCATTTCTATTTGTCTTCATCACGGTGTTCATGAGTAGCTCACTTTGAAGACATTGACCCTTGGTGAAGTTTCTCAACCCGGTGGTGAGGTGCTCTTTCTCCTTCTTTAGATTGTCATTCTCTTGTTGGAGTTCCAATTGGGATGGTGTCATCTTGTAATCCCTCTCCATCTTCAATCTCTTGTTCTCTTCTTTTAGCATGTCTAGCTCAAGTGTCATGCTATAATCTTCATCTTGATTTTCAACAATGACTTGCTTTGTGGTTGCTAGCTTCTCTAGATCACTCTTGAGCTTTGCATTCTCACTCTTGATCTTGACATAGTCATCATAGTGATCGGCCACAACCACTTTCTTGCCATTGCCACTAGCTCTTTGATCATCATGCTCACTAACCAAGTCCTCACAAGATGTTGCTATGTCACACTTAACAACAAGGTTAGAAGCATCATGTGTCTCATGAGAAAGCATATCATACGCAATAGTAAGAGCATCATGATCAACTTTAACTTGAGTGTATTGTTCTTTGAGTGAAGCATAACTAGTGGTAAGGTCACTATGCATCTTATCAAGTTTTTAATTTTTAGCTTTGAGCTCCTTGTTAGAGGACTTGAGCTCCTTGATGGAAGATGACATAGTAGCAAGTTCATTTTCCAACTCATCACTAGCATGTGTGGCATTTTTGTACTTTTCAACAAGAGATTCATTATCATGAACAAGCCTTTCATTTTTAGCTCTAGTCTTTCTTATGATTTTAGAGTAGTTGTTTAGAAAATCAACAAGTCATCATAAGAAGGAGCTTGGAACTCTCCATCATTCTCATCATCACTAGAGTCATCATCACTTTGTACCTTCTGGTCACCCTTTGCCATGAGGCATAGGTGTGTAGAGGATGATAGCGACAATGGTGGTGGTGGTGTAGATGTCTCAATCACTAGAGCGGCCACCTTCTCCTTCTCATCATCACTATCTTCATTGGATGAGCCACCGGAGGAGTCAATGTCGGTGAGCCAATCACCAACAATGTAAGCCTTGCCACCTTTCTTGGGGTATTGCTTCTTCTTCTTGCCATCCTTCTTGTAGGGCTTCTCACTCTTCTTCTCATCTTCGCTAGATGAGTCATATTTCTTGCCCTTGTTCTTGTTCTTGTAGCTCTCTTTCTTGGGCTTGGTGAATTGATGAGCAAGATGGCCAAGGTCACCGCAATTGTAGCAATCCATTTCGGATAGTGGCCTTCTCTTGCTACTTGTGAAGAACTTCTTCTTTCTTGAGTCGAAGTTGACTCCATTCTTGTGAAGCTTCTTCAACATCTTGGTGGTCTTCCTCACCATGAGAGCAATGTTGGAATCATCTACATCATCACATGTGCTCTCATGATGCACCTCAATAGCCTTGGACTTGCCCTTCTTGTCATAGCCTGCTTTGAAGGCCAAGTCCTTCTTCTTATCGGTGGAAGAGCCACCACTTGGTGTGATGTGCATGTACATCTCATGAGCATTGATCTTCCCCAAGACTTGTGTTGGTGTGGATGTGGAAAGATCACCATGATGTAGCACGGTCACAATATGTCCATATTTGTCAATTGGAAGGACACATAGAATCTTCCTCATAACGTCGGATGGTTGCATTTGTGTGAGGCCAAGTCCATTGAGCTCTTCTACAAGAACATTCAAGCGTGAGTACATTTCATTTGCACTTTCATGAGCAAGCATTTCAAAAGCATGTAACTTTTGCATAACCAAATGATAACGCTCCTCACGCTCACTCTTGGTTCCCTCATGGAGCGCACAAATGTTATCCCATAGATCATGGGCATTCTTGTGGTTCCGGACGCAGTTAAACACATCTTTGAAAATGCCTCTAAAAAGGATGTTTTTGGCTTTTGCATTCCATTTCACATTCTTCTCCTCATTAGGAGTAAGGCTTGTAGGCTTGGGAAAGCCGGTGATCGCGGCTTCGCGGCATTTAACATCAACCGCTTCTAGGTACGACTCCATACAAATTTTCCAATATGGGAAGTTGTCTCCCTCGAACATGGGAGGTGGTACATCACCTCCGGACATCTTAACTCTAGGCGGTTAAGCCTAAATCGAGAGCACGAGGCTCTGATACCAATTGAAAGGATCAAGATGCCCAAGAGGGGGGGTGAATTGAGCTTTTCTAAAACTTTAGCACAAATTAAACCCTATCAAGCCCAATTAACCCCTTGTGCCTAGAAGTGTGTTTCTTTATACTCTACCGCACAAAAGACTATCACTATGCCATTTCTACTCTAGCAAACCAATTCAAGTATGAATGAACAACAAGTAAATTGCGGAATTGAATTGCTCAAATGTAAATGCATAAGTAAAGAGAGTAAAGATGACACGACGATCTTTTTTCCGAGGTATCGAGGTGTTGGCACACCCCCTAGTCCATGTTGGAGCACCTGCGCAAGGGTATCGCTCCCCTTGATCCGCGCAAGGATCAAGTGCTCACTATGAGCTGATTCTTCATCACTCCGGCCCGGTGAATCGCTCACTACCGGTCACAAGCCTTCTTGGGTCATCCACAAGCCTCCGGATGATCACCAAGCTTCACGATCACCACCAAGCCATCTAGGTGATTCCGATCACCAAGAGTAACAAGCTAGAACTCTCACTTGACCAAGCCAAGGCCAAAGAGATGGATGGATGCACACTTGCTACTCAATTCTCACTAGGAGGTCACTAATTCTCGCGATTAGCAAATCTCTCAACCTCACTAGGGCTCTTGCACTTTCTCACACTCACAATGTGTCTCTCAGCAAATGGAAGTGGAAAGAACACTCTAATGGAGGAGGGGGAGGAGTATAAATACTCCCCCCAAGCGGCCATCCAAAAGAGCACTGAACTGGGCATTTTTCGGGGCATTGGACACTCCGATGCCTGGCATCGGACGCGCCGATGCCCTCGACCCAACGGTCAACTGTACTTCCTGTCAGACACTTTAAAGGGACATCGGACGCTGGGCAGCGTCTGATGCCATCGCATAGGACGCGTCCGATGCGATTCTGACCTCTCTGGAACCTCTCTGCATTAGCCCAAATCTCCCGAGCCGTAGCGAGGTGAGAAACGCGATCAAACCCACTCATGCTCAGACATGAGAAAAGAGCGTTACGAGCTCGGCTATTGGCATCGTGCTCATCGATCTGATGCTGAGTCGCACGAGCAACCAAGACCACGTAATCGGCAGAGTTGCAAATATCCCAAATGGAAGCACCCAAACTCTGCAGATAGGCCGACATGCGTATCTTCCAATACGCATAGTTCGTCCCATCGAAAAACGGCGGTTTGCCCACACCGCGATCCATGTCGCCTTCTGTGGATCTGGAACCGGTTAAGGTGGAAGATCCTTAACCTGCTCTGATACCAATTGAAGGATCGAAAGTGCTACCAGAAAGCGACCATAGGGGGGGTGAATGGGAGCTTAAATTTCTTTTCAGAAACTAATAGCCTCTGTCCCAGAAAATCAACCCCAAGAGCAAAACCGATGCGCGTGATGTCCACGACCCAAGAGAATGGGTGGATGTTCCCTAGGAACACAGCGAGACACCACAGAAACTTCCTCACCCAAGTTCACGCAAGTCAACTAGTGACAGGATGAACTTTGGGTAACCTCAACCTCCCCCGAGCAACGCGATGGGGATTCAGGCTATTTTACAAAGCGGGAAGCCCGATTTCTGTAGAGCACGAAGTTGGAAATCCAACGCAAAAGTCGGAAATCAAAACGAACAACCTCGAACCGCGGACGAAACTGCGCAAACTCAGCAGCATCGGACGCTGGCAGCGTCCGATGACCAACAACGGACGCGTCCGATGCAAACAGAGCCAATCTGGAACCTTACTACTGCAATAGACATCGGACGCTGCTACAGTGAAACAGTAGCGTCCGTCTGCGACCCCCGGCGCGCGTCCGATGACAACGGACGCTCCGATGATCAGCGTTCGATGCTCCTTTAAAATCACTCCACTGTCAGGTGACACGTGGCAACAGGCCGCTGCTCCGTTGTGACGAACTCAGCGTCCGATGCTCCCAGGTTCAGCGTCCGATGGTCCCGAAACAGCGCTGTTCTTCCGCGAAATTCACCTGATCTCCTCCGAATCAAAAGCGCTAAGGCCTAGACTTGGTATGAGGAGTTCCAAGGATGTTAGTGAGCTATCCCAAAAGAATCATGGCTCGAACCTAACTCCAAATCGGTGAATTGGAAGAATCCAGGACTAAGGAAGCAAAACCGATCCAAAACAAAAATCGACCGATCTACTAGCTAGTGAGATTAAAGGAGAATTCCTTCGGTGGAAAAAAGTGCCTCACGATCTAGAACAACTTGTTTCAAACGGATTTGCAAGAGATGCACCGAGCAAAGAGATCGATCGACGGGAAAAACGTGGAGAAAAGCAACCCGCAAAGAACACGAACAAAACGCGAATCACAACCACGAATTTGCAACCGTGTGGCTACCACACCCTACAATAATGAGATTACGGTCTCACTTCCTCAAAATCTCATGGGCACAGAGGTATTGTTCTCTTCTCTGTGGATCTCAAATTCGCTACAGCAGGGGAGAGGGAGGAGCAGGAAACCTAGAAGCAAAGAGCAAATGACTGAGATAGATGGGGAGGTGGTGTCTCCCCTATTATCCTAATTCTAACTATTCCTAATTCCCACTCTACCCCTAACTACTTACAGAGCAAACCAGCTAAACCCTAAGGTTATTCTGGACCAACTCGATGGTAGGTGGATCCGACGGCCACGCCCGCACAACTGGTAGCGTTGCCTCGACGCAACCTCACCGATTGCCGCCACGTGCCGCCCACGCTCTGCCGTCCTTTTCCCGGACGTCGCACCCTCAGTTTTGAGGCCCAAACCGGGAAACCAACCTTCACAGCCAACCCCCGGTTTTGAGGCCCAAACCGGGAAACCAGCCCACCGTCGCCTGAGTTTTGTGACCAAAACTCAGAAACCCACAGCACCCAGGTTTTGAGGCCCAAACCTGAAAACCGTCATCAGCCCGAGTTTTGTGGCCAAACTCAGAAACCATCAGCACCCAGGTTTTGAGGCCCAACCTGGAAACCGTCCACCCGATATTTTTTTCTCTGGCTCTACCACCAAACCGAAGCTGTAGAGGGATGCACCACCCGTGCACCCCGTCCACCGACACGTGTCCCCAGGTCCTCGACCCGGGCAACACCGTGCCCGCAAGTCCCCGCTCGTCGTTGTCCCAGGCTGCCAGCCACCACAGCTGATCCTCGGGCCACCGATCCTCCAGTCCAAGCCTCACGTCCACCCTTCGCCACTCTCGGTCCATCGGCATGGCACGTCTCTACTTGACCTTCACCTCCGCCCTTCGCCACTCTCGGTCCATCGGCATGGCACGTCTCTACTTGACCTTCACCTTGCCTCTGATCACTGTATCCGTGCTCGACACCTGCACAACACAAGCCAAAGAACATGCGCATTATCCCAGTTGACAATCACTCATCACTCAGAGACTCGGCATACTCCCAAGTATCCGCACAACTATATATATCTGATTATTAATGCTTTATTTTGGATACACCTGTATTCACCTTAATCCAAATATATTGTGGTGAATTAGATGTAAATTAGTTTAGCTGTTTAGCATGTTCCTCTCTCTTGCTCATTTTCGTTGTTTAGCTGTCTGATCGTTTCCTGTTTTGGCAAAAAAATCCGCAACTTTCCTTTTTTGAAAAGTTTTCTATTTTCAGTAAAAAAATTCATAACTTTTTTTTTTTTGGAAGCTATAAAGTTATATGCATAACTTACATGTACAACTTATAACGATAAATTATATGGAAATATGGAAATACAAGAGTCATGAAACATAACTTTTTTACAAAAAGTTATTAAACACAAAGAAATAAATTAATTTATAACTTATATCAAAACTTGCAAACATAAACAGTTATTAACACATAAAGAACCAATTGTTATAACTTATATCAAAACTTAGAAACACAAAAATCATGAAACATAGCTTATGTATAAAAGTTTATCAAAACATATCTTGTGTACATAAATTAGTTCATACAACTTGTGTTATCTATACAACTTATAAACCTACCAAATGAAGTTCTGATAAAACTTATGTTAATAAGTTCTACTCCGCAAAATGTTATACTAAAAGATGTGGCAGTATAATTTTTTGTGTAGGACAGTATTTTTTTAAAAGGAAAGTTTTATGTATAATTTGCTTGTATAATTTATGAATGACTTAGATATAAAGTTATACGTATAAGTTATCAAGAAATTAGACGTATAAACTAATATCGTTGTATATTAGTAGAAAAACGAAAATTGTGTACTAAATAATATATATAATAAAAAGGTAAAATTAAAAATTAAAACAAAAGAAAAATAAACAGAGAAAAAGTAGAAGAGATATGTGTCGGTGGTAATAAAAGGGTCCCAATCAACGCACACACCCGAACGCTCCTCTCCCTCGCCCGAGCCCTCCCAGCAAGGCCTCGGCGAACACTCTATTCCGTCTCGCCCGAGCCACTCACCAACCAGGCCTCGGGCGATACGCTCTATCTCCGTCTCGCACGAGCCCTCCCAACCAGGCCTCGGGCGACGCCTCTATCTCCGTCTCGCCCGAGCCCTCCCAGCCAGGACTCGGGCGAACGCTCTTCTCCGTCTGACCGAGGGCCCTTCCCAGCCAGGCCTCGGGCGAAACCCGTCTCGCCGAGGCCCTTAAAAAGCAAGGGGAATGGACGAGCGACAAGGAACGGCTCTGTCTCGTCTCGCCCGAAGCCCTCCCAGCCGGCCTCGGGATGAGCGCGCACCCAAACCTCGAGCCTACGCCACGGACCTCGAGCCACATAGGACAGTCGGCCCCAGCCCAGTAAACACGCATTATGCCTTCACCTACTTCGGTCATGTCCACTAGTGCACAGCATGTACCACAGTAAATCGGTGTAAAGGTCCAAGTCGCGTTTCACCACAAGCATGGGCAAAGGCACCAGTACAGCACTGTTCGGGCCAAGCCAGGCACTGTAACACCTCGAGGCCGGCGCCGACGCCCCCCCCAGCCCTGTACTGTTGTAACCCCTCGAGGCAGGCTATCGCCCCTCGAGCCCTGCACTTGGAACACCCTCGAGGTCCGCTTCGCGCCCCTTCAGCCCCCGTGCAACACCTATCGAAGCCGGCTCCGCGCCTATCGAGCCTAACTACTTCAATGCTATTGGAGGACGGTACCCCAGACCGGGGGACCCCGCCGCTACTGTACATTCCGAAGGTGAATGGTGCTTTGATACGAGACTCCCGCACTTGTCGCCCACCACGTCAAGCGACCCAGGATGGAGCCAACGACCAAAGAGGACCATCAAACAGCGACGAATCACATCGGCTCCATGAGCCCCGCCAAGACAGGCGTTCCATTACCTTTCCGTAGGGAGACACCATATGACGCCCGACACATGTTAACACTTTAATGTAACCCTGGCCTCCCAGCTTGCTCTATAAAAAGGGGACGCGTAGGGCGCCGTCGATTCAAAAGACAAAGAGAGAACGACACACACACGAGTCGAGCGCAGCAAGACAGAGTCCGGACTCCGGGTCCACGTTCACTTGAGGCGTGTATTCTGCCCGCGATGTACAAGCACTTAGGTGCAAGTAACTAGCGACACTTCCCCCCCGACTGGACGTAAATAGGGCCTTCTTAAGCCCAGAACCAAGAGATAAATCCTTGGTCCCCTTGCATCACCCATTTCCCAAGGAAGAGAAGCACGCGATCGTATACTCGTTGGTGTGATACCACGGGTGACGAAAACCACCGACAGTTGGCGCGCCAGGTAGGGGAACTTCGCGTCTGTCTGAGACGATTTCTCGTTGATCCTGGATGGTGGCTTCATCCCTCTTCCGTTCTCGGCTGGTGCCGTCGCTGGTTCGGGAAGCCTCGAGTTCATTGGCCACAGGCAAAACGGCAACGAGCTGACTCTGCTCGCCACGGAGGGCCTGGGCGGATGTGGTGTCACGCCACCCCGCGAGGGAGCGTGACGCGTCGCCCGCAACACACCACACGTGCAACGTCGGGCGAGCGCGCCATCGTCACCGTCGTCGTCGGGCGCAGGAGGCGGTGCCCGCGGCAAACACCTAAGCCCCCGTAAGCCGGGGCAGGGTCCCCCCCAAGGGAAACCCCCCAACGGCGCGCGGGCGGGCGGAGGAGACCTCCAGGGCGCACCACGCTCCGCTAGCGACTTCGCATTTTGTTCCCCCAATCATGCGTACGGACCGGAACCAAGCCAGAGGCCTCCGAGCCGTGCGCGCGTCGAAGCCCGCTAGGCCCCTCCCGCACGGGTAGCGCCGCGACGACGGCCAGCGGTTCCCGTCGGCCTCGACAACTCTGCGGCTGCTACGCCCACCGCCTCGACGAGCGCCATTTTGTTTTCCCCCAAAGGGCCAGACGGTGGCGGACCGGGAGGCAGCGTTCGGGCGCGCGGCTGGCAGCCCATGGCCAGCCTGGAAATCGTCCACCCCCCGTGCATCGATCGCGACTTCTTGCGGACCCCTCGAAGCCACCGCGGCGAGCTACCGTCGGAGAATGGTACCGCGAGCTGCGGTCCCAGCATCGGCCAAGGCGGAGTGCCGTCAGGGCTTCCGACTCCGACGGAATTACGACTACCCGACCCCGACCTCTGGATCCCACCAGGGAGTGCTTCCAACTCGAGGGGTCGTATGCGGATACGAGGACGAAGGCGACGACGACAGGCCGGGGCCCTCGACCTCAGAGGGAACCCTAGAGAGTGTTGGCCGCAGGCAGGCGGATTCACGCGTTTCTGGGAAGGGACGAAAAACCTCCAGCACCGCGGTACCGCCTAAGCACGACGATGGCGGGCGGCGCAACTCGCACAAGTGCAAGAGGCAATCGACAAGCCGAGAGGAACGGCGACACCTGCTGCAGCTCCGGACAAACCCGATGCAGGAACCACCACAGCCCCGAGGAGCCGAGGATCGAGGGCCGGGCTCGAGAGGGTCCACCGGCGGATACTCGAGGACGGGTGGCACCAGCCACGCCCTGAGGATGTTCCCGCAGCTGGGCAGAACGTGTGGTTATGCGGCAGGCTATGATGCTCCGTGACCTGCCGGCCATCTCCACCCCGATGCCAGGCGCATGCTCGCGAAGAAATGAAAAAAAACCTCCTCGAGCAGCCCGCAGCGGTGGTAACAGCGCCACCCCCCCCGGAAGAGAGCCTCGGCGCGTCACGCCGACGCGGAGAAAAGCCTCGGGGAAGGGAAACCGGCGGACAAGCCCCCCACGAACGCTCGTGAGCATCAGAACATCCACCACCGGAGCCTCTTCGAGCTAGGCCAGCCCGTCCCACGCGAAAGGATCGTCGACAAACCCCCCCCCGGCCACTCGAGACCACAACCACAGACGAACCGGCAAACGACCTATCACCGACGGGCAAGGATAAGGGGCACCAAGAGCATGGCTTATAGCGGCCATCCCCGAGGGGCGCGCCGCTACGACAGCGACGAGGACCGGCTGACCGTCACATCGAGGGCCTACGGGGGACAACGAGTCTTAAGCCGTGCATCCGCAGCTCGACCTCCACGATCCGACTTCCGACCGCCGACCAACATCCGTGAAATATGGACGGGGAGGGGTCGACCCAAGCTCTGGCTCTCGGATGTTCCGCCTTGGGCTGCCAACTAGGCGGACGAAGACGACGAGCGGTGGGTCATACGTCCAACTCCCCACTTACCTCTCGGACACCGCCCGCCGGTGGATCGAGGGGGGGCTCCCGACGGATCGATCCATGACTGGGGACCGACCTACCTAGGTCAGGGGTCTTCAGACCGGAAATTTAAGGGGACCTGCAGTGCGTCCAGGGCAACCCCTGGGTGGGACCTACGGCGTTGCAGGCAGGCGGCGGACGAGCAACTCCGCGAATCGCTCGACGGTTCTCGAAGACAGGTCTCGAGCTCCCCCACGTGCGCTGACGAGGACGTATCTCAGCGTCCTCGCGGGCAAAACATGCCCAATGAGGTGTTCATGAGCTAGGACGCTACCGTTTCCAGGGACGGTCGAGGACCTGATGGATCGCGTACCGCTTGCTCGGGGGACGAAGCCAAGTGGAGTGGGGGCCTTCTTTGGCCGTACCCCGGACAAAAGGCAAGGCGGTGATCGCGCCGGAGGGCTACAACAAGGGCAACGACGCCAAGAACGACAACAATGACGGCAACAAAAGGAAGAAAAACAAACGCAAGGGCCAGAAGACGAAGCGTGGCGCCGATGACGACGACGACAAAGAGGTGCTCGCGGGCGCCCTCGAGCCTAAGAAGCCTCGAGGCCCCCCCGATGGGGCTGTTTTCGACCAGATGCTCGAGGATCCCTGTACCTACCACAGGGGCCCCGTAAACCACAAGTTGAAAGACTGCCGACTGTTGAAGGGCTACTACTCCAAGCTCGGCGATAAGAGGGAAGACGCGCCTAAGGGAAAGGATACCGATCGACGCGGCGGCAGAAACGCAGATGGCGACTTCCCCCCGGTGCGCGACTGCTACATGATCTACGGGGGGCCGACCGTCGGGCTCTCAGCTCGAGAAAGAAAGAAGGAGCGCCGGGAATCTTTTCGCTTGACCACGGCGCCCCCCGGTATCTTGACTGGTCCGATGCGCCAATCACGTTCGACCGTTGACGACCATCCGGACCATGTCATAAACCCGGGGGCTTACCCCCTCGTCGTCGACCCCATCATAATCGACGTTCGGTTCTCCAAGGTGTTGATGGATGGGGGCTCGAGCCTCAACATCATATACCTCAAGACCCTCGACCTCCTGGGGGATTTCAGAGGGACAGCTCCGACCCAGCGTCGGGGGGTTCCACGGAGTAGTACCAGGAAAGAAAGCCCACCCCCTTGGGCGCATCGACTTGCCGGTCTGCTTCGGCACGCCGGCAAACTTCCGACAGGAAACGCTCACCTTCGAGGTGGTCGGCTTCCAAGGACCTACCACGCCATCATCGGCCGGCCAGGCTACGCCAAGTTCATGGCGATTCCTAACTACACGTACTTGAAGCTCAAGATGCCGGGGCCAAAAGGGGTCATCACCGTTGACACCTCCTACGAGCACGCATACCACTGCGACGTGGAGTGCGTCGAGCGGGGGGAGGCCAACGGTCCCACCTCGACTCGCTCGAGGCCTTGGCAGCTCTGGCCACCGAGGGGGCCCCAGAAGCAAAGCGTCACGCCGGCACCTTCGAAGCCGGCCGAGCACACCAAGCAAATACCCGTCGACCCGACCTCGGCCAATGGCAAGACGCTGACCATCAGTACCAGCCTCGAGCCCAAATAGGAAGCAGCGCTCGTCGACTTTCTCCGCGCGAACATCGACATGTTTGCGTGGAACCCCTCGGACATGCCGGGCATACCGAGGGAAGTCGCCGAGCATGCCTTGGAGATCCAGGCCGGGTCCAGACCGGTGAAGCAACGCCTGCGCCGCTTCGACGACGAAAAGCGCAGGATCATCGGCGAGGAGGTGCACAAGCTTTTGGCGGCCGGATTCATCAAGGAGGTATTTTACCCAGAGTGGCTAGCTAACCCTGTACTAGTTAGGAAAAAAAATGGAAAAAACGCGGATGTGTGTAGATTACACTGGTCTGAATAAAGCATGTCCAAAAGTTCCATTTCCTTTACCTAGAATTGACCAGATCGTCGATTCCACTGCTGGGTGCGAAGTGCTTTCGTTCCTTGATGCGTATTCCGGCTACCACCAAATTAGGATGAGAAAATCCGATGAGCTCGCGACCTCTTTTATCATGCCATTTGGTATGTACTGCTATGTTACGATGCCCTTTGGCCTTCGAAACGCCGGGGCAACGTACCAACGATGTATGCAACACATCTTTGGCGAGCACATAGGCAAGACCGTCGAGGCCTACGTCGATGACATCGTGGTTAAAACCAAAAAAGTAGGGAACCTCATCAGCAACCTCGAGACCACGTTCGAGTGCCTCCGGGCCAAGAATGTGAAGCTCAACCCCGAGAAGTGTGTCTTTGGTGTGCCTCGAGGCATGCTACTTGGCTACATCGTCTCGCAACGGGGGATCGAGGCAAACCCTGAAAAAATCTCAGCAGTCACGAGGATGGGCCCGATTCGTGACCTCAAGGGCGTACAGAAAGTAACAGGCTGCCTAGCCGCTCTCAGCAGATTCATCTCGAGGCTGGGAGAAAAAGCACTACCCCTCTACCGCCTACTCAAAAAGACGGAACACTTTGCGTGGACCGCCGAAGCCGAGGAGGCCTTAACCAAGTTGAAGGGGCTGCTAACTTGTGCACCAATTCTCGTGCCCCCGCGACCAGCCGAAGGTGACGGTTCCCCCGAGCCCCTCCTCCTCTATGTGGCCGCAACCACTCAGGTGGTTAGCGCGGTCATAGCCGTCGAGAGCACGAGGAGGGTCATACATTGCCGGTCCAGCGGCCGGTATACTTCACCAGTGAGGTACTCTCCGAGGCCAAGGTCCGATACCCGCACATCCAAAAGCTGCTCTACGGCATCATCGTCACAAGGCGCAAGCTCCAGCACTACTTCCTCGCTCATCCTGTAACGGTGGTGTCATCCTTCCCCCTCGGAGAGATCGTCAACAATCGGGAGGCCACGGGGCGCATCGCCAAGTGGTCCGCCGAACTGATGGGGGAGACCATCACCTATGCCCCGCGAAAGGCCATCAAATCGCAAGCGTTGGCGGACTTCGTTGCTGAATGGACCGACACTCAGCTCCCGCCGGCACAGATTCAGGCCGAACTCTGGGCCATATACTTCGACGGATCCCTCACGAAGACGGGGGCGGGAGCAGGCCTGCTCTTCATCTCACCCCTCGGAGTACACATGCGTTACCTGCTTCGCTTGCACTTCCCCGCCTCCAACAACGTCGCCGAGTACGAGGCCCTTGTCAATGGGCTGCGCATCGCCCTCGAGCTCGGGGTCCGACGCCTCGACGCCCGAGGAGACTCGCAGCTCGTCGTCAACCAGGTTATGAAGGCTTCGAGCTGCATCGATCCCAAGATGGAGACATACTGCGGGGAGGTGCGCAAGCTAGAAGACAAGTTTTACGGCCTCGAGCTCAACCACATAGCTCGGAAGTACAACGAGGCCGCAGACGAGCTGGCAAAGTTGGCGTCCACGCACGGCACGGTACCGCCAGACGTCTTCTCGAGGGACGTCTTCGAGCCATCCGTCAAAATCAACCCGGGGGCTGGCCCCTCGACGCCACCCCTCGAGCAGGACACGGGGGCTCGACTCTCAACACCACCCCTCGAGAAGGACCCCTCGACGTCCGCAGAGGCGATGCAGGTCGACGCACACGCCCCTTCGTCATCACGGCCCCTCGACTTGCGGACGCCCTACCTCGACTACCTGACGCGAGGCGAACTACCAGAAGACAAGACGGAGGCCCGACGCATCGCTCGGAGGGCCAAGACCTACGTCATCTACGGCGACGAACGGGAGCTATACCGACGAAGTCCGACTGGAATCCTTCAACGCTGCATCCCACTCGAGGAAGGGCGCAAGCTCCTCAACGATATGCACTCGGGGGCTTGCGGCCACCACGCAGCGCCGAGGGCCCTGGTTGGCAACGCCTTCCGACAAGGCTTCTATTGGCCGACCGCCATTGGGGATGCCAAGCGTTTGGTCCAAGCATGCCATGGGTGTCAATTCTACGCCAAGCAAACGCACCAGCCCGCACACGCCCTACAGATGATCCCAATCACTTGGCCATTTGCCGTTTGGGGGCTCGACCTCGTGGGTCCCCTCAAAAGGACAAGTGGAGGGTACACACACATGCTCGTGGCCGTCGACAAGTTCACCAAGTGGATCGAGGCTAAGCCGATAGGTGACCCCACCTCCGAGAGGGCTGTCGAGTTCATCACCAAAATCATGTACCGGTTCGGGGTGCCTAATGTCATCATCACCGACAATGGCACCCAATTCACGGGCAAAAAGTTCACCAACTTCTGCGATGACAACAACATTCGCGTAACCTGGGCCTCGGTCGCCTATCCCCAATGCAACGGGCAGGTCGAGCGCGCCAACGGCATGATACTCCATGGGCTGAAGCCGAGGCTGTTCAAAACCCTCAAGAATTTCGGAAAGGGGTGGGCTACAGAACTCCCCTCGGTGCTGTGGGGCCTCAGGACTACGCCGAGTCGAGCCACCGGGTTCACTCCGTTTTTCCTAACCTACGGCGCCGAGGCCGTCTTACCTACGGACCTCGAGTATGGCTCACCTCGACTTCGAGCCTACAACGAGCAAACCAATGACGAAAGGCTCGCCAACGCCAAGGACCAGCTCGAGGAGGCCCGAGACGTGGCGCTCATCAACTCTGCACGCTACCAACAAACACTTCGATGCTACCACAACAAGCACGTGCGCAGAAGGGACCTGGCGGTGGGGGACCTCGTGCTTCGACGGCTGCAAGATAACCGAGGGCGCCATAAGCTCACCCCTCCGTGGGAAGGCCCATACACCGTGGCCGAAGTGCTCAAGCCAGGCACATACAAGCTCTATGACGACCAAGGCAGGATCCTGGCGAACGCGTGGAACATATCTCAGCTACGTCGCTTCTACCCTTAAGGGCCTCGAGGCCTTGTTCATTTTACTGCTTTGTACAAACACGTTGAATATGAATGGACCAACTCGTGCTCCATCTTTCATGTTCCTTAGCAACTCAAGGTAGCCTCGACCCTGCCTAGCTCAGGGTCGAGCCTCCCTCGGGGGCTGACAAGGGGGTAAACGCCCCCCAGACTCCGGAAAAAACGCGTGTTTTCTTTTCAAAAATTTGACCCTCGTCTCGACTCGCGCCTCGAATGAACTAGCGACGTCTAAATCTTAAAGTACCTCGAGCCTCCAAGGTCGGGGGGGCGTCGACGTAGACGGCCGCCTACGCCCCCGGGCTACGGTGCCCTACCTACGCCCCCCCTCGAGGGGCTCGCGACGTATCGAAGGAACACAGACTAAGTTAGCAGAAACTCGAGCTTGCGACAAAGAGAGGCGGTCAAACGCATTTGAAAAGAAAACAACTCTTTTTCATAAACAAAACACATATACATTCGGGTCTCGACGTACCCTCAGTTATGTCATAGAATTCTTACAAGGGCCTCGACGCCCAAATTTGGCACGCAGGCCTCAGTCCTCGTCGGTGCGGTACTCCTCCCCGAGGTCCACGATGGCAGGATCGACCTCGACGCCCGAGCTCGAAGGAGGAGGGCTCCCGACACCACTGCTGGCGTCAGGAGGCAGCACGTCCTCCTCGAAGATCTTCGCGAGCGACGTCCCCGGCCTCTCCATCTTCTCCAAAATTTTGTCGACACGGCGGTTGTTCCACTCCTCATCCTTCCCCTCGATCTCGATGAAGCCATTCGCGACAACATGGACCGGGAAGCGGAAACCGGAGCGAACGACCGCGAGTGTCTGCTTGACGCCGTGATGGAGAGCTTGCCGGACACGGTCCCGTGCGGCTGCGTCGAAGAAGCACAAGGCGTCGACCAAGGCATCGCCCCGAGCCATTGCACCTCCTGCCGCGGCCACAGGAGGAGCACCCCACATGGGGCCGAGCCGGTCGAGAGAAGAGCGAGCCCGCTCCGCCACCATCGTCTCGTCTTGGAGCTGGTCCAAGAGAGCCTGGTTCGTCTCATGGAGCTCCTCGACCGTCTTCTCGACCCCTGCGCAACAAACAAGGAAAAGTGAGACTGTGGCATAACAAAGAACTTCGAGAACCAAACAAGAACAAGGTATAAGCCTCACCATCGCAGTGTTGCCCCAGTGCGGCGAGGTCGCTGGTCAGGCCTTCAGCACGCTGCTCCAGCCTGCGCTTCTCGGCCAGCGTGAGGAGCTTCTCGGACCTAAGGTCCTCGATCAGCCGGCCCGCCTCTACCAGGGCCAGATCCTTGCGGATCACCTCCTGCCGCGCCGCCCCCTCGGCAGCTCGGGCGGTGGCGGCACCACTCACGGCGTCTTCGGCCTCTTTTCTCGCCGCCTCCGCTACGGCTCGGGCAGCGGCGGCCTCGCCACGGGCGTTAGCAGCCTCCTGCTTCGCCGCCTCGGCTTCAGCCCGGGCAGAGGTGGCCTCGCTTCGGGCGTCCGCGGCCTCCTTCCTCGACGCTTCGAGAACGGCGGCGGCCTCCTCCTTGGATCGGGCGACCTCGCCTCGAGCCACCCGGACCTCCGCCTCCGCCTCGTTAAGCCGGCTCGCCATCTGGGCATTCCGGCTCAGCTCCGCGCGGAGATCTCGAAGCTCCGCCTCGGCCCGCTCGAGGGCGGCTGACACCTGTGCGGATCGGCCTGCCTCCTCGGAGCAGGACCGCTCCGCCTCCGCCATAAGCACGGCCACCTCCCGGAAGATGGACCGCACCTCGCGCGGGGCCCCCCGCTGGGCCGGCTGCTCGATGGGGACCACGGCAAGGGGCGGGCTCAGTGGGACGGGAAATGGCCATATCGGTCGGTCGAGCTCGATGTCGGGCAGATCCTCCTCCGCCTCGAGCTGCCCCGACAGCGACCCGCCGCTCGACGGCACGGGCCCCGACTCCCTCCGTCCCTCCGCCGGCGCTTCCTGTTGCGGGTCGGTCGAAGGAAGGCTCGGCCCCGGGCCCTCTTCCCTGGCCGGGCCCTCCGGCGCCTTGACGGCGCTAGCCGGCACCTCGGGCGCCGCCACCATCATCGAGCCCGCGGAAAGGAGCGGCCCCTGCTCCAGCTCGTTTAGGAGGTCCTCCACCGTCGGCTCCTTCTCCGCCGACGCCTCTCCCCCCTTTCCCTCCTCCGCAGCCCGGCCCGTGCTGGTCGGAGCCAAAAGGGGCGCAGTCTCCTCAGCCCCAGACGTCGGCGGGGCCGTGCTCGCCCCAGGCGTTTCCCCCGGAACAACCGTCGTGGTGAGGGGAAGGATGGCGCTCCCAGTTGGCACCATCGCAGGAGGAGGAGGAGGGGGAGGAGGCAGCGCTTCGGCGGATGCAGTGGTGGCAGGCTCGATGCCATGAGCTGAGGCCCCTGCAAAACGAGATGACGGAGATGTCAGAACCAGGAAGAGTACCTCGACCCCTATGGTCGATGGCGACGGCCTCACCAAAATTCGCGACGATCATCCGGCCCCCTCGAGCCATGGCAGCTCGGGCCTTCTCCAGCCAAGCGGCCTCTCTAGCGGAGAAAGGTGCCATACCTCGAGGTGTCTGTGCCTTGACGGGGCTCGAGGTCTTGACCCGCTTGGACGAAGCGAGGTCCACCTCCTGGTAGGAGCGCTTCCCCCTGACAAGATGGAGATGGCACGCGTCATCAAAAGCAAAGAGGTGAAGCCTCACTACCGACGAAACCCAAGGAAACTACTCACCCGAAGCGGCGGCTGGGCCTCTTCCCGGAATCGCCGGACCCACTCGGGGGCTTCGAGCCTACCCCACGGCTCGAGCCCTGCGCCTGGGCCGTCTCCTCAGGGCTGGGATGGGGGGAGGGCTCCCGACGCCTCCCATGGCTCGACCTCGAGGGAGAGCCCTCTTTCCGCCCCACATCGCGGGAGGGCGACCGTACCGCCCTCGTGCTGACGTCGTGGCGCTCGCCCCGGCGCGGGCTCCGGGACCTGCTCCGGCGCCCGCGCTGGTGGTCGCGCCCTCCCGCGTCCGCTTCCGCGTCCCGGCGGCGATGCGGCGATGGACTCCGGGGACGCTCGCGCCCCTGGTCACGAGACGCTCGGGGGCTCCCTCCCCGACGCTCATGATGGCGCGGGCTCGACGCCTCTTCTTGGCGCCCACTCCTCCGCGGGCTCGACGGCGCCCTTGACGGCTCGCGGGGGTCGGGCCCGGAACCCTTCTCGACCTGTCGGCCGCCTCTCGAGGCCCGACCCCTCTCGAGACCCCCCGTCTGGGCTGACGCGGGGGCGGCCTCCGTTGGCGCTGTGGCCGAGGCGCTCCGGGTCCGGGGCTTCCTTACGACCGGGGGCGCGTCCGGCGCGGAGCTCGACGGACCTCGGGCCCCCGACGAGGCAGGGATCGGCGCCGCCTTCCGCGGTTGCGTCCCGCGTGCCCCTTTTGTCGGTGGAACCTCCAGTGTACCCTCCTGCACAGAGGAGCGGTCAGCCCTATCATCGACGAGCCCCGCGCGCGTCAAGCGCGCATCCATCCCCTCGTCGTCGTCCTCCTCCTCGTCACTACTCTCCTCCTCCGAGCTCGAGGAGCTCAGCTCGGGGGACCCGTCCCCAGGCTGACGGTTACGACGAGCCTTCGCCAGTCTCTGCTCCCGAGCTAAGCGACGCAAGTTTTTATCTTTCTCTTTCTTCTTTTTGGCATCCTTGCTCTCCTTGTCCTTTTGAGCAGAGAGGCGCCTCACCTGAGCATCCGCGGCGTCCTCCCTCACCGGGGGCCTCGACGCGCGACAAGTAAATGCCCCCTGAAGAAAGGAGAAGCGTGATGAGACAAACCACAAGACGGATGCGAACGGGTCGAAGGAGGAAGAAGGGGGAGGAGGCTCGAGATAGCTCGACTCGAGGGAGGCTTACCAGGTCAAGACACCCCTCGTCGGGTGCCATCGCAACCAGGTTGGAGAGTTCAGGGACGAACGGCCCCTGGATCGTGATCGACACCCGGGAGACGCCCTCGTTCCGGGACAGCCTCTCTTCGGCCATCCTCGAGCGATTGAGCGCCTCGAGCTGAGCCTGCGGGCCCATCTCGTGCATAAGAAGGGGGCGGTCCGCCAGCGGAAGGACTCTTCGCTGGTGGAACGCCCAAATGACCGCTTGCACGGTCAGCTTCTTCTCATCCACCAGCGTCTTCATCATCTCCATCAGCGGGGCCAGGTGGCGTTGCCTGTCCGCCGCAACGCCCCAGGTCCACTTCTCCGGGCGTCGAGTAAGGACCCTGCCGGTGTACTGCGGAAGGAGGCCACCTTCGTTCCGCAGATAGAACCAATGGTCGTCCCACCCGGCCTGGTTGGTGGATAGCTTGTATCGCAGGTACTCGCGGGGGACGTTGGCCGACGAGGTCCCCGCCCTCGCGGTGATGGCAAGGGAGCCCATGCGCACGGGCCGCCTCCCGCTGGGCTTCAGGGACTTGATGAAGAGCTCGCCCCGGAAGAGATGGACGAACATCTCCCAGTGCGGCTCCATCTTCAGGTACCCCTCGCACACCGCGGCGAATATGGCGGCATGCGAGATGGAGTTGGGGGAGAAGTGTTGCAGCTCCACCTCGAAATGGTGGACCAGCCCTCGCAAGAAGCGGCTCGGCGGGACGCCGAGCCCCATGCGGTGGTAGCGCGTGAAGCTCACCACGTACCCCTCCGGCGGGTGCGGCTCCCGGTGCTCCGCCGGCGGGATAACCCACCATGCGGGTCCCTCCTCCGGGTTGGGGCGCAGAAGCCCCTGGGCCACCAGCGAGTCCATCTCGCTCTGCGTCACCTTCGACGGGCTCCAGTCCTCGGCCGGCAGCATCTGTGTCTGGGCGGCCATGACGGTGGCGCGGCGCGGATCCGAGCGGCGGACGGGCGGCCGGAAATCCCCAATCGATTAGCTCGAAGGAAAGGGCGCGTAAAGGCTACGGCGGCGGCGAAGGCAAAGGCAAAGTAAAGGGTTCTTTTTCCCCTCTTTCGATATTTATAGGGGGAAGTCCAGACGGGCGCGATCTCCCACGACGTAAAAAGGTAACCGAATGCATTCAATGCGCCTACCTAACCGCGTCTCGAGCCGGGTGCAGGATACACGCGTTACCTCTCCATTCGCTCCACTACCCGGGCCCGCCACGACCGTCGCTCCGGCTTCACGCCCGCCGCTCTCCCCGACAGTTTCCGCCTAAAAAGGCGTGCCCAACGGGCAGAAGGACTCCCAGACGACGGAGGCTTCTTCATAAAGGTAAAAACGGGCCCCGGCCCTAAGTCTCGAAGCAGAGAAGGCTGGCCCTCGAAAAGGGTTCGACAGCCGGCTTCGAGCACCCGAGTCAGGGACACCAAGGGGCGCCACTCGCGGCAATACTCGAGGGCCGAGCCCTCGAGGCCCCTCACGTGTATCCAAGGCAGGGAGCTCGACGTGCAGTGAGATCCCCTCGGAGGGAGGCATCGAGCCACCGGGTCCTATCGAATGGACCCGGCACTCCTGCAGACTGAGCACCCATGCTTTATGAGACCGCCTCCGGGCCACAGTCGACCCCTAACGAACGGGGCACGAGCTCTCACTTGGATTCCCCGTTACCAGCTCACCGGGAACCTCGATACTCGCCCACTCGGGGTAGTACGAGGCATCCCCCCTCGCATCCGATCGAAAGGACTCGCGGGATGACAAGCCAGGGCAATCGGCATGCCAGACAGCTCGAGGAGCCGGCCAGTCGGTTCAGCCTGGCACCCCTCGACGAAAGAGGGTCTATAAACTCGGACAGTTGCGACTAATCTCTTTTCTTCATGTGAGCATGAGATTTTCAGGACTCGAGTGAAAGCTCGACCCCCATCTCGCCTGAGCCCTCGAGACCAGGCCCAGGACAAACGCTCGTTCTCCGTCTCGTCCGAGCCCTCCGAGCCAAGCCTCGGACGAAGTCTCCCATGGCAAAGGAAAGGTTACCGCGAATATTTATATTACTACCGAACCACATTTCGAGCATGTTGACAGGTGCACACGGCGCCGCGATCCGCGCGTCCTGACGATTTCCGCCTAAAAAGGCGCGCCCACTGGGCAGAAGGTTCCCAAACGACGGAGGATTCTTCGAGAAGCCCACGAGGGAGTTCTAACCACTCCCCCATGGCCTCGGGGGCTACACCCGCGGGTGTCGCTCGCACGACACCCACGGAATCAAAATCGACAAAACCCTCGAGACCAGTTAGCTATCCATCAAAATCCCAATCAAGAGCCCCTGCTCGAATGCAAGCACTCAAACAAGGGCTCGGGGGCTACTGTCGGTGGTACGAAAAAGGGTACCCCCAATCAACGCGAACACCCGAACACTCTATCTCCGTCTCGCCCGAGCCCTCCCAACCAGGCCTCGGGCGAACGCTCTATCTCCGTCTCGCCCGAGCCCTCCCAGCCAGGCCTCGGGCGAACGCTCTATCTCCGTCTCGCCCGAGCCCTCCCAGCCAGGCCTCGGGCGAACGCTCTATCTCCGTCTCGCCCGAGCCCTCCCAGCCAGGCCTCGGGCGAACGCTCTGTCTCCGTCTCGCCCGAGCCCTCCCAGCCAGGCCTCGGGCGAGCGCGCCCCCACACCTCGAGCCTTAACGCACGGACCTCGAGCCACATAGACAGCCGTGCCAGCCCATACCACGCATTTAATGCCTTCACCTACTCCGGTCATGTCCACTAGTGCACAGCATGTACCACAGTAAATCGGTGTAAAGGTCAAGTCTCGTTTTCACCACAAGCATGGGCAAAAGGGCACCAGTACAGCACTGTTCGGCCAAGCCAGGCACTGTAACACCTCGAGGCCGGCTCCGCGCCCCTCGAGCCCTGTACTGTAACCCCTCGAGGCCGGCTACGCGCCCCTCGAGCCCTGCACTGTAACACCTCGAGGTCGGCTTCGCGCCCCTCGAGCCCCCGTGGCACCACCTTGAAGCCGGCTCCGCGCCCTTCGAGCCCTAACTACTTTCATGCTATTGGAGGACAGGTACCCCAAGACCCGGAGGGACCCCGCCGCGTACTGTACATTCCGGGATGGGTGCTGTACGGCTCCCGCCTTGTCGCGCCACCACGTCCGCGCCCAGGATGGAAGCCACGACCCAAGGACGCCTCAACAGCGACGATCACATCGGCTCCAGTGGCCCCGACAAGACAGGGTTCCTACCCTTCTCCGTATGGGGCACCATGCGCCCCGACACCTGTAACACTTTTATGTAACCCTGGCCTCCCCTTGCTCTATAAAAGGGGACGCTAGGGCCCTCATTCAAAAGGAACACACAACACACGAGTCCGCGCACAGACACGAGTCCGGACTCCGGTCCACGCTCACTGAGCTTGTATTCTCCCCTGTACAAGCACTTAGGTGCAAGTAATACAAGAACATCTCCCCCCCCGCTGGACGTAGGGCCTTCTTTGCCCGAACCAGGATAAATCCTTGTGTCCCCTTGCATCACCATCCAGGAAGAGAAGCACGCGATCGTATTACTCGTTGGTGTGATACCCCCGGGTACGAAACACCGACAAGTTTCGACCACCATATCGTTCACCGCCAAAACTTGTGCCACCCTTGCCTCGTACATTATATATTTTTCTATTGGGTCCATATGCCTCTGTAGTTTGCATTTTTGCCCAACATTCCGCTTCATCCAAGTGTTCTGCACCGGTCTTTCCCCATTCTCCTTTCTCGGCTATGTTCGTTTGTGCGATTTCCCATCTGTTTACGAAGTACTGGTTGCATTTGTGGAATGAGAACTCAACTATGCCAGATACTGGCAAAGCTCGAACACCTTTGAAAACACGGTTGAAAGACTCGGACGAGTTGGTGGTCATGATACCGTATCTGAAACCTCCCTCATCGTAAGCTAACGCCCACTTATCCTTGTGTTGCATCTGGCCCTCCAACCACGCCTTTGCCTCTTTGTTAAGCATGGTGTCTAGTTCTTTCTTTGTCTCCTCGAACTTGTGTTGTGTACGTACACAACATAGAGCCTTTACCTTCTCACACACCTCCTTCTTCCTCTGACGCCGCCAGAAGTTGGCGGCAAAATGGCGCATACACCATCTGTGAACTAGAGGCGGGAACCCATCAATATGTTCTTCGGCAGCACTAAGTAGACCTGCATGACGGTCGGAGATCATGCAAATCCGGCGAGAAGGACCAAGTACATGAGTCCGTAGAAGCCCCATGAACCATGACCAAGAATCAATGTTCTCTCCCTCTGCCAAAGCAAATGCAATTGGAACTATCTGCTCCTCCGGATCAACTGCAGCTGCGATCATCAACACACCTCTATATTTTCCAGTTAAGAAAGTGCCATCAACAAGTATGACTGGACGACAAAACTGATAAGCATGTTCTGTCTGCGTGAAAGACCAAAAAACTCGTCGCAATACATGTTTCCTGGCACCGCTGATGGGGTCCACGAAGAACCAGCCGTCTCGCTGTATAAACCACTTCAAGCCCGGGTTGTAGTAACACATTGCACTTAATATCCTAGGAATCCTGTTGTAAGCTTCCTTCCAGCTACCCCAACGAATCTGCAGAGCAATCTGTTTAGCACGCCAAGCCTTCCCATACAACACCTTGTAACCAACAAATCCAAAAATTGACTCAATCAAAGATGAAACAGAGATATCACTATTATCATCGACGAGACCCAATATGCGACGGGCAAGATAACGTGCCGTCAGCTGAGGATGCTCGTCCTTTCCCTCATTTGACAAACAGGTATGGGGTTGCACAACTTTAGTTATTCTCCACTTGCCATCACTCCCTCTCTTCCGAGCATTTAGTCTCCACGCACAACTTGCCCTGCATTTCACATGATACCTCAACTCCACATCTGAATGAGTGACGGTGTATGGCCTATGGTGAAACACAGCATAGTCCTGGAGAAACAGCTTCAACTCCGACATTGTGTCGAAAATCATACCCACCTTTAGGATATCTGCACGATGGTCATACAAAGATTGTCTACACATCTGAAGTCCTGTGTCGCATACTGCCATGTGCACCATGCTCACATCCCTATAGTTGGGAATGCCACGAAAAGGTACGTTCACCGAACTAAGTTGACGGAGCTCTGTGGCCGTGTAAGGTTCTGGTGCAACATACTGTTGTGCTTCCCTCAACCGCCTCCATGAATCGTAAGGGGTGGCTTCATCTGGCACATCATGTATCAGTCTCCCCTGAACCATCGGCACAGCATGAACCGGCATAGCATGACTACCAACTCCCACATTTGTCTGTACTCCAACATTATTAGGTTCTGAAATCATCAGATCCTCATCGTCCGAGCTATCAGACTCACTGCTAACATCATCATGAGCAATCCTTTCATCCTCCTCCTGCTCTTCCTCTTCTTCCTCAAGGTCAGCCACATCAAAGTCATTGCTTATATGGCCCACATCATGGGATGGGCCAACGTCAAGGGATGTCATTGGTGTAGAATTTAGTATGTCCTGCGTCAAATGACCATCCAAATCCATATGAGCAGGTGAGGCATCACAATTGGGCCTCAAGTCCAGCTCATCACCTTCATAACCAGCAGCGGATGGACCGTCCTCTTTTCGAAAACCTCGGACCACAACAACCTCGGCCATTGCCGAATTGCATTGCTCAATTACCCTGAGGTATCGCAACCAATGACCCTCGTTGCATAAGGGCATCAAGACTAAGTTTGGCCGAGTTTTCCCGCTATCAAACCTACCCTTCAATGACAAGTCACCGTCGAACTTCTCCTTCAAACGGCACAAAAGGTTACTAAAGGTAGGACGGTCATCAAATATCTCAAATTCTTCTTCCATATCCACAAACTGACCATCTTCCTGTCTAACAGTGCCTCCATAAAACAACCGCACTAAACATTCCATCTACATAAGCATTCCAACACACTTTGTCAGATTTTCCTACTAACTAAAATAATAAACTAACTAATCATACTAAATACATCCTAACTGAAATAAATAACTAACTACTACATAAATCTCTAACCTAACTAAATAAAATAAACCTAAAACTAACTACGACAACCCTAACCCTAAACCAAGCTAACCCTAACTACAATACCACTAACACTAACTACATTGCCACTAACAGTAATACTAAGAATAGTACTAACTACACTACCACTAACACTAACTACAACTACAACAATAAATATAGCAAAATAAAGATTTGACAGACCTTAATGCGGATGACGAGCAGGAGAAAGAGGCAGGCAGGCTGGGGAGGGGGCCTCGGGCCACCGGGGCCGCGAGGGCGGCGGCCGGGGGCGGAGAGGGCGGCGGCCGGGGGCGGCGAGGGCGACCGGGCGGGGCCGGCCGGTCCCGGGCGCTGGCCGGGCCCGACCGCCGGGTGGGGGCGCCGCCGCGCCCGAGTCGGAGGCGGGGGCGGCGGGGAGGCGGAGGCGGGGGCGGCGGGGAGGCGGCGAAGCGGAGCCGGGGGCGGCGGGGAGGCGGCCGGGGGCGACGGGGAGGCGACCGGGAGGGGGACGGGCGAACTGGAAACAGATGAAAGGGAAAGGAAGGGAGGGAAAGAAAGGAAACGCGCGGCCGCTATGTCAGGCTCTGCCGCGCCAAGATGCGTGGCGCGGCACTGCCGCGCCGTGCATGGTGGCGCGGCAGGGCCCGCCACGTTAGCTGCTACGTCGGCCCGGACGTGGCAGGGCCGGGCCACGTGGCACCCTTGCCGCGCCACCATGCATGGCGCGGCAGTATTGTTTAGCCGCGCCTGCTCCGGTGGCGCGGCCAAAGGTGTTAGTTTTGAAAATAAGTTTATAACGGGGTTATTTTTAAAAATTCTTTTTAAAAAGGGTTAAAAATAAAAAAAAATCAATAGTGCCTGGTAATCCTATGCCATCATTTTCGGCATGTAATAGCACTGTTTTTTTATTTATTAATAAAATGGCACGCAGCTCTCTGTGTGTTTGAGAGAGAGAAAAAAATCAAATGCCCTCATTTCTAACAGTGAGACTGTATTGGAAAATAATATCCATTGCCTTATCCTGCATCGATTCACAAAATGTATCACAACAATATGGTAGCATTATGTGCTCTGGTCTGCAGTGACCAACAAATAGATAGCAGCAACTATGGAGAACAGGACATGGCAATCTGGAGATAAGCTTCAACTTTTGTTTCAATATGCACTGTCAAATGACTAGAACTAATCAAATGACCTGTGACATCTGAAAAATTACCATCTATTGTCCTTAGTGCACCAGTACAGAGCGAGATGTAATCCATGTTACTCGTTGATAACACAAACATGAACAAACCAGAACCAAGCCTATCAGTAGGTGAACATGAAGCGGCAGGAGAGCAGACAAGTGGCCTTTATTGGGCATCCTAATAGTATTATTCCAATGTAGATAGTCGCTCTAGAAATTTTTACATTTTGTAAATAGGTTGCTAAGATGATTGTGTAAACTAACTCACACCCTCCTTCCATGAATTTCCGAGCATTTACAGGCATCTAAGATGAAAGTGCACATTTTGAAGGATTGTCTGTAGTTCAGGTGCTGACTAATAAAAGGTGTATGTATTGCTGGTAGCTGCTTTTCTGCATTTCAGATGTCTTAGGCTCCTAAGATGCCAATATCACGGTATTGGTCTCAACAAATGAAGTCAATTGATTAAGGAATAAGGATAAAAAAACACACTAGACCAACCTACGATGGACTAGATGATTTTATATTAGCTCATAAAAAAACACGATGCAATTCAAAATTTCAAACTGCCATAAGTTGTACCATAATGGTGAGATTGTCTGTCAGCAGGACTCCGTGCAAAAAATATGAAGCTCATAACTAACAACAGTCTAAGACCATGGGGAAGGATTAGCTAAACCAGTAAGGTTCAAGTTTGAGTTAATTTCCCACTGAGTTACATCAACACGGAGAGTCGATAGATGTCCTTGCAAGGGCTGAAAAAACACTAATGCAGCCCTTCCTACCCTGACCCACTACCTACTTAGCTTACCAATTACCATCCCTTGATCATTTTTTTCTAGAGCGGGTCTAGCCCGCATTTCATTAAGAAGACAGGAGTTTTGAACGTTTACAGATCGGCACAATCTCACTAGCGAGACACAAGCAAGATTGACCACGTAACGAACAAAGTGGACTATACGACCATATGATTGCGCGACCAAAGACTAGGATCTATAGTGACCTGCACGGCACACTTGGCCAGCCCGTGCTGGTGCCGCCTACCAAGGAAAAGCACACGTCTGGAACTCTTCAAACATCGTTTGATCGGACAGCTCAAAAATCGACAGAAAACTCCTCTACACCCAAGACCATTCCATCAACATTTAGAGCTCAAAGACATCTCTGATCATGTGTTTATTGTAACAAATAATGAACTTATTTGTAAATATGGAGTTAACATGCCTAATTGTAGCAGCTCCTTTCTGTAGGGGCTTCGGCCCCTCTTGTTTCCTCAAAAAAAAGTACACATCAATTTTCCAAAGCGTGGATGATGATGAATCAAAAAAAGGTATGTGCATACAGCATCCCAACAGGAAACAATTCAGTCTGACATTGATGGTGTGATATTTTCCTTGACATATGTATCTCTACATTCAGCGATGACAAGGAACATAAGCTGGAAACAAAATAAATTAGAAGTTGTTACAGAAGTACATGCTCACATTCTGGGGTATTGGCACCAATATAGTATAACCTAGTGGTCCTGTTCCATGCTTCCTCAAACGGCATGAATTGGACTGCTGTTTCTCTTGCTTAGTTCAGGTCTATTCATTGGTGGATTCACATGAAAAGCTGATTGCCTTGTATCTGTCGATCCAATAAGCTGAAGGGAAAGAGCAGTGGGTTCCATGGAGCCAGAGCTGGCCTCACCAATGCTGAGCTTAGACATACCAACAACATCATCCGCCTTAATCACCTCCTTACCATTCAAAGGAGTTGGTTTTAGGATTTCGTGAGTTGTGCCTGCTTCCTCCACATGGGCAACACTTGGAGGCCAAAGAGTAAATGGAACAGGGACCAACGCAGGGTAGAATGCTGGTAGCGGCGGAACAGCTATGGTCTTGAATGGTACACTGGAGTTCATCTCCAAATCTGGTAGTGTCAATGAAGGTTCTGCATATTCAGATTCCTCATGCTGCCTTAGCTGAAAAGTTGGCAGTTGCTTAGCAAACTCTGCTTCATTCTGTTGCCCAAGATGTAAGGTTGGCAGTTGATTTGAATTTGTAGCTTCATCTTGAGTATTTTGGACAGTAATTTGTTCAGTAGCAGCTAGGGACTCGTCCACTGGCTGCAGATCAAAGAAGGAAGCACAAAGATTAGAATGAAAGCGCATAGTGAATATAGATCACCTCCAATATTATTAGAGTATTACAAGAAAGAGCAAGCATACCATTTCTGCAACCATGTCAAACAAGCTTGACCGTCTCTTCCGTCTTGATGAGTTTGTCTGTCTAATAAAGTACTTTTGAGCATGGCTTGCCACTTGAGTCGGGGTCCTGGAAACAACAAAGTTTCGAGATATCCCGCGCCAGTCTCCCTTACCAAGCTTCTGAAGACCCATCAGAAACATTCTATGCTCTTCTTCAGTCCAAGGTGTACCTGAAGCATAAAAGTAGTCCCTTTGAAGTGGTGATGCACACACCAAATATCTATGGGAGGGGAAAAATACAGAATAACACATTTCACCAAAATATATTCATTTCAGAGAAGACAGTTGTTCTTGTTCCCTTGGAATTCGGCTAGCATGAATCCAAAGTTTATTCGTGCAAGATTCCACTCGTAGGCACAAGACTACCCCAGAACCACGCCACCACAAGAATAGTCCCATAAAGGTCAAAGAATAGTAAACTTATCTTATAATCCTATTGTGGACCTGCTTGCTTTGAAGACTGGAGAAGGTGCCTGGCCCAGGCATCCATCCCAGGCATCCAATTTTGGACGCCTGGATCGGATAAGCCTGCCTGGCCAGAGCACCCCAGGCCAGGGTACGAACCAAACAAGCCATAAATGCTTGCAGTTCCATTCCTGCTCAGCTGGACTGGCAAAATGAAATGTAGAACTTCTACTTAATATAAATGAAAGATGGCTCCTATGTGTTCAAGAAAAAAAAAGGGTGGTGCTCTTGCTAATTCACATGAAAAGAAAAGGCAAATAGGCTTTGTCCCCATGACCCCATCTGCATTTTTTCGAATTGAAATGTGGAGATGCCTAAACAAGAGAGTTTCAGTGAATGCCAAACTTGGCCTTAATAAATAGTTTTGGAGGAAAGGTAAGAACTTTACATAATGGAACATTGAGTATTCCTACAGAACTTAATTGCCTAATAAAAAGGTAAATAGGCCATGACAAACAGGCTTTGAACAACTAAACTCACCAGCTAATTTATTTCACAAGCTGTCTAGATTCAAATTCTGGTCAGAAGAAACATGTCAAGAAGAAATATATGCTGACCCAGTGACCTCCACGCAATATGGATGCCAAATTCAGTTATTTCAATGGGAAGCTATAGCAATACTATGACGCGATGGGTTTAAGAAGTCATCAAATAGCGGAAGAGGCTCAGAACTCTTTAGGACAAGAAGGGATTTATACTTATAAGCATTTAAAGTTACATTTCTAAGCAAGGCAATGCAAGCCCTTGGTCAAGGATGATAGGATGATAAGATTTTAATATGCTTCTTTGTTACATGAGACGAAGAAGAACACAAGACTCGGAAGAGGTAGTTAGATAAGACATGGAGCAGAACTCAAATCAATGCATGTTATTGAATTGTTTCATCTGTGTCTGCATCCCCCATGTTCAAAAACCAAAGTACAAACAATAATGCGCTAAATATTATCTTGGTCTAGGTACCTTCATAGCAACTTGGCAAACACACATTTTTAGCATAAAGTGTACGAGAGACCACTTGAACTGGATGCACATGGTTTAAGACCTTCAAAATTTAAAAGCTACGGAAATAGGATAGTCCAGCAAGCATGATCCATTCAGTTAGCAAAGTCATAACTGTCGAGCTATACAGCAGATTAAGCTTGATAAACCATTCAGTTAGCAAAGTCATAACTGTTAAACTCTACAGTATATTCACATAGAATTATCTCATACAAGGGAATTCTTGTTAAGGTTTTGCTCTCTCTCGCTCTCACAGCATCGATTCTCAAACTTATAGCTGGATAACTTTATTCATCTTGTATCCATTAGCGCAGCTGATTCAACACCAAAACAACTGAATGTAAGAAAAAGCAAGTGATCCTATGTACTCTACCTTAACCTACAAGCAAACCATGAAGTTGTTTGGCTCCTACAGTCCCTTTAAAGCCAAGTGCCAATAATGTACTATATTGGACAATCACTGATTAAATAACATATCCCTACCAACATAGATACATTAAAGAAACATATGGTGCACGCTTAGGACTGGTCAAAACAACTGGAAGTTTTATATGCATAGATTCTTTTAGGATCAGATGATTAATAAATTAAAGGTGAAAGAGACATGAAGGGGACACTTTTGTGGGACTCTGTAGTCGTGGCCAGCCACTGACTCTCTCGTGGGATGTGATCTAAGAAGGTATTGTGATGCACATGTCAATGTAACTTAATCAGGTGGGAAAAGATATTTAGCTGATTTGATTTGTGTCGGCCATTCTGGACGGTTCCTCCATCAGTCCATCCCCAACTATAATAGCGCCAAGTATTTGAGTGGGTAGCAGTTAAAGTAGTAAAAGGGAACGTGATTCCTATAGCATGTGTCCAAAAATACTGATATCAAGTGTGAACAGTTCACTTTTTAAAATTTAGTTTCCTGCAGAAATTTTGATTGCTTCCCAAATGGAGCAAGGGGTGGGGGGGACCTACCACTCTTTGATTTCAACACTCGAAAGGGCACTATAGTGGCTCTGGTTTTGTCATTATGTTCAGCGTTGCCATTTTAGTTGCTTGTGGATTCTATGGAACAAAGGGGAGAAAACTGCAAAGGAGATTAATAAAAGCATTAAACATGCCACGCAAATCACCCCCACAGAATTCCAGGCAGTGGAGGTTGCCGATGACACCAAAAAAAATGGGATCTTTCTTCTCTTGACTCAACAAAATGTTGTGATACTAAACAGTAGTTCCCTAGTACCAACCGCCCAGCGTGGTCCATGATGCAGCAGGCACATACACATAGAACGCTACGAGTGCAACATAAGCAAACAGATACAAAAATGAAGTCCAATTAGCGGACAAAGAGCCAGCTTTCGCAGTTTCACGGTCGGGCATGGCCGCGATTCATCGAGGAGAAGCGCATTTGAGAGATCAGAAGCGCTTCCGCAACTCTTAAGGCATGAGCAAACCAAAGGAATCGATCGATATTGAAAAAAGGCCTCACCTTTCTTGCGCTCGACCCGGCCATTCGTCGAGCAGGACGCGTGCCCGGGATCATCGGAAACGTAGCCGGCCCCGCCGTCACCTCCTCCCCTGCCACCACCCACTCCTCCCGCCGGCGGCGAAGAGCCCCCGGACACGCCCCCGAGCGAGGACGCGATGCAGCTCATGCTGGCGCTCTTCTTCATCGCCGCCGGCGACGGCGCCGTCGTGAGCCGCACGCCAAATAGCCTCACCCCGCCGCCGGAGCGGGCGGGGCAGGTGCGCGAGTTGTGGCCGTTGTTGCTGCAGTGCGAGCACCGCCGCGTCATCCTCTCCGGCGGGGGAGTAGGAGGCTCTGGTACGTGCAACGCGCGCGGACGCGTGGGCTTCGTACGTGCGACGAGCAGCGAGCGTTGCCAAATGCGACGGACGCCGTGTGCTCTGGGTTGCTGCTCTCTTCTCTCTTCTTTCCGAGGTGACGATATTTTGGGGGTACGATATGTATTTAAAAAGAACAGGGCGAGACGAAATGACGAAAAAGTACACCACCTTCCGTTTTAACGGGTGGCGGTAAACTCTGACAAAACGCAACCACTCAACTAAAGTATATACTCCTCCTATTTCTCTTCGCGATGTTCATATGTATCGTCGCTTTAAGGCCCATCAATTTCGGAATGATTCCTATGGGATTTTGTATTGGTCTAAAATTCTTGAAAAAAATATATTATCTGCGTTGGTTATTATGTGTCGAGAAAAAAGAAAAAGACCACGTACTCTATAGAAATATATAAAAATCCGCCCTCTCTGTATCCTTTGGTTGAGTCAGAGATGTAATGATTTCATGCTTCTCAAATTAATTAAGTACACAAGGCAATAATTTGCTTCACCAAAACTTTGACTGACCACATGTGTATTGGTCAATAGAAATTAAGTGATAGAGACAAATATATTCTCTAGTAAAATTAAGGGAAACTCAAGTACTTACTTCCGGACCGCCACGTTTAGTTTCCAAAATTTTTCAAGATTTTCCGTCACATCAAATCTTTAGACGTATGCATGGAACATTAAATGTAGATTAAAAAATAACTAATTATACTTTTTATCTATAAATGTCGAGACGAATTTTTTAAACCTAGTTAATCTATATTTAGACAAAGTTTGTTAAATAACAACAAAAGTGTTATAATGTCAGAATGCAAAAAAAAAAATGTCGACTGAACGTGGTCAGTTACCCAAGGAGGAAGGGTAGTAAAGAACTTATTGCTTGAGCACCACTCAGACGAGAAGGCACTAACTATAGATCCATGGACCATGAAACGTCTATAATAACTTCGTTAATTCTAAGATCTATGGTCCATGTAGTCTAGACAAAACAACCCTCATACGTGATTGCGTTGGCGAGGTATGTTTTGCAACTCCAATTCGACTCAAACAAACAAACACACCCTATGAACTCCTCGTATCATCCTAAATTCCCAATACGACAACATAGATATGGTCATGCATGATATCTTAGGGCGATTTATCCCAACATATGGAAGCTAATAAACTCCAGGCTCGAGGCGTGCAGATGCAGAGTGCAGACAGGTTCCGGGCATGCATGAGCACCTCGATCTGGATCACGAGGGCGGCGCCACCCACCCACGTGAGCGGACGTACGGCGCTAAAGGCTTTTTAGCGGTTCCAAGGCGAGCCGGGCCCGGTGGGCAGCCGCAGAGGCGAACACGTCGCGGGGTTGGTTGACCAGCTGCCGGCCGGGCTCGCCACTGCCGTTGCCGATCCAAGGCCCAAGAGGGGCCGGGAGGGAAGAAAAAACACGCAGATTTCCTCGTGTCCGGCGGTGGTTTTCGTTTCGTCCTTCCCCCCGTTCGCGCGCGGTTCCTTCCGGCTTCCGGCGGGGGACCTGGAGACTTGAGAGTGGAGATGGAGACATCTCCTGCCTGCTCTGGTGTACGTTGAGGCAAGCAAGGCAAGAGATCGAGCGAGCCATGCATGAACTTGAGTTTTTGCTTTGGGGCTTTTTGGGCCCTTTTTTTCATTCACTCCACCTCCACGCCGTTGCCTACGCTTGGCTGTGCCTGCTTTAATTTGCCGGGAAGATTCATGGGTCGAGATCAAACAGAGGACGACGAGGCGAAGGAAAGTAGCAGCCAGGAAATATACGCACACGCTTTCACATGCACCACACTACCACGCACACTTGACGCGTACGATAGTGCAGCTGCAGCACGCAGCGGCAGCGGCAGCGGCAGTGCATGTGTGCCTGTCTGCCTGCATGCTTTCGTGCGCCGAACAAAAGTCTGAGACGTACTCACTCAGCCCGTACTAGTTCGAAAATCAAAAACTTTAGACCTGTGACATCAAATCAAAATATATCTGAAGTACTCAATATAGATTAAAAAATAACTAATTGTAGAGTTTATATATAATTTGTGAGACGAATCTTTCAAGATTAATTAATTTATGATTTGACACTAAAGTGTTACAGTAATACATATGCTAATGATAGATTGATTAGGTTTAAAAAATTTGTCTCGTGATTTATGGATGGATTCTGCTATTTATTTTTTTAGTACTCAAACACCTTGTTGGATTCACGCCTGCCCTACCTCCGCACTCGTGCAGGGGAGAGGCAAGGGTGGTCAACCGTCGGAACCAAAGGCGAAGGGTGCCAAATAACGGGACGAAAAGCGAAGGTGCAAATGAGAAACAACGGCGCTCTGGCTCTATTCCCAATAAATCCTGCCCATTACACTGTTCATCCCTTGGTATTTATAGGGAATGTCAAGGGACGCAGACCAAATTACAAAAGGGCACAAGAAAGATTCTTTTACAGTGTACGATGGAAGGGCAGAATTGTACAAACACAGACAGTGCGGAAACCCTAGTTAGCCTTCCATATGTCCGTCGCCACCCGGCTCGCGCTCACCCTCGCGGGGACGCGAGGGTTGACCTCCGGCTTGCGAAATCATCCCTCCAGTCACGAGGTCTGCGTCCGCTCGCCACCCGTTGAGCCTAAGCCTCCTAGCGAAGGTGTGCGGGGCGCGCAAGGGTTGCTTCCAGTGTTCTTCACGCCTTTTGCCTGCAAGAAACGTCAAACATGCCGAGGGTTGAGCCAGTATTCGAGGGTTAGAAAGGTAACTCGAAGGACTTAACAAATAACAAGAGTTTTCACGAAGGTGTGCAGGGCGCACGAGGGTCGTTTTCTGAGTCAGCCTGCATGACGTCACTGCCGAGGGTCCCTTCCCCCAACAGTAGCCCCTCGATGGCTTGGATCTAAAAAAACGATCTTTAGGCCCAAGCAGCGCCTTTGTTTGGGAATGAACAGTGTCCCTCGGCAGCGACGTCCGTGGCTGCTTGTGGGTCGGGTCAATGTATTTCATTTGTGGCGTTGGGGTCCATCTCGTTTTTTTGCGCCGTGGTTTTCGGGGTCCGAGCCGATCTTGTCGGGCTGGGTGGATCGTTCCTTGGCCTATAAATAGGTGGGGTTGGTGGGTGGTTCAAAATTGTATCATCCTCTTGCTATAGTCATCCTACTGCTGCGCTTTGCTTGTTGCGAAGGTTTTCTCGGTTTGTTTGCGAAGGTTGGGTGAGTCACTTGTTGTGCGAAGGTTGTGAGCTGGAGAGATGGCTAGGTTGAAACAGACTGCTCGCGTTGCGTCTCCGACTGTCGTGGATGAGGGGATAACCTTCGAGTTTGGACTTAGCCGGGTTTGCAGTTCGGATTTGGCATCTTATGTCAAGCGAGGCTGGATTGAGGATGGAAAGGCGAGGAGCAGTGTTGGAGAGACTGTTCCAAAGCCGGAGGCTGACGAGGTTGTTGTATTCAAGGAGTTCTTTTCGGCTGGTCTGCGTTTTTTGGTTGCTTCCTTTGTGTCTTCTGTTCTTGAGAGGTTCAATTTGAGGTTTCATCAGCTCACACCATCATGCTTCATGAAGCTTTCAGTATATGTCTGGGTGTGCCGTTCACATGGCGTTGTCCCTCACATCGAGGGTTTTGTTCGCACTCATCGTGTGCATATGCAGCCTCACAAGATTGTGGATGGCGAAGGTAACACCAGTCTCGGTCAGTTCGCGGTGTACACCTTTTGCCATCGCGTCGGATCGGAGTTGCCGGTGCAAGCTCAGAAGAACAAGTGGACCAGTGGGTGGCAAGAGTTCTGGTTCTACTACAAGCTTAGCGGCGCCACCGAGCTTTGCGGCGAGCTTCCGCCTCTTGGTGACGTAAGTGCCGAAGCTAAGATGAGTGTCGAGGCGCACGCCGCAGTTGATTGTCTGAGGGTGGTTGCGCGTTCCCAGTGTGCTCGTGACTTGGTCGAGGAGTATTGTTGTGCTAAAGTGTGGCCCCTTACCCGGAAACAAGTCTGGTTTGCGGTTGAGGATGACTCCAAGTACGAGGTTAGGGGTTTGAAGAAGCCTAAATTAGAGTTGAACAGGGTTTGGGAGACTGTCCTTAGGAAGTTTCCCAAACGCGAAGATGGTGTCGAAGCGATTTATAAGCGGGTTCAGCAGAGAGCGGAAGACCTCGTTGGTAAGCCCTCTACACTAGAGGTTAAGGCTATCCACAGCTCGGTGGGTAGCGGAGGTCGAGTTAATAGACTGTTTGATATGCTTGGGGTTTTGTATCCTGATTGGCCCGCACCTTCGAGCGAGGATGCGCCGAAAAAGAGAAAACGCACGTCCACGGAGGAGAAGGGGGTTGTCTCACGGCCGAAGAGGGGTCATAGTCGGGGCCGCGGCAGCGTTGGCGGCGAACCAAAACACTGGCGACGAAGGTTGCTATGGCGTCGGGCGCTGCCGGTACTTCCTCTTCCTCGGCCATCATATCTTTGACGGGTGGCCGAGGTGTCACGAGGGTCAAAGGTCAAGTACCGCGCGTCGACGGGATTGGAGCTCTGATCCAGATTTCGGACGACGAGGGTGCCTCCGATGACGATGACAAGGAGGAAGAGAAAGAGGTCGAGAAGGGGACCGATTCTGAGGACGATTCGTCTGATGAAGCTAGTGAGACCTCCGGCAACGAGGGCGACTCAGACGAAGAAGTGTCCATTGGTGATGACCGTGGGAAAGCGATTGTCTCGTCAAGCGCTGACGCTGAAGCTGCCCGTAGTATTGATGAGATGCTGCGGGACCTCGAGCCTGAGAGCCCCGTGCGAGGGTTAGTGCCCGAGTTCACGGGGTCACACATCTGGGTTGACGGTTTTGAGGTGAAGGGTGAGCTTGACTCGGAACGAAATCCTGGTAAGAGGCCATATGGCGAAGCTAGCTGGTCCAGCCTTCCTTACTTTGCCAAAAAGGTTGGAGTTTCGGATCCGGCTACAGAGCTTTTCACGAGTCCGGACCTTCGAGAGTGCCATTTGCAATGCGCTCCGGAGGAAAGGCGTTTTCTTGGACGAGTGTTTGGTCGGGTTTGTGTGCCGGAAGCCGAGCTTCGATTAGTCAACCAACCATTGGACGAGCTTCGCGATGATATTGACGTTAAGTTGGCTGAGCTGATGCTTCTCAGTCGCTCTGCGCGCCGAAGGGCTGGTATAAATGATGATTTTTTAAGGAACCGGTTGGCCGAGGTTGAGAAAGAAAATAAAGACCTCCGGCGATGTTTGGAAAACAAAGAAATTGAGCTTAAAGGAGCTTTTGAGAAAGTTAAGAAAACCCGAGAAGAAACGCAGGAGGTTGTGAGCCGTAACGCTGAGTTGTTGTCTGCCTGCCGTGATAAGGACAAAGACTTGGTCTCCACAAAGAGCCGCATAGAGGATCTGACTTCGGAATTGGCTTCTCGATCAGAGGCGTGGCAGAAGAGTATGGGGAAAATTAAGGACAAAGTTGACACCTGCTTGACTGAAGCCGGCGGCTCTGCCGGGGAGCCATTGCCTGCTCCTAACGCGGAGGCCTTCGAGGGTTGGCTATGTAATGAGCTTGACGTTTTTAGTTCATTAGTTGGTAACGCAACCGACTTCGAGGGCTACGCCGGAGCTTTAGCTATGGCCGGTACACTTCGCCAAGCTGATTGCGAGCACCTTCGCAAGATCAGGAAACCGAGCCACGTTTTCCCGACGGTTGACGAAGTGCGCAAAATGAAGGTTGATGATGCGGAGGTTCGGAATTGTGCGACGAGCTTGCTTCGCAGATTCTGGATTGCTGGTGGGGGTCGTGCACTTGCCTTCGAAGAGGCTGCCGAAGCTACACGTCTGATTTGAGATATCGGAATAAATTTTAATTTAATTTTTTTTGTAGGAGAGTGTTAGTTATTCATTTCTATGTTCGCCCTCTCGCCTTTTGCAGGCTCGGAAGGATGCGATGCCTTCGCCGTCTGCGACTGATGATGTTGTTGGTTGCTCCAAGGCCGCACCTGCGCACGGCTCTGCGGACGTTCCTCCGGCTGAAGAGGTTCCCTCAGCCGAAGGGGCCCTTGCCACTACGGTGTCTACTGTTGAGGAAACAGCTGAAGTCGAAGCTACTGCTGCTGACAAGACAAAGGCGGGGGCTGCTGCTGCTGGCGAGGCTGCGGCGGAGGAACGTGAGGATCTCGAGCAGGTGTGAGCTGATGGGGACGATTGTACAAAAGGGTCATTTTGTAACTTTTTGCGAAGGGAGCGTGCTGATGTAAAACATTGAGAATTTGTTTATCTGTTTGACGATGCAGGTTCCTGATGGAACCATGTTTGAGGTGTTCAATGTGACGCTTGTCACGTTAAACTATCAGGATACTTTTATAACTGGTGAATTATGGGCTCGAGCTAAATTCAAACACCCTTCGCTATCCTTTGAGCGTTTTGGTGGTCTAAGGTGCGAAGGTACGATTTGAAGAACAGTCGAGCGAGCTATTTTTGGCGTGACGCGGACTATACGGATCGGCAAGCTACGCGTTTTTTGTTTGGTTCTTCTTCACAGCCTGTTGTTGAAGATGATATTGATGAGAACACGACTTTGGATTTTTTTGTTTGGGCGTAGCAATCTTGATCTGGGTCCGTATGGTTCCCTTGTAGTTCTGAAGGAGGAGCCTTCGGAGATTAGTGACATAGGTCGTAGATATATGTACAGGGCGAGGGTGTTGTCCGGGGAACTGCCCATTGTGCCTGCGGCTCCTTTGCTATGGGGACCTATTGTCCCGATTGAGATGGGATTTGAAGGTGGGCACGAGGGTTGTGAAGATGTAAAGTTGATTGAGGATTGTGGAGAAGAGTTGAAACTTTGTATTCTTTTAGTGAGTGTGTAGCACATTGTGTTAAATTTGTATTTATGCGAAAGAATTGTAAGATTGTTTATCTCGCTGTGGCTTGCTTTTAGAAATTGACACAGAGTGACTTATGACCCTCGCTGTCTTTCAGGCGAAGCTCGCTTTTGTTAGTTTATGTAAGTTGTTTTGGAAAACAGCGACGCCCCCTTTCCTTTTTGTGAGGCTCGCTTAACGTTTGTGTAAGCTGTTTTGGAAAAACAGCGACACCCCCTTTCCTTTTTGCGAGGCTCGCTTAACGTTTGTGTAAGCTGTTTTGAAAAAACAGCGACGCCCCCTTTTCCTTTTAGCGAGGCTCGCTTAACGTTTGTGTAAGCTGTTTAGGAAAACGGCGACACCCCCTTTCCTTTTAGCGAGGCTCGCTTAACGTTTGTGTAAGCTGTTTAGGAAAACGGCGATGCCCTCTTTCCTTTTAGCGAGGCTCGCTTAACGTTTGTGTAAGCTGTTTAGGAAAACGGCGACGCCCCCTTTCCTTTTAGCGAGGCTCCCTTAACGTTTGTGTAAGCTGTTTAGGAAAATAGCGACGCCCCCTTTCCTTTTAGCGAGACTCGCGTTGTTTAGAAAAACAGCGACACCCCCCTTTCCTTTTTCCGAAGCTAAAAAGAGATTGGATAACAAGTATGCGATAGGTGGTCACGTTTGTCTTGCAAGCCCCTGGCGTTTTTGCTAGGGTGTTTGATTTTGTGACTTCGCGCCTCCCCTGCTTTGCAAGCCCCTGGCGTTTTGTGAGGGTGCTTGACTTTTTGGGACTTCGCGCCTCCCCTTGTCCAAGGTGGAGGTGGAGTTTGCTTTGCAAGCCCCTGACGTTTTGCGATGGTGCTTGACTTTTTTGGACTTCGCGCTTCCCCTTGTCTTAGGTGGAGGTGAAGTTTGCTTTGCGAGCCCCTGGTGTTTTTTGGAAGGGTGCTCGACTTTTTTGGACTTCGCGCCTCCCCTTATCTTAGGTGGAGGTGAAGTTTGCTATGCGAGCCCCTAGCATTTTTTGCGAGGGTGCTCGACTTTTTTGGACTTCGCGCCTCCCCTTGTCTTAGGTGTAGGTGAAGTTTGCTTTGCGAGCCCCTGGCGTTTTTTGGAAGGGTGCTCGACTTTTTTGGACTTCGCGCCTCCCCTTATCTTAGGTGGAGGTGAAGTTTGCTTTGCGAGCCCCTGGCGTTTTTTGCGAGGGTGCTCGACTTTTTTGGACTTCGCGCCTCCCCTTATCTTAGGTGGAGGTGAAGTTTGCTTTTGCGCAAGTTTGCTTCGAAGAAATTTGTGTTTCGAAGCAATCTTCGGGGGTTTTCATCGATTATAAGCGCTCTTGATGAAGAGTTGCTTTTTTCGATGTTTTATGGAGAAAGAGAAACAATTTGGAGTTTTGCTTTTTTTCGGGGGTTGTTGTTTGTATTATCGATTTGGATGCTGCCTCGTTAAAAAACCTTACGCCCCTTCGTAAGGAAAAAGAGTGCAGCTCCTTTGTTTTTGTTACGAGCATGGTACTGAAAAAGACAAGAGAGAAAAAGGCAAATTACATGATGCGAGAGCTCGCTAAGGCTCCGCTATGGATAGTATTTGCGAAGATCGTCAACATTCCAGGTGTGAGGCAGGCAGTTTCCTTCGCTATCAGAGAGGTGATAGGATCCAGGACGATTGCATTCTGCTATCAGGTATGGACCCGTCCATTTTGGCTGAAACTTTCCCGCCATGTTGGCGTTTTGTTTCCGAATGAGGACGAGGTCACCCTTCTTCAAATCTTTGATTCTCACCTTTTTGTCTCTCCATTTTTTGTTTCTTCTTGATACTTGCGAAGGTTGTGCGCTGCGTTGCATCTCGTTTCCTCGAGCAAATCTTTATCAAGCAGCTGGTTTTGTTCATCTGGTTCGAGGGTTGTTCTGAGAGAGCCATATTTCAATTCTTCTGGTAACACAGCTTCTTCCCCGAATAGGAGCCTAAAAGGTGTGAATTTGGTAGCTCTGCATTCTGAAGTGTTATGGGACCAGGTGACCGAGGTTAGCTCTTCCGCCCACTTTCCCTTGGGCCTGCCTTGCAGGTTTTTGGATATGGCTTGGAAAATTATTGCATTAGCTCTTTCAACTAGGCCATTGGATTGGGGGTGCCGGACTGAGGAGAAGCACAAGATTGTTCCAATTTGAGCGCAGAATTCCTTGAAGACTTCGCTATCAAACTAAGTACCATTGTCGACGGTTAGGTGTTTGGGAACTCCAAATCGACAAACTATTTGCTGCCAGAAGAACGTTTTCACGGCTAGAGAGGTGATGGAAACCAACGGTCTAGTTTCAATCCACTTCGTGAAGTATTCCACAGCTACCACTGCGTAGCGAAGGTTTCCTGGAGCTGTTGGTTGTGGGCCGACGAGGTCCATTGCCCATCTTTGCAGGGGCCACGTTGGGCATATTAGAGTTGTTGGGGCACCTGGGGCATTTTGCGTTTTTGCTGTTAGTTGGAATCCCTCGCAGCTGACAATATCTTCTGCATCTCGTAATGCTGTAGGCCAAAAGAAACCTTGGCGGTAAGCTTTTCCAACTAGCGCCCTTGGGCCGTTATGGGAGCCACAGATACCTTCGTGAATGAGTCTGAGTATGTCCTTTCCTTGGTCTTTTGACACACATTTTAGCCATGGAGAGGTCACCGAGGCTTTGAACAAAGTTTTGTCCACAATTTTGTATCCTCGGGCTCTTTGGCTGAGTCTGTTTTCTTCTTCTTTGGAATCCGGCTCGTGCAACCCGTTGATATAGGCCATGATTGGGGCTCTCCAATCCTCGCTCTGAATTGCATTGATCAGCTTCGCTGTTTTGTCAGTGGCTTCGATGGCTGACTGTGTTGCTGCTTCATAGAAGACGTCTGGCGGCAACTGAAGTTATTGTGCTGCTGCTTTGGTCAGGTTGTCTGCCTCGCTGTTCTCGGATCTCGGTATTGTTTTTACTGTTATGCCGAGGAAGAAAGATTCTAACCTTCGGACATATTGTAAGTACTTTTGCAGCTCTATATCTTTTGCTTTGTAATTTTTCTCAATGTGACCCGCAATGACTTGGGAGTCTGTGTTGATGACCGCCCTTCGGACTGATAATGCTCGAAGCCTTGAAATCGCCAGTATTACAGCTTCATATTCTGCAGAATTGTTTGTGCATTTGAAGTTGAGTCTCTTTGCGTACCGTAGCCTCGACCCAGATGGCAAAACTAGGATAGTCGAGGCTCCTGCTCCAGCTGCTCCCCAGGCTCCGTCGACATACACTGTCCAAAACGGATCTGTTTTGGCTCTGTCCCTGCGAGGGTCTGGAGTCCATTCAGCTATGAAGTCTGCTAGGGCCTGTGATTTGATCGTTGTTCTTCCGACGAAGGTTATGGTGTAGCTGTTCAATTCGACTGCCCATTTTGCTATTCTTCCGACTGCCTCATTGTTCTTGAAAATGTTTTCTAGGGGGTATGCTGAGGGTACTTGGATCTCGTGTGCTGAAAATAGTGTTTTAGCTTTCTTGACGCCATGACCACGGCGTATGCTATTTTCTCGAGCTCTGAGTAGTTTCGCTTGGAACCCTCGAGGGTTTCTGATACATAGTATATTGGGGCTTGCCTTGATTTGCTGTTTTCGTGCAATTCTTTGACTAGCACTGCGCTGGCTGCATGAGGCGAAGCTGCGACGTACAGTAGTAGCAGGTCCCCTTTGCTTTGGCTTGTTAAGACGGTCAGGTTGGTGAGATATTCTTTCAAATCCTCGAAATCCTTCTGCTGCCGAGGTCCCCAATTGAATAGGGTGGTGCTTCTCAAGGTTTCGAAAAAGGGTAAGCCTCGCTCCGCTGATCCGGAGATGAATCTGCTAAGTGCTGCTAAACGGCCTGACAGACGCTGAGCTGATTTTTTTGTTGTCGGTGGTTCCATGTTAATGATGGCATCAATCTTCTCGGGGTTGGCTTCGATTCCCCTTGCTGAGAAGATGCAGCCTAACAGTTTTCCTTCGCTTACCCCGAAGACACATTTTTCGGGGTTTAGTTTCAATCCGGCTGACCGAAGGTTGTTGAACACTCTTGCCAAATCTGGTATGTGGTTTTCTTTTTGTTCGCTTTGAACGATCAAATCATCGACGTAGGCAGAGACAGCATGTTCATCTTTGAAGACTTCGGATGTCATGCGAGCGAAGGTAGATCCTGTGTTTCTCAAGCCTTCTGTCATTCTTTGAAAGCAATAGGTGCCCGAAGGTGTGATGAAGCTTGTTTTTTCTTCGTCTTCTTCATTCATCCAGATTTGATGGTACCCCGAAAAGCAGTCGAGGAGAGAAAGCATTTGGCAACCGGCTGCTCTGTCAACCAAGGTGATTATGTTTGGTAGAGGAAAGTCATCCTTCGGGCAAGCTTTGTTTAAGCACGTGAAGTCTACGCACATTCTCCTCTTTTTGTTCTTTTTCTGGACTAGGACCACATTTGAGAGCCATGTTGGATATTTGACTGGGCGGATGACCCTTGCATCCAAGAGTCTTTTTACTTCTGCCTTCGCTGCCTCTTTCCTTTCTTCTGACATTTTGCGGAGCTTTTGCTTAACTGGGCGATAACCTTGCTTTATGTTTAGGCTATGCTCGATCAAAGTTCTGTTTACCCCCTTGAGGTCCTCTGCGGACCAAGCGAAGGTGTCGGAGTTTTCTTTGAGGAAACGGATGAGGTTGTTTTCTGATTGGGGGTCTAAACTGGCTGAGATGAATATCTTTCTTTCGGAGTTGCCCTCAAAGAGTTGGGCTTGTTTGGTTTCTTCTTTGGGTGATGCTCTTTTTTGGGCACTGATTGCTTCAGCTTCGCTTTGAAGCTTAGATACTTGATGGTTTGTTAAATTGTGCACATTGCGTTGCCCAGGTGCAATTGTTCCTTCAGCGGCTCTTGCAATGTCTTGATCTCCGTATACTGCAACGACCCCCTTTGGGGCAGGAAGCTTCATGCAGAGGTATGCAGGATGGATGACGGCGTTGAAGGCATTGGTGACCCCTCGGCGAAATATTGCATTGTAAGGATAAAACATGTCAACCACGTCGAAGGTTATGTGCTCTGTTCTGCAGTTCATTTGGTCTCCGAAGGTTACTGGCAAAGATATTTTCCCAATAGCTCTTACTTGCTGACCGCCGAAACCATATAGAGGATTGTCAGCAGGTTGCAGGAGGTTTCTGTCCAGCTTCATGCTATCGAAGGTTGAGGCGAACAAGATGTTCGCGGAGCTTCCTGTGTCTACCAGAATTTTGGTGACTGTCCATCCTGCAAGATTCGTTTCGATTAACAAGGTGTCTGTGTGAGGGTAATCTCTTAATTTCATGTCGCCAGAATCGAAGGTTATTGGAATATGGGACCATCGCCCAAATCTGTGTGGACCCTCAACCGCTACGTGGTGCACTCTTCTGGCGTGTTCTTTCCTTTGCCTTTTGTTGCCATGATCTTCATTTTAGCCCCCCGTGATGGCAAGGATTACGCCGAAGGTTGATGTTGGGTTGTTGATGGTTGTTTGGGTTTGGGATTCGGCTTTGACAGGCTGGGGAGCTAGCAGAGCCGATATTGGTGGCGGTGGTGGTAAGACATTGCTTGTTTGTTGGTTGGTTTGGGTTTGCGGGGTTGCTGGGAATGAAACTGTGTATGGTGTGTTTTGGCGTTGAGGAATGGTGGGTGGCTGATACGGGGTATGATTGTAGTGGGGGTGATGTGCGTAGAAAGGTTGGTGCGAGGGTAGGCCATAGTTTATAGGGGTGTACTGGTATGGAGGATGGGTTTGGTTGAAGCTTGGCTTTCTGGTATGATTGATGGTTCTGTTTTCGGTCGAAGTGGCTCTTTTGGACTCCTGGTACTCCTTTCCTTTGGCGAAGCACTTGCATTGTTTGGTTGTGTGCCCCTTTCCTGGACCACAAAAATGGCAGTACATTTTGGCCGGATCCCTCTGTTGGTTTCTTTGATCAGGTGGGGGTGGGAATCCTTGCGGATTTTGGTTGCCCGAAGGCTGAGTGGCCCTATTGTGGTCTTCGAATGGACCTACCTTGTTGATAGCGCCGATGTTACCCGGTTCTTGGCGGGGGTTGTTCTCTCTTGTTTGTGGCCTCGGTTGCGGTTTCTGCTGTGCTCTTCGAGCATCTGACTTTGACCTGAAGTCCATGTCTGCTCTACAGTATCTTTCCATTGTCTCATGAAACTCCTCTATTGTATTTGCCGGCTCTCTGGCAAACTTCGAAGAGCATGGGCCCGGACGCAGACCGCTGACTGCTGCGAGGATCACGGCCTCATCGGATATCCCCGGAGTTCTTGCTCTGATTTGGATGAACCTTCGCCAGTAATTTTGTAATGGCTCGCGCTCTTCTTGTTTGCAGTTGAACAGGTCGATAGGGTTTGATGGGGCTGTTGTAATACCCTTAAAGTTTGTGCAGAGCCTGTCTCTGAGGTTAACCCAGGAATCCACGGTTCCAGGGCGCAGGTTGTTGTACCAAGTCTGCGCGATATCGCGAAGGATGATTACGAAGGACTTCACCATTGTTGATTCATCTCCCCCTGCTGCGGCCACTGCCGCTTCATAACTCATTATGAATTGACGAGGGTCAGTAAGTCCATCATAACGGGGTAGACTTTGTGGATTGTAGCATGGTGGCCATGGTTGGGTTTGCAGTATCTGGGAAAGTGGTGATCTTGGGTCGTAGGGCATCTGGTGGTGTTGGGCCCTCCGCTGGTTGCGAAGGTTTGGCTCTCTCTCATCTGGGTGGAGTTGGCGAAAATTTGGTGGTCTCTCAGGGTATGGGTTGTTTTGGTAATTTGGTGGTGGCGGGGGTGGTGGTGGTTGATGGGCGCAACATTCTCCTCTTGGAGTGGCGGCATTTGCCTAACATTCCATTCCTCGGCTTCGGCCTCGGCTGCTGCGAGGGACTCCTCCATTCGGCGAAGCTGCTCTCTTGCTTCATCTGCCTTTTGTCTGATGAGGCGCAACCGGTTATGCCTTTCAAGCTGGTCTAGGCGCCTCTTTTTCTCCTGCAATTCAGCTTGAAGTCTTTCCAAGGCCTCGAGACCCAACTCTTCTTCGTCTCCTCCCTCACCTTCTCCGGAGGTGTGTTGGTGCGGCTGTGGTACCAGCCGGGCGTGAGAGCCCGGGACCTCTGTCTCCGGAGCGACTTCTTTTTCTCCCGAAGGCTCTACATTCTCTTCGATGGGTTGAATGGTCATCGTGGCCTCTCTGGTTGTGCGATGGTCTCTAGTTGAGGAGGCCCTTCTGTTTCCGGCCATTACGAACTCTGATCCCTACGGACGGCGCCAAACTGTTGGATTCACACCTGCCCTACCTCCGCACTCGTGCAGGGGAGAGGCGAGGGTGGTCAACCGCCGGAACCAAAGGCGAAGGGTGCCAAATAACTGGACGAAAAGCGAAGGTGCAAATGAGGAACAACGGCGCTCTGGCTCTATTCCCAATAAATCCTGCCCATTACACTGTTCATCCCTTGGTATTTATAGGGAATGCTAAGGGACGCAGACCAAATTACAAAAGGGCTCAAGAAAGATTCCTTTACGGTGTACGATGGAAGGGCAGAATTGTACAAACACAGACGGTGCGGAAACCCTAGTTAGCCTTCCATATGTCCGCCGCCACCCGACTCGCGCTCACCCTCGCGGGGACGCGAGGGTTGACCTCCGGCTTGCGAAATCATCCCTCCAGTCACGAGGTCTGCGTCCGCTCGCCACCCGTTGAGCCTAAGCCTCCTAGCGAAGGTGTGCGGGACGCGCGAGGGTTGCTTCCAGTGTTCTTCACGCCTTTTGCCTGCAAGAAACGTCAAACATCCCGAGGGTCGAGCCAGTATTCGAGGGTTAGAAAGGTGACTCGAGGGACTTAACAAATAACAAGGGTTTTCACGAAGGTGTGCAGGGCGCACGAGGGTCGTTTTATGAGTCAGCCTGCATGATGTCACTGCCGAGGGTCCCTTCCCCCAACACACCTTATGCAACATCATATTCTACGTAATATTTGATGTGACATTTAAAATTTTTACGCCGTGGAACTAAACTTCTCGTTCGACGATCGACGATGACGACAATAACGATGCAATCATGCAAATATATCCCATACGATAATAATTCCAGTACTTACGTACTCCCTCCATCCTAAATTATAAGTTATTACAAGAATCTTGGAGAGTCAAAATTTTCTAAGTTTGTCCAAATTTATATAATAAGATAATAACATTTATAATACCAACTAAGTACCATTAAATTTTTTTTACTAGTTATATTTTCATAATATACCTATTTGATGTTATAAATATTTATATTTCTCTCTATAATTTTGATCAAATTTAAAAAACTTTGACTCTCCAAGATTCTTAAAATGACTTGTAACTTGAAACGAGGGAGTATGTATCTTTTCCTCTCTTACTTCCCGGCAGCTACGTACGTGCGCCGGAGGAGTAGAGAGAGATGCATCTATCTCTGCATCTTCCTTTGCGGGTCAGGTTTCTTCCAACCAATGCTGTCCTCGATCTCTAACGACTACCCACACAGTGTTGTTTTGATGCTAGCTGAAAATAAAAAGAATCTCGATCTCTGTCGCCTTGTACCCATGTGGGAACTATAATACGTAGGGGGTGTTTAGTTGGTAGAAATTTGGGTGTAAAGTTCCTGTAGCACTTTCGTTGTTATTTGACAAACTTTATCCAAATATGGACCAAGTAGACTCAAAAGATTCGTTTCGACATTTACAGACAAACTGTGCTATTAGTTATTTTTTTTACCTACATTTAATACTCCATGCATGTGTTTAAAGATTCGATGTGATGGAGAATCTTGTAAAGTTTTGGGATCTAAACATGGCCGTAGTCATATTAGTGTCGGCATCAACTGTGCTTCTCTCTCTATTGCGTGGACCCAAATCATCACGGACCCACCCTTTCCTTTCGCGAGTGCATGCAGTTGGTGTGATCTATACGTTGAGTTGTGACTGGTTGGTTATTACAATTGGTTGCAAGTAGCTAGTTATACAATACAACCAGTCGGTGTGTGTTGTGAGATTATTACAACTGCGCGGTTGAAACTAGCAAATACGTTTGTATTTGTCCAAGACCAACGACCGGTTGAAATATTTATGATATCAAATAAACATTATTAGATTAATTACAAAATGTATTTTTATAATAAATAGTAAATATTAATATTATTTACTAGAAATATGGTTAAACGTGAAGTAGTACGGAACCTATAGTTAAATGTTTTAGTGGATGGAGGAAGTATATCTTGTTGCGTAGTTACCTGACCACCTGTATTTGTATGTCGTGGTTGGACAGGAATAAGAGGACGGTGGGTTCTACGAGCCAATGCCTCATATATATACTCCCTCGGTTCCAGTTTAAATGTCACTTTAGTATTTATGTTGATCCAATTTTCTTAAATCTAACTTGACTTATAAAAAATATTAGCAACATTTGTCTTCAAATAAGTAGGGGTGGACCCAAAACACATTTATTTTTAGATAAATTTATAAACCCATCCGAAAAAATAGGTAGACTTTTAGGCTAAATATATATAAATAGTCATCAGATAGATGATTAAATTTTTTTTTAGATAAATTTATTTAGAGATACAAATATTGTTATTATTCTTATAAACCTAGTTAAATTTAATGAAGTTTGACCGTCACGCAGCTCATCGCTCCATTTTTATATGTCTGCTTTGTTTCTACTCCTGGAAAAATGTCAACTCAGTGATACAGTTAGCTATCTAATAAAGGAACCCTTCGTGGTATCTAAAAGGAGGATTTGTAGTGTAATAAGAATAAGATGTGCGTGAGAGGTTACTTGCAAACGAAGAGTTGTAGATCCAAAGTGGTAGGTCACACGAACGAACCTACGCAGCTAGCATAGCGGGAAAGCAACAGCCTCGTGCACCCCCCGTCGTCCACGTCGCTTTCGTGATCTCGTATCTTTTTTGGATTATCGGATGCAGTCATATATGCTGGGGGGGCCTGACGTGAACGTGATCCCGTGCTTCCATTTCTAATCATCGTGCATTCTCGCGCTGCCTTATTTGTTTATTATCTTATCTTCCACTAGATCTGGTACACGTGTTTAAATGGGTTGCGTAACGCAGATTAAAAGGATCTGAGCGCTTGAGCTGTAAGTCGATTTTAATTCGTATATATAAATCAGTTATGGAACAATATTTTTCTCTTACAGTCAGTCAGTCAGCTCATAAATCGTGCCGAATAGAGCCTTCAGCTCCTCGACTGAGAGAGACCATGTACTTTAACTGGTAACGTGATTGAGATATGGATTGCACACCGAGAAGAAATCTCGTGGCGGTGACATTTGTCGTTAAACATGTGCGTGCGAGTATACTAGTGTACACATTTTCCTGTGGAATTGTCCGTTCCTAATCGCTTGGAAGATCGAAGCACTCAGAGTAAGATCGAGCGATGAAGCAAAGTCTACACATTTGCTTGTGCCATACGAGAATACTGCTGCTGCTGCAGTTTCTCTTTTTCTCTTTTTGAGTGAGCCATCTTTAAGACCACGCCGTCCAGTCACAAATGCAAACATGATATGTTCGGACAATGACAGAACATATGGTCGGTATAGAAGTATGATCGGTTTATCTCATGGAGTTAGAGCCTTTAAAATAAAATAATTTTGTATATCTTTTCACCTTCTAACAACTTATTTATATCATATGCACACTCTAAAGAGTCAATCCACTCTCCATATATGGCTAAGGATAAATCAGGAATAGAGGACGATAATATTTAAATATCTAATTAGATGATTTTTCACTCAACCTATCAATACGGAAGCAAATAAAGACTCTCTCGGAGTTGCTCTTAAGAGCTATGTAACGACCCACTTTTTAATAGATAACTAATATTGGATAAGTGAGTCATCTTTTATATTAATTACACCATGCTATATAATTAGTAAAACATTGACATAAAAATATACACATCATGTATTAATGCTTGAAAATTATTCTTTACATGTTTGAGGCTAATTTAGCTCCACAGTTTGCCTTACGCACATACACACATCTTTCTTTACACTTCTAAGTACACACTAGTATACATCATTGTGGCGACTATTTCACCAACTTTTATACTAGTTTATACAATAGTGGGTTGACATGCCCTTCTAGAAAGGATCTAACCCATCAAGTAGCAGCAGCTGGACCATCACAGTGTAGACCCTTGACCAAGCTGGGAAGTGGAGGTAAATATCTCGTGGAGGGTGGAGTACAATACAAATACATGAGGTGTTAATGACCCCGGGTCGTCACAAGCTACAACTAATTTTTAGAGGAGAATGAAAACGAAATAATTCAACCTTGAAGTGACGTTAAGATGATACCATCGTCATCGTCTTATACTCTAAATTTTTGCCGTGATCTATAGAGTATGAGCATTTGAGTCTCGACGAAAGACAAATTGTACTGAATTTGATCGCGAAGAAATCTTTTTGTTTTAGCTGTTTATATACGCTGGTTCATTCTTCGTTTTTTTTTTTGTTTTCTCAGCCGTGACCTATAGAAAAAACATGTATTTACGAGATGGAACCGTCTTCCTTGCTGCTTCTCTTCTATTTTTTGACGTGTGTGCTGTTTTGACGACGAGAAAAAAACAAAGGAGAAATCGAAAGCGTACACCATAAAATCATTAAATTAAAAATTCAAACTTTCCGGCATCGTGGTAGTGCGGCGAGATCCGTGCCGCCGGCACCGCCCCTCCCTCCTCGCCGGCTCGCCCGTCCTGTCCTGAGTCCTGACCACGCGGGGCCGGCGCCTGCTGCACGCCCTGCAGATCGCCGCCGATCACCGCGCTCGGGTGCCCTCCATGCTCCTTCGCTCCGCGCCGCGCCGCCTCCACCTACTCCGCCCGCACCACCTCCGGCTCCTCTCCGCCGCCGCGCTCGCGTTCGCGGCCCCGGCCCAGTCCACAACCGAGTGGGCCGAGGCTCCGCTTGCCTCCGTGCGCCCTGCCACCACCGACGCCTCGCTCTTCCACGTCTCCCTCGACCTCTCCGCGCACCGGGGGCTCCTCGCCTCCCACGCCGCCGCCGGCCAGTTCCTCCCCTTCCGCCTCCCCGCATCGCCCTACCCCATCTTCCTCGCCATCGCATCCCCTCCTCCTCCCCCACCCGGGCCCGAGGCCCTGGCCGGGCCAGCTTCCTGCTTCGAATTCCTCGTCAAGCGCCTCCCGGGAACCCCCTCCGCGCGCCTCTGTGACCTCCGCCCCGGCGACCTCGTCCATGTTGGCGCCAGCGTCGTCGGGCGCGGATTTGATATCTCCAGGATAGCCGACGCCAGCGACGTTCTCGTCTTCGCCACCGGATCCGGGATCAGGTACCCCTAGTCCCCTACCCTTTCCGACCATCCTTCGTTGGCCAAACCTGCATCAATTGTACTGCACGATGCACAATTGATCCATTTTAGGGATGTACATGTATTTAGCTAAATCCACATGTATTGGAGTGTATTTAAACTAAATTCCACTCCAATCCATGTGGTTTGAGGTAGATACATACGCATCCAAACAAGGCCTTAGGTCTCAAGCAATCCACGGTTTGATGCAATTCGAAATTGTGGTGAAAAAATAGGAAAAAAAATATTAAATTTGTGATAATCATGTGGGAGTGCCATATTATCTACTGTTTGAGCTATTTCTAGTATTACTTCGAACTAGTCTTGAGCCATAAGTTTCCCATTATTGCTTAACCAGCCATTAGTGCTCTTGTAAGTTGGGATGTAATAGGAACATGCACATACTCAGTGGAAGATATAAACATGAAATGGCATTAGCTGCAAGATATTTATTAAGTTTTCACTTCTTCAAATAAGCAAACCATTAGTTGTTGCATGTCTGTTCTATGCTGCCACATGTCATGCCAAGAAATTTGCTGACAATGCCCTATTCTTGATTAGATTGCTCTATCCCTTTGATGAACGAGCAATGCCATTCCCATGAATAGCTCTGTCGGATTTATTCAGCTGCAAATATCACTGTGTCTAGAAACACAGATACTTGTCCTAAGAAAGCTGTATTAGTGTATCTATTACAAATGTGTACGAAGTACACTTGTTCAAGTTTCCAAGACTTGCATATGTACATACAATGACATATACATTTAATAACTCCACATTTGTTAATTGCAGCCCTATACGGTCACTTATTGAGTCAGGTTTTGCTGAAAACAAAAAAACTGATGTAAGCCTCTTTTATGGGGTTAGAAATCTTCAGAGGATGGCATATCAGGTAGGTTTATGTCAGCTTGGTTGTACAGCTTGTATATTGTCATATTCCGTCTATAATGGCTGGTGATTATGTGCACTGACAGGAAAGGTTTGATGATTGGGAATCCAGAGGAGTTAAAATTGTACCTGTTCTCTCAAGACCAGATGGTCAATGGACAGGGGAGCGAGGTTATGTCCAGGTGCTGTTATCTTTTGAGTCCCGTGGTATTTCTAGTTTGGTGTGTTTTGTGTGTTATAGAGTTTCTATTGCATTTTGTAGAATGTGTTCTCAAGGATGAAGAATATTGTAAACCCTTCATCAGTGGGAGCAATTTTGTGCGGGCATAAACAGATGACTGAGGTATGCTCATTTTGCTTGTTTTCCTCTCATTTTTATCTTAAGATACTCAATGTAACATTTATACACAGTTTGTAGCACCTTACCTTAAGCACTTCTTTTACTGATGTATCACAATGTTCTCTACATCAATGTGTTTTCTCTCTTCTGTACATGGAAACATTAGAAATGTTATTACAATAGTGGCACGAAAGGGTTCATAGCCAAGTAGTTGCGACTCTTGAATAGCACCTCCAGTGCCTGGGTTCAACTCTGAGTGGGAGCGAATTTCAGGGCTGGTTAAAGAACCTCCCTTGTTAGCAACCCATAAAATAGTGGCAGTCGGCCTGTGATGGCTGTAGCAGCCAGCCTAGGTTATGGTGCAGGAGTGCAGCGCTATAGGGTCTGTTAGGGTTCGGGTGGTATCTCGGCCTGCAAGATTGAGGTCTATTATCTTAATAGCAATGCCCGTGGGGGAGGTCATACCTCGGCGGGTTGAGTTATTACAATAGAGGTCTGCATTGACATGTAATACATGCTAGTTATTGGAAGCTTAGAATTTTTCACTAGTACAAGCTTTTGGTCTGTTCATTGTTAGGCACATCTACTTCGCATAAATCATAAAGTTGCACGCCATTGTCATTTTTTGAACCATATTTTGTTTGTGCTGATCTATTGTCCTTAGTGTATTTTTGGCAGACCAAAATGACTAGAAGTGCAAGTTTTGCAGCACGTGCATCTTCTAGAAATTTGTATGCCCAGTACATTATTGTATGATGGTTGTCATTGAGGATTAACAATGTGCAACACACATCCAATTTCGTTATGATAAATGCTGTCTTCCGTACTTCCTCGCTGATCTTATGCAAACATTTGTGTGATGTAGGAAATCACAAGACTTCTTGTTGCCGATGGTTTGTCAAAAGATAGAATCTTAACTAACTTCTGACCGCCAGTAGGACACTTCTCCATCCTTTTTGGAGGCTGTACCATTTTTGTACTGCGATTGAGCAGCAATTCTTTGCAGCAGCGCAAGTGCAAAGCGCAACTGGAAGACAGTTGTGTTGTGTGCTTACAAATAAGGGCAGTTCATTCTCTTCTCCATGTGACCACATTGGCTTATTGGTGAGTGCCTGATGTAAATCTCACAGGCACTGGCCCAAGTAAGATACGTTTTGTAGCATCTGAGACATTAATCCCCTGTGAGGCGCTGATGTACTCAGAAAGGCCCTTTTTGGAGAAATAAAAAAGTGGGATAGATGTAGCATTATTTTCAGTTGTATAGGTTAAGATACTAGTATAGCGCTGAGTGTGCCTTTCGCAGCGCTGAGAGTTTGGTGTATATTGTCAAAATTTTGAATTAATTGAATGGAAGGTAGTATATGGAATGGATGCATGATGTTTAATTGAGAAGTGTTTACTTCCGAGTCTGTTGCACTATATGGCGTCTTAATAATCTATATTACTACAAAAAAACAAGTATATATCCGGAAAAACATTGTACCAGTTGGTCCGACAGTAGATTTAGAAATCTTCAGAGGATGGCATATCACTACTATATCAGGTAGGTTTATGTCAGTTTAGTTGTGCAGTTTGTATATTGTCATGTTCCAGGAAGGGTATTGCTAAGGAACGGTAACAGTGTTCCGTTTTTCCTTGTTCGTTTGAACTACTTTTAGCTTGTTTCAACTTGTTTTGGCTTATTTTCTCTTACAGAATACTATTGAATCAGCTGAAAACATACAATCCAATCACTTGTTGCCGTGTAACTGAAGGACGCCATCTTTATCCTGATCAGTATCGAAGGTGCTACACATGGATGCAGAACGACTGAATGATCCGAACTTCCGAAGTGCCATCGATGGATTTGAGCTGACCAATGTAGTTTATTTTTATTATTTGCTGGACTGTGCATGTGCTGAATGTGTTCGTGAAAAGACAATGATTGAGCTTAGTGTCGGCGTGGACTGTGCACTCGAGGGAGACTGCGAAGATATCGTGATGGCAGCAGCGGTAGAGGTAGCGGACCGCCGCCAAAGCCAGTGGAGCAGCCGGGCAGGCGAAGACCGCAGGAGAGTTTCGAGAGGCAAGAAGTGCACGGGCACGCTCTAATAGGCCCCTAATTCATATCCTACCTCCTCGTCGAATCATAACACGTATGTTGAGAGGGTGTTTGGAACTGCTTTATTCAATGATTTTCAGCTTTGCTCATGTTTTTGAACCAAACAGGTTTAGCTCCATGCAACTCTGCTCCAAAAAAAAAATTGACTACAGACATTTTAGGGAGTTGCTCCACGTTCTGTATGAGAGTTTCTAGAGCGGTCTTAAACACTCTTTAAAGATCTTGTTTAGATGCCCATGTATCTGCCTCTATCCATATGTGTTTGGAGTCGTTTAGTGTTGAAATTAGTTTGAATTTTATATCAAGCCACCGCAAAATGTATGGATTGATTGAGGTCAATACATGGATGTCTAAATAAACACTAATAAATAGAGGGCAATAAGGCTTCTTGTTACAGACATAGGTCCACATCATACTAAGGCATTATTAGGATAATCTAGCAAATGTGCTCGTGCGTTATAAGTTATAACGTAATCCAATACGTCTATGAATAGGACTTTGTATCATCATTAGACATTTAGACTTAAGTTGTTCTAATTTGTACGAGCTTTGATCATGAGTCAAGGTCTTATACAAGACACAGGGGATGTAATCCAATATGTTTTGAATCGAACTCTATATCAATAATCGTTAGATATGAGTTGTTCTAACTAGTATAATAGGTCATGATATCGAGCCACAAACAAAACACCATAGGAGTGCAACATGGGAAGTAAAGAAAGACTAGGAAGATTCTACATTATAGGGAGATGGATGGGGGAAAAAGAGAATGAAATTTTAGCTCTTTAATATTAGGTGTAGAAAGATTAAGAGATATGATGAAACTAGCAACACACTTATGCACTATTTCAATCTCGTCTGGCTATATATATATATATATATATATATAGAACCACTACTCTATAGCTGGCTACAAAATAATTTATTTTTTTAGTCATTTTGAGTTACAATAATTAATATATTGATTTACGAGATTATACTCCCTCCGTCCTAAAATAAAAGTCATTTTCGCTTCCCGTGAAATAACTGCCGGCAATTTTTATAAATAATAATATCAACAATTAGTATCATAATTAATATCATCGAAAAGGTCTTTGAATCTAGTTTTTTAACAAAATTATTTGGAGAAACAAATATGCACGCATTTTTTAGAAATCTAGTCAAACTTGTGGCACGAACACCCAAAACGTCTTCTATTTTGGGACGGAGGGAGTAGTAATTAGATACTATGTAATTTACTATAATGTTATGGTAAATATCCTTGTATGTTATAGTAATACAACTATCGTAAATATGTATACACTTTATCGTAAATTAGTATATAAATTATCGTAAATAAAGGTGGCTACAGAATAACTTATTTTGTAGCTAGCTACATAGTTCCCCAGTTTTTTTATACTCATTTTTTTTAATATGATCTCCTCTAACTAACTCCGTGAATATGAAATAACTTTATGAATATGATAATCATCTATATCTCTTCTCTTTATATATAATAGTGCAAGACTATTTAAAGTAATCTAGATAGCAGGAATCCTAATTAAATTAGATCTCGAGTAATCTGAGTATGAATATTAATTAAAAAATCTTAATCCAATTAAATCTCTTTGATTTTGAATAACCTAAATATGAATCTTAGTCTAAATATTGACAAAAGTAAATCTGCATGGTCATCCATGTTTACAATTTTTTATAGATTCCCAAAAAAGGACACCAAACTTGATATTTAATTACACTAACGCTTGAATAATATGAAATCTATGTTATGATATATTCTAAATATTTTCATGCTTTACAATAACTATTAAGATTGGTTCTAAATTGATATTGTCTTAATATGACACTATTGTATTGTTGCTAAAACTAGTTTATATTATAGATATCATAGTCATCATAAAATACTATAGCTTCATAAATTTATATAAAGGGATTAAATATAAATAGGTGGTTCGATTTTTTTCTCCCATTACATCGCACAGGCATATTTGCTAGTTAGAATAATCTAGCAAATGAGCTCGTGCGTTATAAGTCATAACGAAATCCAATGTCTATGAATAAGACTTTGTATCATCATTAGACATTTAGATTTAAGTTATTCTAATTTGTACAAGCTTTGATCACGAGTCAATATGTTTTGAATCGAACTCTACATCAATAAGTGTTAGACATGAATTGTTCTAACTCGTATAATAGGTCATGATATCGAGCCACATACAAGACAACATAGAAGTGCAACATGGGGAATAAAGAAAGACTAGGAAGGTTTTACATTGTGAATTTTTTTTATTAATAACACTTTTAAATAAGATATTTTAAAATTAACACTGTTATTTTTTTTCTGAAATTAACCCTTTTGTCGCGTCACTGACGCTGGCGCGGCAAACGCACCAGCCGCGCCATGCATGGTGGCGCGGCGAGGCCCCATGACGCAATTTGCCGCGCCAGGCGGGATGACGCGACCAATGGATTTGTCGCGCCAGGTGGGCTGGCGCGGCAAAACCCCCCTCTCATCCCCAATAGTTTTACAAATTTTGTTTTCTAAAAGTTGGATTTTGGCAACTCCCAAATTAGTATGAGAAAGAAAGAAAAAAATAGCTGATCTCCAATAGTTTCCCATAATTCACTTCAGGAAAAACAAAAATTATGGACCTACCATATTGTTTTTCGATTCGTGGCGATTTTCATCATGCCATAGCAGGTCGCGCCATCTGCTCTGGTGATTGTTTCACGTCGTCGCCAGCTCATCTCGTTCACGCGCGTCGCCGTAGTTGGAGATGGGCGTGAAACTGCGGCGACACGCGTCAAGGAAATGAGTGACGGCGTGAAACAACCGCGAGGGCAGATTGAAGATGAGCGACGATGTGAAACAACCACCAGAGCAGATGGCGCGAGCTGCTACGGCGTGATGGAAATTGTCACGAAGGGAAAAACAATATGGTGGATCCATAATTTTTGTTTTTAAGTGAATTATATGAAAAACTATTGAGATGAGCTTTTTTTTCCTATACTAATTTGGTATTTGCCAAAATCTGGAAATAAAATTTGCAAAACTATTAGGGATGGGAGGGGGGGTGTTTGCCGCGTCAGCCCGCCTGGCGCGGCAAATCCACCGTGCCATGGTGACACTTTTGCCGCGCGGCCGCGCCACCAGCATGGCGGCTACTGCATTTACCGCGCCAGCGTGTGTGGCGTGACAAAAGGGTTAGTTTTAGGGAAAAAAAATATAATAGTGTTAATTTTAAAATATCTTATTTAAAAGTGTTATTAATAAAAAAAATTCTACATTGTAGGGGGGTGGATGGGGATAAAAGAGAATGAAATTTTAGCTCTTTAATATTAGATATAGAAAGATTGAAATATGATGAAACTATTTCAAGATTTCCAAATAAGTTCACACCACGGATGGGAAGTTTCATTTCAACTGTCAATGTACGAACCCTTTTATTGCCAATGTAGGAAACAATGCAGCATACGTAATGGCTGCATTGAGAATAGAATTCCATTAATCAGAATTTGAATAGAGAATAGGCACCGAACGTCAACCAGGACAACACGAATAGTTTTAGTAGTCTGTTTCAGTTATCTGCCCCGTTACTTACAAAAGTGACCACAACACAAAAAGTTTGAGTAGCCTGTTTCAGTCATCTGCCACGTTACTTACAAAAGTGACCATTACACAATACTATCATTCATTAACGACTAAAGAATAAGAGGGAACACGAAAAATATTTCAGTAGCCAGTTTCAGTCGTCTTAACCGTTACTTAGAAAAGCGAGCCACCAGTTTTGGTAGATACTAAAAGTAACGACTCAAAGAATTAGACAGCAAAACCATACCACAGGAACCCAATTGCAAGATCGGAGCTCAACCAAATTATGCCAGACAGAACGAAGGTACGAGCCATTAAAAACATAGATTTTAGAATTACTAACAAATAGCGACAAATATGCATCGAGTATGTGACTGGAAAGGTGCCATATAAGACTAGCTGCAAAATTTTAGGTGCAGACAGCAAAATAAAAACAAATTCAAGTACCCATTCTTCCCGAGATCAATAGCAGGCATTGTGCACGGAGGTCTCCACATTGACATATGGCAAAAAAAAACCTCTGCAAACACAGAATCAGTTCCGTGGCCGCGCCCAGGTTGATGAAGAGGACGAAGAGTTCGAGGAATATCTTGATCCAGGGCGCCAGCGATCAGTAGACGGAGGCGGGCCATCTTGGCGGGGTGGGGGTGCATCCTGGCGTGCTGGACCATCTTGCCTGAGCGGACGCACATCTGGGCGTGAGCGCTCTTCACGTGAACCCCAGCGATCTTCATCGCGTGGACGCACATCTGTTGGTCTCTGGCTGCCAGAAGAGCTGCTGCTGCTATCACCACGGAGTTTAAACCTGGGAACATATTTATTTGGAGCAGGAGCAGCTGCAGCCGCCGCAGCAGCAGGAGCTGCTGCTGATTCTCGGGGTGGCTGTGCAGCAGGTGTAGAATCAGGAGCACGCACAGCCTCAGAACCCTTCAAGAAGAGCTTCTCCCTGCTTGCTTTTGCCTTCTCCTCCAGCTCCATCTCTCTCAGTCGCTGCTTTTCAGCAATAGCATCAAGCTTAGCTTTCCTTTCAGTCTCCTCTCTCTTCCTCCTCTCTTCCTCTGCAGGAGTAAACAATATATAATCAATAATATGGATGAGTTAGGAATTGAATCCTTAAGTTCCGCTCGACCAAATATGGAATACAAGCCAGTCCCATAGCAAATAGACTTTATGTTATCTGTTGCTCAAGTATCAGAAATCAATGCTAGGTTAGTATTGGATCAGTTTCAAAATTGACCTCTTCATATAACGACCAAAAGCTAATTTCAGTATTGCTATTGCATGGTGGGAAAAACAAAACCGAAGATTACCAAATTCAGATCACTATTAAGATATCAAAACCAATGCAATCATGTCAACAGCATTCACATTTCACACAATGGAAAAGTTAAAACAATGCACGCAAAACTAAAGATGTATGAAATGGTAACATTGTAAATTTATACCTACAAGTAACTTTTAAACTTTAGATCATAAGAACTACAAGATTATTATTCAATTTCAACAGTTTTACAAAAGACCAAAGTGAACTTAGGCTAAATAGCTAGTGGCAAACTTTCCAGATAAATTAGGCCAGTATTGCTATTGCATGGTGGGAAAAACAAAACCGAAGATTACCAAATTCAGATCACTATTAAGATATCAAAACCAATGCAATCATGTCAACAGCATTCACATTTCACACAATGGAAAAGTTAAAACAATGCACGCAAAACTAAAGATGTATGAAATGTTAACATTGTAAATTTATACCTACAAGTAACTTTTAAACTTTAGATCATAAGAACTACAAGATTATTATTCAATTTCAACAGTTTTACAAAAGACCAAAGTGAACTTAGGCTAAATAGCTAGTGGGAAACTTTCCAGATAAATTAGGCAACATTTTGCTCATTCTTACTTTAACAATTCACCATGGTCATTTGACTACAATACAGGATAACAGAAGACAATAATTTAATGATCAAAGTTTTGCTTCCAAAAGGTAATCAAAGGTAATAATAACCAAGCAGAAGCGTGCCAACAAGTACAATCAACAAACGGTAAATCTAATCAGTTCAAAATTCACTTGCCTTCACGTTTTCTAGCTTCCTCTTCTTCACGAAGCGTTTCAATCCGCTGTTCCTCCAGATTCAGAAAATACATCAACTTCCTTACTGTCTCCCTTTCACGCTTTCTTGATGATATCAACTGACTGATCCGTTCATCTATCTCTTTCTTTAGACGACCAAACTCAGCTTCACGACGTTGGACAATTCTCTCCTGGAAAGCGTTCTGCAACAGCAAAACAGAAAGTACAGCTATTATCTGTCTTCAACAAAGATATTAGAATATAGCCAGTTTGATATCGCGTTAATTAAGACTCACAAAAGTATTTCAAATTTGAACATCAAGTTCTGTAAATGTCAATAAAAGTAACAGTGGCCACTGGCCAGCATTATATCATGAGCAATCTTATCTTCAGGATCGGTAGTGCTATATACAACTGCTTGTTGCTGTTGCTACATTTTTCTTGAGTGGGCAAAAATGGAGGCTGATTTGGTCTGCTACACGCTAGTGGCTTTCTTAGAGCATCAACAGATTACTCATCATATCCCCAATCCTAAAAGTTTGAAGAAACTACTTAAAATCCACTGGAACATAAATAGCATACAACCTTGTGTTCCAACATACGAGAAAGTCTATTTTTCTCTTGCAAGTCGCCAGCATGGTGTTGCTTGCTGAGTTCAATCTCCCGCTGCAGGCAGAAATGAACAACTTAAGTGCTGACAGTTATCTGAACTGCATAAACAAAAAAAGGATAGTAGAAAACTGACAATCTGCTCTTGCTCGTGAAGGATCTTCTCTTCCTCGAGACGTTTTTGGAAAGCTTGTTCAATCAGTGGAGCCTCTTCCTGCCTTTTTGCCCTTTCCAGATAATCCATTGTTTTTGCAAACTTCTGCAGTTTTTTCTCCATTTCCTGGCGCTCCTTCAACTGTTCATTACGTGCCAATTCCATGATGGCCTCCTTAGTAAGCTCCTGCAACCAACATTCAGATCTATAAGAATGTATTGAAAAGGTTTAAAATGAAAGGATAGAATGGTAATTAAAGTTCCAACTTTAGAATAAAGAATTTTAGGCTTTTAGCAGTGTGGTCAATTCAGTACAATAGCAGATGGTGAAGGATGATACATGTGGGTCAAATATAGTGATAATATCCAATTTAAAAGACAAGTGCTAACAAGCTCTTAGAACTTTAGAGACATGCAGCAACATAATGCAAAACCGGAAATTAATAAATATAACTTTAATACCATTACCAAACACACAACCATACGCCTTAGCTTAGCATGTACAACCATATACATCCAAATTATTCAAATTCATAACCGCTAAAACATGTTCTATAGATATCCATCCCAAAATGTGTGCATCTCACATTTTGATGAAACAGCTAATTTCAAGTTTGGCTAGATTTATAGAAAGTAGTATCAACAGTTGTAATCCATATAGATTTACTATGAAAATTGCCATGATTAATCTAACAATGTTTATTTTGTATCATAAATATTAGAATTTTTTTGTATACATTTGTTCAAACTGCTTGAATAGTAAGATGTGCACTTATTTTTGGACATTTTATGATTCAAAATGAAATTTAGTAATATTGTATTATTGTACCATCGAATTTTAGTCCATAGCCAAAATAATGTTCAATTATCCCATGAACCATATCAGAAATTTAAGTTTCCCACATAACAAAAGGGAAGGAGCACACATGTGCCAACATGTTTGTACAAGATCCATATTTTAAATAACACAGGAAATAGAAGATCTGAGCATGGCATGGAGTTCGCTTCCTTGTTAGAGCAAGATATTCCCAGTCGAAACCTTTGCCCATTCTTATGTACACATCTACATCACCTGTCTCCTGTCCATCTGATCCTCCACTAAAATCCGTATAGAAACTTAAAGCAAATAATGAACCGATGTTTTCACAAACCTATAGCAAGCTGTGCTAATTACTGCAAGGCCATAACTGTTTCTTACCCCTTCAACAACGACGTGTTTTTTCCCTGCCTTCTTCAAGTCTTCTAGCAACTTTTTTGCTTCTGCTTTATTTTTTTCCTCTATCTCTCTACGAATCCGGTCCTGCTCCCTCTGCTTCTGTTCATTGAGAAGCCTCACCCTTTCCTCATCCGCGGTTTTCTTCTGACTGCTCATTCTCTTTTTTTCTTCTTCTTTTTCCTGGAAAAAGAAAGCAACCATAAATTATTAATTAATTAAAAAGAACAAGCACAAACAAACAAGCATTGAAGAGTAATTAAAAAAATGTACCTTCTCCAATATTTGACGCTCAAGCTCTTCTTTGCGTTTTTCAATGATAGACTTTCTTGCAAGAAGCCTCTTATGCTCATTCTCCACTATTCCAGCCAAACTAATGAGACTTTCATCGAGTTTAGACGGCTTTTTCACTGGTGAACAAATATGAATCCTTGCTTTATTTAATGAATCAGCAAGAACACTGAGGTGATCACTTAAGCCATCAGATTCTATGTCCTGCAAAGAGAAATCAATCATAACCATTAGTGTTCAATCTCATCATGAAGTAATGCATTCAGCACCACAAAAAATGACACACCCAGCAAACAATTAAATTTTAGCATATATGAAAAAATTTAGCTAAAGGGTTATTACATGTAATCCAAATGAAAAGGGTGTAGCAGTGCGGCACATGCTCAAGATACATATAGTGGGTGATGAGTATCAGTACATTAAAAATAAAATAGAAGTGTTTTCACCATATGCATTAAGGGCCAGTTTGGTAGAGCTCCATCTGATTCTGATTCTCTATAGAAGCTGATTCTCTGAGAGAAGTGATTCTATGGCTAAAAGTGATTCTCTTTGATTCTTTAACATAAATTCTTAAAATCAGCATGGAGAATCACTTCGCAGAATCAGAGGAAGCTACTTTTTTCAGCTCTCAGCCTCTTAGTTCATTTCAGAGAATCACTTCACAGAATCAGCAGAGAATCACTTCTTGCTGAAAAGCTGTTTGGCAGAGCTCCTGCTGAATTCAACAGAGAATCGGCTCTGGGAGCTCTGCCAAACGGGCCCTAAGAGTACTGTACACAAATGAGGTGACAATGTGAACCCACTGTGCAAAATCTTGAGCCATGTTGTACTGCTCAGTTTGTTTCTGGCAGATAAACACCAAGGGACACGATAGCAGATAAAACAACAAAGAACATAAAATAATGGAGGGCCAATATAGGTCTTGCACATCTAAGATTATGAAAAGAAAACGGAATGCAGACATATACAGTCATACACAAAGCTTACAACCCAAGACTCCAAGAGGAAACTGTGAACAGGTAATTTCAGTGCTAGAACATAGTTCTCAAGGCGTCGCCTAGGCGACCAGGCACTCCCCCATCGCCTTGCCAAATGGGCTGCCTAGGCGAGCAAGGCGGGCGTCCAGGCGGTGGTACACTGCCCTGCCTCGCCTAGGCGCCTTAAGAACTATGGCTAGAACACATCAGAACTGCTGATGGACAGAGTCAGGACCACATACCATTGTACCAAAATGAACAGCTCCTGATAAATGGTTAACTTTTATAGCAACAAAATTCCGTTTCACAGCATCAACAGAAATCTTCTCCACAACAGAAAAGTCAAAGAAAGGAATCATTCTTGAGAGCATATCAATCTTCATGGACTGGAAAATACAAGAGGCCTGAAAAATGGAACATAAAAACTAAATCATTATTGCAACAGATAACAATTATATATGTATGTAGAAACATCATGATTAGGACCTGTTGTAGCACTCTCAATGTTGTCAGCTTCTCCAATGCTGAAATGTACTGAGATAACTTAACCTCTGGAACAGAAGAAGCTGATGAAAGCTTCCCTCCAATCTTTGAAATCTTCAAAAGAAGTGGCTGCACTTTTGATGCAAGGTCCAGAGGTAGAAATTCATGTTCCAAAAGGTTGTACAAATCCCGCACTTCTTGTGAAGCACATGAAAGGACTCCTTTGGAGGCCTACAAGCCATAAAAATAGATAGATATTGATAGCTATCTATAAGAGCAAGAGAGATAACATTCATTCTATATTAATGGGCCAAAGTAAAGAGATGACAATGTTTCCGTATTTCATCTATCCAACTGACAACGGTAAAAGTGGAATCATGTTAAGTGCTACTAATAAGCAGTTACTTATATAACATAAAAATAACACTAGTAGCACAGTGCCTCAGAAGAAGGCTCTTTGAAAGTCTCATGGCCATGCTGAACCATTTTGGACTTGTTTGGATACCCTTGTATCTATCTCATCCACTTGTGTTGAGGTGGATTAGGGTGAACTTAAACTAATTTGAGAGTACCCCAGACAAGGCCTTAATGCAAATAGAATATCACACATTGAGATAATTCTTCCTGTGCAAAACATCTTTCTAGAGGGATAAAACAAAATAATATTATTAAGCAAAATTGTTCAAAAAGGAATGCATGTGATGACAGAGACCACGTCCAAATAAAAAAGATAACACTGCTGCAGGAATAACAGTACGATTAAGCACGTACCAACTCAGACAGAAGAGATGCTCTTGAAGGCTGCAAAAAGGAAAGCAGAAAGATCAGGGGTGGAAAAGTGCTATTGGACATACTATTTAATTCATTCACACATGGATTGGAGAACAAACCATTTCCCTATTTTCACGCTTGGAATCAAGCGAGAAGTTAACAAGGTTAGCCATCCGCATGTTACGCTCCTTCTCATTCTCTGTCTCAAGATGAGATGCACCATATTTTTGGTCATAAGGTGCCACAGATAGTGCAGCAAGTAAGACGGAAGATGCTATTAGTTGTAGGTCCTTCTGAGACAAGTTTTTATTGTAGCTCTTTTGCAAGTTGAAAAGCTTGAGCCACGCATACGCATGATAAAGGTGGCTGTCAGATATCCAGAAGATTTCAGTCAACTTTGCATAATACACAACCAAGATAGAAGGTTTTGGCATTTTCTTCACCATGCTCATCAAACCATGGATATCTTCCACCGATCGGAAGGCTTCCTGCAAGATAGTATGTTCAGTAACAATTCAAGGAATATAGCGCTTATATGGATAAAGAATTAATTAAAATTCATAAGTTATGGAACAAACCTGCCAAAGGGAAAGCTCTGTAGCAACTTTAAGCTGCTCAACACGTGTATCAAGATAAAGTTGTAAACTTTCAGGTGCAGTAAGATCAGGACGATCTCTTTGATCACGATATTTGTTGAGATTAGCAAGATGATTTCTGATGATCTCACACAACCTACGGAATTCAGTGGTTCTCTTATACTGTTTACAGAATTGAAAAGCTCTGTGAGCAGTCATCTGCATATTAGGAAGATAATCAGTCACAAAAGCTACTCATAAGTATTTGCTGGAGCATAAATTGTACAAGAAATAAATCAATATACAAGTAAACGGTAGGTACATGATCCAATAGGAAAGTCAGCAATGCCAAGACATTTAACCAAAATATGAGACAGTACATTAAGCTATTGAGTTCACAAGATATGTTTTGAAAAGTAGATACGGAGTACCATGTATATATAATAGCAAAAAGGCTGAAATTCAGATAAAAGTTGGTTGAATGGCCACAAAAATCTGAATAGAGTGGTTGTTAAATGGATAGAAGCAAAAACAAAGGTGTAAACTCAATAATAAAAACTATGCAAATGGTAATGTGTTGTACCAATATCATGAAAAAACTAACTATGCAAATGGTAATGTCCTGTACCAATATCATGGAAAAACTATGTGCCACATACAAAGTAAACTCAACAGAAACATACAATTGAATGTTCATAAGAGAATAGCTTACAGCATATAACGCTTCAAGCTTTGAATTGTTCCTTAGTATCTCTAGAACAGTCCTGTATGTCTCCCAGAGGAACTTAAACCATGGAGTTACAACCTCTTTATCTGATCGGTCCTTTCCTTTCTCCCCACTAACAAAACTGAGCATGAGGTCCTCGGGACGCTTGTCTGCTTCCAGATCTTCAACATCCAGAGCATCTTCCAGGGCTTCTGCCTGACTCTTAGCTTGTTCAGCTTTCTCATTGGAAAGCTGCATGAAGTGCTTTATGACATCCTCCAAGGATGACACGTTCACTTGCTGGCAGACAATCCTATACTGAATAAGACCATCTTTTGCATATCTACCTTTCCTCAGGTCTACACAGAGCTCTACATACTTCATCATGATCTTTTCAAGAGGCTTCTGCCATGATCTGTACCTTTTCGAGGTAATGAGATCATGTAAAGCCTGCAGGGCTGCCTGCTTTTGCCCAACATGGATTAATTCTGAAGTAAAAGCAGAGGAAGCGATCAGCATACACATCTTTTTACGCCAATACGCTAAGAATTTGTAACCATGTTCAGAACAATATCGATACAAAATCATCGTACAGATATCCTGATAACAAAATCGAAACCAGCTTATAGATAAAATAAAAGTGAGGTCAAAACTCTTGGGGTTTCTATTTTCCTCATGGAGAAGGCAATAACAAGTAAAAACATGGATACAAGAAAAAAGTAATATCATTGGTTTTAAAACTAAAATGGCAGGGCTTAGCAATATTATTATAACATGCAGGGGCAAAGCTGAGTAGCAGCTTGTGGGTGGAACTGCACCCCCAGAATTTTCGTTTTCAATTGTTATCCCAATTTCTCAGGCCATCATGCACCACCACCAACCCCACAGCACAAAAATATTGCACCCCCCAGCCCATTGAACAGCACAATTGAGCTAGGTAACCCCGTGACTGAATTGTTCACTGGAGAAAAAATCATCGTAGCTCAAAGACCATCCGGGTCCAGCATATGCTACTGTGTCTTTCCCCTCCGTCCATCTCCTCCCATCTTTGCATTTGCATACAGGAGTCAGCCATCTAGCCTGGCGACGGTCTCACGGACTGTCTGCATGGCGCCAACCACTAGCCACCGTGCCTCCCTCACATGCCTCCAGCATCCGCTAGCCTCATGCAGCCAGGCCTGCAGCTATGGCAGACTCAGCTAAGATACAGCATGTTAATGTGGCTAGTCACCCATCGCCGAACTCGGTGCCATCCGACTCCAAAATACACGATAAAGAAATCAGAGAAGATTCGATAATGAATTGGTGAAATTTGAGATTTGAGTACTTTAGTTCCACCTATCTGCAATGCACTCATTTTATCATTTCCTAGTTTGACAACCATTACAAAAAAAAACATGTTTTTATAGATTGGGAAAATTTGCATGTCTTAGATTTTATATTTAGGTGGCCTAATAAACACATTTGGATTGAGGGAACCATTTTGATTAAAGGAAAACAACATAGCCAGATAATAGCAACAATGCTACAAGGTCAGCAACCAATATTAATAGTGAACTTCATTTGGTAAACATTTTTATCACTTCATTATTCTCACTCAAAGGCCCTGTTTGGATTCACTAGTTGGCTAGTAACTTATTATCTGATTTGGTCTAGAACTCTAGATAGTAGGATACTCCCTCCGTTCCAGATTATAAGACGTTTTGGCTTTTCTAGATACATTGCTTTCACTATGGATCTAGACATAGTACATATCTAAGTGTGTAGCAAAAGTAGAAAAGCCAAAACATCTTATAACTTGGAACGGATTGAGTAGTTGCTATCCAGGGGTCCAGCCAACAATTATCCAATCTACTATGTAGACATGTTTGGATTCAAAAGAGATAGTTATTATCGGATAGTTACTACCTACATGGAACCAAACAGGGCCTTATCAGATAGTTACTGCCTACATGGAACCAAACAGGGCCTAAGGTATTGGAACACTGCTTAGCAAGTTTTTTGAAATGGCGGTGACAGTCACAAGAATTCTCAAATTCCAGCCTTCCTAGTTGTTTCCAGTTAAACTAAATAAATCATTTTTATAGTGCATAAACTTCACAAGATTCTATCTAGTGGAATGGGATTTGATCCCTAGATCTCATACAATACAGGGTTGGACGCTTTTCACAGATTATTAAAGATAGGCGCAGGACATGTTATATGGCTCCGACTCCGATATACATTATACTCCCTTCATTCCAAACTATAAGATGTTTTTCGCTTTCCTAGATTCATAATTTGTTCACCTATGCAAAACCCAAAAATCACGAATTCTTTTAGGAATTTGATCAAAAATCTGAACTCCTCTTGTACCCCTCCTCTATCCGTCTCTAGCTTCACAACCAATTACATGACATAATTCATCGAAACAAATAAAACAGGTCCAATTACCCCGTGTAATGAGACAGAACAGACAACTGGCTAATATTTGCTTGTATGCAGTAACCGAGGCTCACCTATCTAATGGAACAACATCAATGTAGCCAATGCTCAACTTCCAAACTAACCTAACATTTAGAACCTACCACTCAATGGCTTGGTCAGCAGTAAACATCATAGCAAGTAGCAAACACATCATCTTCACGCTATCCTAATTCGCAAGTGCCTAACAAATCGTGCATGCTGCAAGCATAGCTTCAGCACTACCGCGACAACAAGCACCTGCGGATAAAAAACGAGCCAAGTTCGAGCGACTCACCTTCAGCTCTCTTCAGTGCGTTCTCGGGTTTCGCGAAAGTCGCCATGGTGGCGGCGATCTACTCCTCCTCCTGCACCACACCAACAAACAGGGAGCGGATCTAGTAAGGAGGCATGTGCACCCGATAATTGGAAAAATGTTAGAAGTTAGTGCATCAAACAGGCAAATAGTTTGGGAACTCGGTTTCGCACAGCAGACAAGGAAGAGAAGGGGTGGAAAACTGGGAATACCCGGTGGGCGCTCTTCGCCGTCGAAGAGATCGGCGAAGGCCGAGGCACCTGGCGCAGGGAGGCGGCGGTACCCCACCCAGTCGCCGCAGTTAGAGAGGGGGGGAGAGAGCGCACGGCGGCTGGCTGGCACCGGGAGGAGAGGCGGAGGCTGGCAGTTAGGGTTACTTCGCAGTATATATATCGGCCTGGTTGTAGTTGGGCCTTTAACAGGCCTTCATATATGTGCGGGCTGGTTAGCGGTGAATAGGCCTGTTCCTTAGAGATTCACCGTCGAGAAAGAGTAAATTCGAATTTGAGATTCATCGTGAGTCAGATTCATCATGGATCTGACATCAACCCAAAAGTCGATGGTTTTTTACCGGTAAGGGGTGTACGATTCCTTAGCAAAACTTTTAGCTTTGTCACATCAAATTTTACGCTCTAATTTAGTCTATTAAAAATTGAGTAATTAAAAAACCATTTTATCACCTGAAGGCTAATTAATGAAATGAATCTATTAAACTTAATTTTTTTGCGGAAAATACAGCAGGAGCCATTGTAAACTTTTTATTTGACAAAAGGAGCAACAACCACTCTAAACAAGAGGAGAGAAAAAAATAAAAAAAGAAAAGAAGATAAGAAGGGGAAGCAAGCCTGAGGTGGACAGCAGAGCTAAATTAGAGCAGTTGTACAAGAAAACAAGCATGAGGTGGGCAGCAGAGCTAAACTAGAGCAACATCTATATATAAAGAAAGACAGTGCGCTTAATTTGCGGGACTGAATCTATGGGCCCGTAGTCTAACTTCTTTATAGAAAGAACTTTTCCAAAAAATCAAATGACGGTCGGCCTCTGTCGAAGATAAAGTTGTTTCTCTGCTTCCAAAACTGTCAGGTGGCAATGATGAAAATCTTCGTAAAAAGGGGATTGTTATACTAGACCTTGGCTTGCTTCATCATCCGAAAGAAATTCAGTGCGAAGTCCCAATTTACTGCTAGATGCCAATGATGAAAATCTTCATAAAAGGGGTTGTTATACTAGACCTTGGCTTGTTGCATCATCCGAAATAAATTCAGTGTGAAGTCCCAAATTATAATATGGTGTTGCCAGCAGGCTTGACTAAAAGGGCAGCCGAAGAACAAATGAAATGCAGTTTTTCAATATTGTTGCTGCATAGAACATAACTATAGTTGTTTCCGTAAAGCTTGTGTTTTCCCCTTTTTTAGAATGTTCAGTGTGTTCAGTCTGTCCATCCACGAAAAAACTCTAAGTTTGTTACGACATTTGAAGTTTCAAATCCAGAGAAAAGGTGATGGAGGTTGTATATTCTTTTAAGGAAAGTTATAGCACTTTGATGAGGAGTAGTTCTTGCTTCCCCAAATGTATTCCCACGGGTCCTTTGAATTTTGCTCAGCCTGCGGATCTTGATTAATTATTTAAGACTTTGGAATTCTTAGAAGGCTTGCTCTTATAGGGGCAAGTGAAATTGGTCCTCCAAAGTGTTATTAGACAAAGCTTGGCCACTGAGATATTCTTATTCCTAGCAAAGGAATAGAGTCGAATTTGGATTCTATGATGTTGTCATTCCAAATATTATATTAAACCATAAAGCACCGTAGCCGAGAGTTGTGATGTGCGGACGGGAGAGTTGCCGGCATACCGATGAAAGGGGTGTGGCCATGTGGGCGGGTAGTTTTTCTTTTTTCCTATGACGTTCCCTGAATCTTATCCCTGATTGTTGTCCTTTCTTGTCTTTCCTTCGGTAACTTCCGTGATGGCCGTCATTATTTCCTTTCCTTTCTAATTCATTAATTCTCAGTGTTATAGTTCCTTTAATTTTCACACTGGTGCTTGCCTTGCTGCATACATGAGTGGAAATATTTTTGTGCCATAAATGTGTGGTGGGGTTGCTGGAAATTTCGTTTTCTATGTCAGGTAATCAAGGATCGTAGGATTGTTTTGGTCCTGCCAAGTAAATGTTGAGAATCCCCATGTTTTATTTATTGTATAAGTAGAGATCGTAGAGATAGAGATTTTCTAGGATACTTAGAGGGTGACCATCTCAACGGAAGAGTTTTTTTTTATATAACAAGTAAAGAGAAAGATGATGTTTTAGTAGGATAGATTCTACCAATGTTTTGTAAGAGGCGGTTAGCAAGTTCAAGCAAACCGAGCCAATAATCGTTTTGCACGGCACACATCCACCATCCGCTAGAAAAAAAGACCGATGGAAATTGGCTGCCTGTAATATGGCCCGTCCATAGTTGAGTCGATCATATTCGCACGACACAGTAAAGCTCAAGCATAAACAAAAGTGTTAAGCAAAGGTAGAAATCAAACACAAATATAAATAAATACAACAAATTGATTTGTTTTTCTTGGTCCAAAAACTCAGGCATTCGTGGCCACCAAGAGATTAGGTCTCTTTCCCAATACGTTTTTGGACTTTTAGCTCTAACTTTACAAAATTATAGTGATATGGTTCAAAATGAAGCTTGCAACCTTTTCTCCCGACTGACCAACCTTCTAGGTCCTGCTAGGCCCGGCAACGCCAACTCCCAGCACGGCCTCCCTCCCTGCTTCCGTTCGTGCCTTCCCTCGCCGGTCCTCACTTCCCCGCTGTCTTCCTTCCTTCCGTCGCCGAGCATCGCCAGGACTCAACGACGCCCTCCACTGTACGGTCCTCCGTCCCCTGCAGGTGTCCCTTCACGGTTCGGCCTCCAAGGTTGGGCATCTCGTCCCGTCAACTCCCGCTCTGCCTGAGCCCGAGCCTGAGCATACCAAGAAAAGGGGAAGGCAGCGGCTACCAGAGAAGAGAGTAGGCGGCGGCGGGAGCAAAAGAATAGCGGCAAATCCAGGAGAGATCAGAGCCTCAGAGGGAGAGAGTCGAGAGGGAGAGAGAAGCGCCGAGCATGGAGTGCCCGATCTCGAGGACTAACCTGAATTGCATCAGCCTGGCGGACCCGGACGTCGAGAAGTCGGTCGCGCTCCTCAAGCAGGTCTGCGGTTCTTTCCTGATTATCGTAATTTTTGTCGTCAGGTGTCTGAATAGCAGAGGCTTAGAACTTCCTTTCTCGAGAATCACGACCACGGTTAAATCTTGTCTTTTTGGTTATTTATATAACGGTAATAGAAGGCAATTTCAGAGTTCCATCACTGCACTATTGTTGTTTCTTTTCACGAGGGTAGGAATTTGCTTGTTATCATGTCTATTTTTTATGCTATTCGTAAGGCAGGTTAATAGAATTGGGTTGCTACAGTGCACAAGTTCCACAAGAACACGGATTTCACTCCTTTTCAATATATATATTACACTAATTGTACTACCATTGTTCAGCAATTGCTTTCACCAATTGGGCCTTCAAATTTCTTCCCTTTCGAAACTAAAGATTCGTTTAGATTATGCTGATGAGAGTGACCTGCGGACCTGCCATCTTGCAATTTCTTTAGCTGTCTGTTGTTAGGTTCGTCATCAGAAAAGGTAGCAACTTTGTCAAAGATTTAGGTGTAGTTGGTTCTCTTTATTAGATGGATTCTTGTTTGTACTTGGAGTTTATTTGTCCTATTGCACATTTTTTATTTCCTTGATTATGCCCAAAGTACATCTTGCTCTATGGCACAATCCATATAAATGCATGTTACCGTTTTCTGCATTTTATTTTGGAATTGGTAAATAGTAAGACCGTGGTATATGGCATGTGTCCGCTTGTTTATGCTCTAGATTTTCTGATACTTGTTTCCTGAACTACACTTTGTTCAGTTTGTTGTCTCTTGACTGGCTATAATTTAGTCTTGGACCACTAAAAATTTAGTGTGCATGATATTGAAGTTTGCATGTTTGACAGCTGAGTGCTTGAGTATTAAATATCTTAGCTGACTCTGTTCTTATAACAGCTCTGTATCATATTCTTCTTCCTGAAAACATTGTTTTTATTTGGTAGGCATGCCTGGATTCGGGCTTCTTCTATGTTGTGGAACATGGGATAAGCCAAGAGTTCATGGATGAAGTTTTTGCCCAGAGCAAGAAGTTCTTTGACCTTCCTCACAGTGAGAAAATGAAGCTTCTCCGAGACGAGAAGAATCGAGGGTACACACCCATGCTAGATGAAATTCTTGATCCTGAAAATCAAGTGAATGGTAAGTTATTCAAACTCCACACTTGTTGTGGCACATAAATCTAGTTTTCATGGGCCATCTATGATATAGAACTGCTAGTTATGAAAATCTTGTCAGGTTATAACAGTATTAATTTCAAAAGCATAGGTCATTTTTAAAAAAATAAATAAATCTAACGGCAACTTTATTGAGAAAATCACACTTCGTTTATGTATTGTACTATTTTCAGTTCCATATTCTACACATTCTTATATCATCTCGATAATCTGTTTCAGGTGACTACAAGGAAGGATATTATATTGGAGTTGAGGTACCTGCAGATGATCCAGAAGCAAACAGGCCATTTTATGGTCCAAATCAGTGGCCTTCTAAAGGTAAAAGCTCTTTCCTGTTTGTTTAGATACCATTTACAGAACTGAATGATTCATGAATAAAGTTTTTCTGTTCATGAATCATTCAGTTTTGTACTTACAACCTCATACACAAACGTATGTTTGAAACATGGTGAATAATTGTAGATTTTTTATAGTCCAACTCTTCTTTGTTGGGTTGTTCCCACATAAGAGTAGATCCTTCTTTGCTCCAGTATCATCATTTAAATTCTGATTCCAATGATTAATTTGGTGATTATCATGATATTACATTGTGTTTACCTGTTTTTATATATACTTTCCACATTGTTCCTTTCAGAAGTATTGCCAAAATGGAGAGAAGTGATGGAGCAATATCACAGGGAGGCATTGTGAGTTTATTGTTCCTTGACTTAAAAAAAATAATACTTTATATTGAAGCACATCTGTTATACTAATTGGTTCTAATTTAGTTCTAAATTTGATAAAGTGGATTATTAATGTATGGTAATGAAGTATGGTAATATGCTCATATCTAGACAATTGAAGTATGGTAATGAAGTTTATAGTTTCTTGGATCAGAGCTTTTACTGTTCTGTTCTTATCTGTATTCTATAAATTTCAGGAGAGTAGCAAAATCAGTTGCAAGGATCATTGCTCTTGCTCTAGATCTAGATGTGGACTTTTTTGATAGACCTGAAATGCTTGGCGAGCCTATAGCCACTTTAAGGCTCTTGCACTATGAAGGTGGACAAAAAACAGGTCATGCCTTCATGTCAAATGGTATTTACCGACAAGGAACATAACAAATTCTGTTGTTTGATGTTTTTTCTATCATCAGGTAAAGTGTCAAATCCTGCAAAGGGTGTTTATGGAGCGGGCGCCCATTCAGATTATGGCCTGATAACTCTCCTAGCAACCGATGATGTAGTTGGCCTCCAAGTAATACACCTTGAAGCAATACCTTCTCTAATGTTTTTATTTGGATTTGTTTCAACTGGGTTTCACCCTATTGAATTCTGCAGATATGTAAGGACAAGAATGCTCAGCCTCAAGTATGGGAATATGTAGCTCCTGTGAAAGGGTAAAGCCTATTAATCTTAATTACTTTATGTTTCCACTGAGTCATGTGTTTGGAAAGTAAATGCATGAAGTTCACGCTGGTAATCATATCTCATAATGTGTCTGGCCTTGATTTTTCAGAGGATTTATCGTCAATCTTGGTGATATGCTTGAACGGTGGAGTAATAGCATTTTCAGGTAGGCCAACCTGCCTCTGTTACAATAACAAGTTTGTACTTCTTACTAGGATCTGGATACTAGTATCACTTGCTTATTATTGGGAGAATCAAATAGTGTCGCTTTGACACCAAGCTGTCAGTTTGAGGAAGAAAATAGCAGTTAAACACTGTTATGCTTTGTTTATTAGTATTCAGTATTTACTGTTTTTCATGATATAACGCAATTATTTCTCATACATGTAGGTCGACTTTACATCGAGTGGTCCTGGATAGGCGAGAACGCTACTCGGTAAGTCTATTCTGTTATGTAGATAGATTCATTTTGAGTCAGTAGTCTGCCTTAGTTCTGTATATATTATGTAAACCTGAAGTATTGCAAGACGAGGGAAAGAAAAACACCAGTCCTTCAGTTGTTTCCCTGTTCCAGTTGCACTGAAACAAAGCATATACCTGGTAATATGCGCTGAATTAGTTGACCTCAATGGCGGTGTTTGCCTTGTCTGGAACAGATAGCCTACTTTGTGGAACCAAGCCATGACTGCGTAGTTGAGTGCCTGCCGACCTGCAAATCTGAATCGAATCCTCCAAAGTAAGCTCTTGCCCCCCTCAGATGGTTAAGGTTAAAGCAGGCAGCTCGCCATCCGCTGTTCATCAGGATATATATGTTCTTTCTGTTAAATTCCAAATCTTTACAATTGCACTGCCTGTCCACTGTCCAGGTTCCCTCCGATCACCTGTTCTGCATACCTGTCCCAGCGTTACAAGGACACTCATGCAGATCTGAACTCCTACAACGACAGCAAGGCCTAAAGGATGCCCTACTAAACCCTTTTTTTTCACAACTTCTGTCAGCCATCTGTACGGGCAGACATGTAACCTGCAAATAACAGTATGTGGAGGATGGCACTGTGTGTGTAATGTGTACTGGTATCAATACCAGATTACCAGTGTATCACAGTATCAATATAGGTATAGCAGCTCTGTAGATGCCATTCTCCATGTAAGATGAAGAGAAGAAATAAAGATCAAGAATGGTCTTCTCCATCGTGTTCTGAAGTTCCTGTCTTCTTGAACTCATCTTTGGTGCTGTTGAAGCCCCCTTTATGCAAATAGCTTTCGACGTGAGGGCCACAAAGCATCCGGATAATTCTCTTGTCGACTCATCCTTTTTTTTTTGGTTTTTGATATCACCAGGGGCAATTTTGTTGTGGCGGAAATTTGTCACGTCCACGTGGTGCGGCATATGCCAAAACTTTGCGAGGCGCATTATGATCTTCGGCTGGAACCAGCTTGGGCGTGACAATGCTCCTCTCCAAGAAGAGATCGGCTGTGCTCACTGGTCACTCACCGCTCAGCAACGTTGTTTTCATGTGCAAGTGGATCTCCTTTTATCTCAGGCTTCACTGGCAGCATGACCCCAAACTGTCGGTGTTCGTTCAGTTCACCTTCTCACATACCATTATTGATATCTATTTTGGGACGGAGAGAGTATAGTATATGTCAGTAGTATAGCTAATATCCAAATAAAAGTTAATTTTATGATATACATAAAAGCTAAAACAAAAGGTGAATATTACAAAGAAAAAGAGAACAAAATTTAATTAGCACTAGTTCTCTAACTTTCACTTGGCAAATCGGGTGTAAAAGCTAGGAAGAACAAATGACTGGAGCAGTCATTTTGATGTTTAGCTCGTGTTTATAGCGAGTCTCTAGATAGATGTGCCTTTTCCATTCTGGTTGGATGTGAGTGTGCTGTGTGTATGCTGAGAACTTGCTTTTGCGAAAACTGGGATTAATGCCCTTGAACTTAAAAAAAAAAAGAGAAATCACTTCCAACAATCGTTTGTGTTGACTGCTAAGGGCTTGAGGCTTTGAGCTAACTTGAAGATTTCTTTGGTTTCACTTAAATTTGGCCATCTTCAAGGGCAGGTCCAACGGTCGCTGGACCTATAGAGCCCCCTCCCTCCCCTCTTAGCCTCCTCTCTATTTTTTTTTTGCCATAGCTACATTTCAAAGAGAGGTTGAAGGTATAAGAAGTCCTCCTAATATTTATCCTTAGATCCGCCACTAACCATCTTGATTTGTTTCCATGCTATCTGACACTTTCAGCCACTTTAAGTCTTTAACAGACCATCATAAGCGAGTCAGAGAATAACAAACATTGGGAGAAAAGATTGTTTGCTTTCGTAACGTTACAACATATCATGTATGCAAAGACAGGTATAGTGTCTACCAGCAGCACCAGCAAACAAGGGTGGCCAGGAGCAGGGACTATAAACAACAATAACTACAACATTGCAGTATCATCTGCGTCGATAGGTTTTATATTACTGCAAAATTGATCCCAGCAGCACTACTGGTAGTTACGGTAGACAGGAGAGTACATGCAGCTCTCTGCATATGCCACCAGGTCTTTGGGGGGAGGCAGACGGGTCGCCATACCTGCAGGGGGAAGTTGACGATGTCAGATCAGATCAAACTGGTATGAGGAGACCTGGTGCTGAATGCCAAGATGTGGTGTGTCTGCAAAGCAAAAAAATCACAGGACGTGCGTACCGAGCTCATAAGCCTTTGCAGCCACGGCTGCAGCAATGTGCGCAGAGATCTTTCTAATGTTGGTGAAGGGTGGGAAGATCGATCCCTTGACGAAGTTCTCATCTGTGGCCTGGTCAGCCAGTGCAGCCGCTGTTTGAATGAATGAATGAATGAAACATGAGATTTTGGTCCCTAGTCTCATCAAGGTATTTAAAACGATCTCTTTTTTTATGCCCAACGGTTTCCGTTTGGAGCTACTGCTACTTACAGGCGGCAAGAAGCATGTCCTCGTGGACGCGGACGGCTCCACAGATAACTAGACCGAGGCCGAGTCCAGGGAAAATGTAGGCATTGTTCGACTGTTGTAAATAGCACAGTTGGAGTGAGCAAAAAATAACTTGTGTTTTGCAGGTGTTTATACCAGCAAGATTGCATTGCCTAGTACACTCCTAGGATTTAATATTAGAAACAAGCTTTACCTGCCCAGGCACAAAAGTCTTCCCATCATACTCCACAGGGGCAAATGGACTGCCACTGGCAAATACTGCACGACCCTGAACATAGAGTGCAAATACAGAGATATGAGTTGCAAACTAGTACAGAGTACAGACCCCACAAGTTTCTTTCTAGAAATCAGCCACTTCTTTTTGTTTTTTTGGGTCCAATTAGATCACTGTTTAATAAACAGGAAACTGAGCACGGATAATCTTCTAGTGATGGCCACATTCAGAATGGTAGTCAGACAGTGCACAAAATGTTTTGACTCGAGTTGTCCAATTTGCAGATCAAACTCTGCACAAGGTGATTGATTAGACAGCTCACCTGAGTCCAGGTATATGCTTGTTCAGCAGTGCATTCAGAATGTGAGGTTGGATTTGACAGTGAAAAGATGATAGGCCTCTGCATTTATAATTAGCAATACCAGAGGTCAGCTTTCCATCCTCACAATATACCACCAGCAATGTCACAAAACAGAAAAAAATTACCTCGTTGATGGTAGCCATGGCCTCAACAATTTCTTTTGTGAATGATCTTCCAACTCCAGATGTCCCAATCAGAACTGTAGGTTTGATGGACTGGAGGATATGACGAAAGGTTAGTGAATTATGTTTTATGAAAACAGCACAAACAGGACAGCTTTAAGCGAAGGCAGCAGCTGCTAAATGAACTGAAGTACAATCTTAAATGCACATGAGCGTGACTACCTGAACAGCATCATACAAGGTTGTCAAGGGCTCATGCTCATGTGCCCAAGGTTTTTTGAATGACGCAAGGGAGTTTTTACGAGAGTCAACAATCAAACCCTGTATACAATAATATCGTGTTAGGGCGTCAGATAAACAGGTGAGCAAACATTGCACTAGCAACAGCGCATTTTCCTTTGGTTACACACCTTTGAGTCCACCAGCCAAACCTTCTTGCGGCACTCTTCAATTGGAGCTTTCGTCTATAAATATAAATCGGCCCGACCAGTACATGTTAGAGGAAGAACTAGGACAAAGGAACCTACCACACATTCAGATACTAGAACAATGTAGCTAGTTTACCTGTTTCGACATCTCAAGAGCAATGAGCTCTGCAATACCAGTTCCAGCCTGAAATCAAATACATTATCCGAATCTTATTGATGGGTCTACTTTCCTAGATGAAATATAATCTTACTAATGGCGACAATCTCAATTCAAAAGATACCAGTACATAGTATCCTTCGACAGTTGGGTGACAAAGGAAATAATAGTTCACCAGGGGATGTTTTAACTAACCTCGCCAGCACCAAGGAACAAATAAGTCTGCTCTGCCAGGGTCCCACCAACCATCTTGAGTGATGCTAACAAACCTGCAAGGACCACTGATGCTGTGCCCTGCAAACATTCATATCTCCAAATCGGTACCAATCACAAAAGGCAATAAACTGAAGGATGGTGATCTCAATTAATTAAGGTTGCCCCCTGGTATCAGTAAAAATAAAAATACCATGGGTGGTTCCATTTACCTGGATATCATCATTGAAAACAAGATGGCTCTTGCTATATTTGTCAAGCAATTCAAAGGCATTATGATTGGCAAAGTCCTCAAACTGTCCAAAATTTACAGTGTTACATTTTGGGATAAAGAGTAAATTGATCCGGCAAACGAAAGTACATTGTTGAGTCTAACTCACCTGGATGAGGATTTTCTCACCATAGAATTGCTTAACAGCAGCCATGAACTCTTCCATAAGCTCATCGTACTCCTGCCATTAAGGAAAATGCACAAATAAGATCTCAAGTGTCACATATTTTGCCAATTCCTAACTCCTAGCAATCTCGACACAACTACATACCTCGCCCCTTGCACGTTTTTGCCGGAGTCCAATGTAGAACTCATCATTAAGCAGTTTCTCATTATTTGTGCCAACATCAATTGTGATAGGCAAACACTGCAACGTAATTTAGAATTTGCCAATTGAGATGACTTAGTTGTTTGTTGGCACCAAACATACAGTACCATTACAGGAGATGCAAACAAAAAGGGGACATAAAAGATATGAACGCTTACAGCTGATGGATCAACTCCTCCAAGAGCAGTGTATAGAGCAAGTTTGCCTACAGGAATTCCCATTCCCTATAGAAGGATTCAGGATAATATAAGCCAGGATCCTCACGTAATAAGCAACAAATAAGACAATTATACCTGACAACCCAAATCTCCAAGTCCCAAGATTCGCTCACCATCAGTAACACATATAACTTGAATGTTCCTATGAGGCCAGTTCCTTAGAACTTCTAGGACCCTCCCCCTGGAATGCACCTCGAGTCAGTCCAGATCAAATAGATAGATGGTAGACAGCTATATATTATTGTAAAGTTGAAGCAAATATAGGCACACATACTTGTCCTTCAGGCTGACATACAGACCCTGTGGTCGTCCAAAGATGGACCCATACTTCTGGCAGGCCTCACCTACAACTGGTGTGTAAACAAAAGGAAGCAGCTCCACCACATTTTCAATTAAAAGCTTGTAGAAAAGCCTCTCGTCCGTCTCCTGAAAACAGGAGGTGTTAAGAACAATGATGCAACTAACCATTCATTCTAACTGAACATCACATAAAAATTATGGTGGCCGTCGCAAGCTTTCATATAAGAGTATGAAAGGATAAACTGGGATTGCCTGAAGGTTCATCATGGCCATATAGCGCTGTATAGGGAGCTGGTACTGCCGCAGATTGTGCATGAACTTCTTAATCTACATATAAATCAAAGTGATCTTCAGTAAATAAAAAGAAAGAAAGAAAGATCAGCACAATAACAGGTACTGTTTATTTGTGTCCCATACTTGGAGTTCCTGGGATACAACTGCCGGAGGAAGCAGTCCACGCAAGTAGTGTGCATCCCTCTCCTTCTCCGTGAAAGAAAGACCCTTGTTGTGATGCGGATCCCTCAAAAGGGTGTGACCGCTGATGTAGGAATAAGACAAGTCAGCATATTTTTCAACCAAGTGAAGGAAACTTATTTAGTGGAACTGAACTATTGTGGTAGATTCAAAGAAAAGCTTTGCATCCAGCCATGAACAATTTTTTTTTTGAGGAATCTGTAGGGGCTTTCGCCCCTGCAGTTGATTTTATTTAAAGAGGTGAAAGAGAAGTAAGTAGTTACAAAACAGGAAATGCAGAAGCCTGAACTAAAGACAATAAACTTAAGAGAGAAAAAAAAAGAGAGGTTCTGTTTGAATGCACCAGTTAAATTTTAGCTAATTTTAGCTGACTAAATTTAGCTGCTAGACATCCAAACAGGTCAGCTCAAGTTTAGCTACATTTAACTATTCCAACCTAAGTCTATTAGCTGAAGTATCCAAACAGCTAACTAAAATTTAGCTGAGAAACTTTTAGATGAATTATCCAAACACCTAACTAAAGTTTAGCTGAGAAACTTTTAGCTAGCTAAAGTTTTACATTAAACTTTTAGCTAGCTAAATTTTAGTTGGATACATCAAAACAGGGCCAGAGTCATGAACATTCTAGAGCCTAGTTTTTTTTTCCTATGGGTGACATGGCCATATTGGTGCTTGACAAGCTATCTGTGCGCGTCGAAGGTTATTATCATTCACAGTAGATTACATGACAAATTCGATCTCTTTTGAGGAAAATGACAAATTCGATTTGGTAGTATATTACGACAATATGGTTGCAATTTATTTAGTATCAATTTCCATCATATTTCACTGCCAAAGGGGTAGTGAAAGAAACCAGACAAATTCGTATCTCTGTGGGCCAGCTTAGAATATACTCGCGCGAAACAGGACAAATCCAAAGCAAAGCAGACAATTCCCTGCTTTTTGTTCAACAACTCTGGACCCAACTCATCAGCATGAGTTCATTTGACTCCAACCCGATTCAGAATTCCACAACAACGCCAAAAAAAAAAACATTCTGAATTCAGAATTCTACGACATCGCCAAAAAAACATTCTGAATTCAGAATTCTACAACATCGCCAAAAAAAAAAAAACATTCCCAAACTGAAACTTGCTAGAAACAACTCCCATGTGACATAACGGTGATTTAACATGTCTATACTATATCAGGCTACGTTTCGATAAACTTCTATACTATATCTCAGGCTGGAGCTTCAGACCTTCAGTTAAGGTGAAGCACGTTTCGATGAACTAGTATTGAGACTGAAATAAAAGGCAAACTAATTAAATGGTAAAGTTGAAGGCATGATGAGGACAGAAGAATGCAGAGCAAGTAATGGTAGAATTCGAAGCAGTATGGATATGGTAGTAGAGCCATCACAGCCCCCCACGCGATTCGACGGCTCACCTTGAGACGGAGGTGGCCCAGGGCATGACGGGCAGCTCGTCGGTGGCCGCCGCCACCTCCACCACAACCTCCTCCGTCTCCGTCTCGGCGGCGGAGCCTATCGCGACCGCCTCCACCCGCTTCGGCGGCAAGGCACGCACCTTCGCCGCCGCGGCGGCCCTCCTCCGCACGGTCTTCCTGTAGGTCCTGCATCCGTCGCAGCTGCCGCCACCCTCGCTTCGTCCTCCCAGCTTCCACTGCGCGCGCGCGGAGAATAAACAGACACAGCAAACAAGCTCAAAATGGTGAGGTGGTCGGCTGGCTGGACGCGAGGAGAGTGCCCCGCAATTGCGACGATGCCCACCGCGCGGGGCGCGGGGCACCACCGGGAATCACTAGCGGAGGGAATGGTAGGTCAGGCCACTCGTGGAACGTACCGGGGAGGCGGGGGACGCGGCGGCGACGGCGGCGGTGCGCGCGGAGATCATGGTGGCTTCGAGTTCGGCGGAGGGGAGAGAGGGAGGCGGGAGCGGCGCGGCAGTGGCAGTGGCAACTGGCGTCCTCCTCCTCCCTCTTCGGAGCTGGTTGGTGGCAGCGTGGAGAGGGGAACGCGGGTGGCGAGGGGTATAAAAGGGGAAGCGAGGCGAGGGGGGGCTCCCGGCTCGGCGCTCGGGCCGCTGCGCGTTGTAGTTTTCCGCGTGTGCGGCACACGTCGGGGGAATGGTGAATGGAGGCGCTGCGGTTGGCTGGTTGGCTAAAAATACCTATTATTTACTTACTATCCTAAATAATCTATGTTAAAAATTAGCTGACTAAAAATTAGGAGTTATCTCTTTCACCTGCCACTTTCACAACAAGCTCATGGATAAATGGTCCAGTTATAGCTAATTTTGGATAGATCGTAGCTAAATGACACACCTGACAGATGGGTTTACATTTAGAATTCAATTATCTTTTCAGTAAAGAAGGCCTACAATCACCTAAGTGGTCATTTGGTGCTGCACCCAGCCTACAAATGGCTCTAGCAATGCTCCTGCCAAAATAAACAAAAAAGTTTTCTTCTGGTTACTCATGAAGGACAGGTTAAACACTAGGGAACTGCTTAGAAGGAAAAACATGATGCTTCAAGAGTACTTGTATTAACTAGCTGTTTTTAGTCCTAATAGATCCAACAGACCCTAAATTACAAAATATTTTAACTTTTCTAGATATATTATTTATTATATATCTGAACATAATGCATATCTAAGTTCATAGCAAAAAAAACTACGTATGAAAACATCTTATAATTTAAATTAGATAGTGTAATCAATTAACTTTCAACTTTTTATATTCATATAAAAAAACACATGTTGATCTCAGCCACACGTTGTGTTACTGTTCGATTGGACCTCTGACATACGAGTCCATTACGTCTCAACCTTTATTCATATTAAGGAGGTATTTGGTTCGCCGCTACGCATCACCATACCTAGGGTGCGTTTGGTTGGTGACCAGAACTTGTCACGCCACAGATTCGTCGTGCCACAGTTTTTCTGGCAGCCGTTTGGTTCACTGCCACAGCTATGACACGCCACACTTTCTTAGCACCATGTCCCACACGTCATAGACTCATTTTCGTGCCAAAGTTTGCCAGAAGTGTGGCTTCGATTTTGTTCGCCACACTTTCTGTGGCAGCCACAGTTTGCCGAAGGTCAGGCGTGGCAAGTTCCGGTCACCAACCAAACGGACCCCTAATAACGTGCCATGAAATGAAAACTGTTGTTTTGTCCAGCTAGCCTTCACGTACGTGTGGCAGTCACTACTTTTTCTCGTTCAAAACCACGTCACATCTGTGGCGCCGATTTTTAACACCGCACGTAGACGCCACTACAGCAGTGTGTGGCAGTGTATGCCTTGTGACAACACCTTAGCCAAACAAAGACCTATGAGGAAAAGGTATGGAACAAGTTTGCGAGGACTCGATACGTGTTTTGGGTGGATAGAGAAAAAAGGATGACCTAGTGACCAAATTTTTCATTGTGGTTAGAGGCGCGGAGCCAGCCTTGTTCATTGCTGTCAGGTGACAACAATGACTTATTTCTTTGATTTCCATTGCAAATTCATGCTCATACGTGAAGTTAATCTATGGTATAGTAGAGCTGACATCAGTGGAACATTGGCTTGATACATGTTTATCTGGCTAGAAAGAAAAATATATATAATGTTAAAAAGAGGAAGAAACAAGAGCAGCAGTAGCCATACTTATATTATTAAACATAAAAGTTGGACATAAAAGTTGGACGGAGAAACAAGAGCAGCAGTAGCCATATTTATATTAAACATATAATTTAACAATTCTATATTTATATTATTAGAAAGATATAACAAAAAGTTCTTGTCATACATATATTTAGTGTCTTTTGGACACAATAAAATCACACAAAGCGTGATTAGACTATCTAAACTTGTTTCTCTGCCATATAAGAATACATTTAATGAAGTTTTAGGTTTCACAACATGTTTACTCACATTTCATTGTATTTTACGTTTTACTGAACACGTACTTAATTAGTAATTATTTTTACTCTGAACTGCATGGTATGTCGGTATAGACGTTTACATACATACACGCAGACACACACTGACTTCAATTCTAAACATACGCACATTCAACCTCACCACATGCCGTCTCGTTATAGACCACATGCTGTTTTATTATATAGACAATACGATCACCTATCGCAAGAAGAATTAATAACATTGTTAGATCGTCAAAATATTATAATACACACACAGAAAAAAAAAAGGAACGATAAATCTCTCCGGCGAGAAACACATCAAATTAACACAAACAGTCTAAAGTACTCATGTGTCAGCTCTCTCTGCAGTACGTACTCCATCTGATGATGGATGATGGTCAGTTAGTAGCTACTATAGCAAAGTGCATTCGGGTGTGATATACGCCCGTCGTCTATAGCTAAGATTGACAAGGACTGGTCGCCGCTAGCAAACATTTGTGCTTCCCCATTCTCAACCAATTAAGTGCATTTACGATGGCTGATGAGCTTTGTTAAAAATCGCTTTCGTTGGCGGACCAGCGCGGCACCTAGCTGTCAGGCCGCCCGATTCCGTGGTCCTGGCCACTAATGAATTCCCGCAAAGACGAGCGCGAAAGGATCATCCTGTTTCTTTTGTTACTGATCACTGATCACTGATAAGAAGAGAGAGAGAGAGAGGCCTCATCCCCATTGCTTTTGTTACTGATCACTGATAAAAAGAGAGGCCAACACCGATTGCCTTTGCGGCTGTGGCCAGAAAAAGACGCCGGGCGGAGGACTCGATATGGCAGCATGCATGGTATGGCGCCCGGCGTCCCTTAAATTATCCGTCATCCGTGAATACATGGCGTGAATTGCCATCCCTCTGTCCGCGGCCCGTAGCTGCCAAGTGCGAGCGACCTGGCGTGCTCGCTCATCTGTGACTGTACCAGGAAGAAGATGCAAAAGGCGAGCAGTGGAGGCGGCGGCAGACGGCTGGGCACAAAGATCGACGAATGCATCTACTTGGATCCCTCCGTCCCTAAATAAATCTCTCTAGAAATCTGTATTTCTCTCACAGACACGCTTTCCAGACGACACTTGAAAGGGACGGAGGACGGAGGGAGTACGCCCTATCTACGCAGACTGCATCCAAGCGGAACCGGCATTGTATTGTTTAGATGTCTTTGTAAATTTTTTTCACATATCACATTTGATAGTAGGTCACATGTATAGAGTATTAAATATAGATTAATTATAAAACTATTTTTTTCAATGGAAATCTACTTCACGAGATGAATTTATAAAGCCTAATTAGTCTATAATTTGACAACGTGGTATTGCAAAAATCATGTGCTAATGATAAATTAACTAGGTTTAATAGCTTCGTCTCGTTAAGTACTGTGCGCGGTATAATTAGTTTTATAATTAATCTATTTTTAATAGACTAAATTAGTACCACAATATCCGATGTGATATCCCTAAATTTTTTCTCCCTACATCTAAACATCTTAAACAAGGCAAAGACGCAGACACATGTAAATGTTTAGGACAACAAAAATGATTGTTGCCGTAGCTTTATTTGACAATAGAAGTTTGTTATAGGTTTTCGTCATACAATTTTTGTGACATCGTATGAATATGCTATTAGCCTGAAGACAGGTTGCCGCTAGGGTTAGGGTTCCTCGCCGCCATCGGTGGGAGCTATGCTGCTAGCTCTGCCTGCACCCACGTGTATAATGCTGGAGCTTGTTCGGTCATTGCCCTGGAGACTGCCTCATCCTCTCCGTTGCCAACATCGATGCCCATGACCTCCTTCCTTTCGACTCCTCTACCTCGCTTACCTGCCCCTTCTCCTCGTGTGCGCACAGATGTCAACGCTTGCAGGCATGGTAGGTCGACCGCTCGGTCGCTGCAATCGCTCACGGAGACCACCTCGCCGCACAAGCTAGCGGTCGTTGGTGCACCGGCTTCACCGCATCCTCGGCCCTCGCCTTCCATGTCCTCCTCACCCTCGCTCTAGCGTCGGTGACGCTCGGTGGGCTCGGATCTCGGGACATGTCACTCATTGTCGGTATGGCGCTATCTGGAGCCTCCGCCTCCCTCAGCTGCTCCGGTGGCCTCGACCCCCTTGACCTCTTCATCGTCCACCCTAGCTCTGACTCCTCCAACACAACTAAAACAAGGTTGTTGGGGCTCGACTCGCTGCCAGCCCACCCAAATTTGCCTACAGTGGAGGTGTTCATCAGTGTCGAGGAAGTGAGTGTGTTCACCGCACTGGAGGTGTCAGGACACAGAGCTTGGAAGTAAGATGCAGAATTGTGCGGGGACAGCAACTCTGGGAGGTGAGCAGAATCCTAACACAAGGCTAGACTCCATTAGAATGGTCACACCCACTGTTTCTAGCTACCCATGCAAACCAAGCGATGGTCGGTGCATTAACCGAGGCTAGATATGTGCCAAGAACATACAACCAAACAAAGTAAGGTAGCATTTCTAGATCCTGTATGGAAGGTTAGCCACCATACCAAACATACCCTATTTGTTTACATAGGTCTATCTATTGCAACTTAAACAAACAACATAGGTTGCACCATTTGCACATATCCCTAGTAGTGTTGGCCTAATCCACATGGTGCAACTAGTCTGATGTGAGCGTGTGTCGCCATGAGCGAGTCGATCAATCGACCGAGTGAAAATATGGTTGGCTAGCGTCCGATGATAGAGATGGTACAACCACTCCAATCCAAGCAAACAAACATACCTTCATTCTCTCTCCATCACTACACTGCACCACCACAAAAACTCAAATGTGTCTACTCCCGAGATGAGAAAGCATGTCACACCATCTCCGTCCACAAGATGCGAGTGCGTGTGTGTGTCACCATTTACATCTATCCCTACTAGTCTTAGCCCAATCCGTATGGTACAAGCACTCTGATATAGGCAAACAAACATGCCCTCATTCTCTCTCCGCCACTACACCGCACCACCACAGAACTCGAAAGTATCTGCTCTCATGAAAAGAAGATATGTCGTGCCATCTCCATCCACAAGATGCGAGTGCATATGTGCGTCGCCATAATCGAATCAATAGATCGACCAAGAGAAAATGTGGTTGGTTGGCGCCCAATCAATAGTGTATTGGACAACGTGAAGGCGGTGCTTTGTAAGTGAAGAGACTAGGAGCCATGGCTGATGCATGTAGCCAAACAAACACAAAATTTGTTCACATATGCCATCTGGTGCAGATCAAACAAAACAATATAAGTTGTAACACTTAGATATATATATCCCTACTAGCGGGCTCAATCCAGATGGTATACCAGGCAAACATACATGCCCTCATTCTCTCTCAGTCACCACGCGCACCACATTACCACAAAACTCAAATGTGACTGCTCTCATGGAAAAGAGACACACCAAGCCATCTTGGTCCACAAGATGCGAGTGTGTGCTTGCATCACCATTTACACCTATCCCTATTAGTCAACCACTCTGTTCTAGCGCGCAAACAAACTTGTCCTTATCATTCTCTCTCTTCACTACACCGCACCATCATAAAACTCAAAAGTGTCTTCTCTCGGGTAAAAAAGACACACCACGCCATCTTCATCCACAAGATGCAAGTGCATGCAAACACCGCTGCAGTGGAATGATCGATCAACCAAACAAAAGTGTGGCTGGTTGGCGCCCGATCAATAGTGTTTCGGGCCACGTGAAGGTGCTACCATGACTTATACATGCAGACAAACACACGTTGTTAAAAAAACATAATAGGAGAATGCTATGATACTTAATTTACTTATTAGAAGATAATACTTATTAGATAAATCTAAGCACTTGATATTTTTTAACTTTTAAATTAATTGATTGATTGATTAAGCTAGGAAAATAAAAAATCTTGTCGAATACCCTCTTCACAGAGACAGCAGCCAGCGCGTGATCCTACCTTTTGTGCATGCGATCGAGGCATGGAGTCGTGGAAATATTCTTCCTTTCCTTCATGGGAACTGAGAGACGGTGGTACGGTGTGTGGATGTGTTTTTAAAATCTGAACATGAACAATTATTTGTTCTAATAAAATAATAGATAAAGTAAGTAGATATATACTTGTTGTCTTCGAAATCAAGTTAATAATACCCAAATATCAATAAAAAGTTGTACTATTCGAATCGTATTCACATATGATTCAAGTAATGCTTCCAACGAAATATCAATGAGTTAATATAGTTTTTACAAGTATTGGGAGCCTGTACTAGTGGTAGACGTGGCTTTTAAATCTAAACAAGCAAAATTATTAATTAGATAAAGTAAGGCCCCATTTAACATGACTCCACTTCACTAGTGATGCTTTTTTTTTTGCTTCGGCTCCATAAACAACTTATTACTTAGTGGAGATAGAGTCGCTTTTGATAAACTATTTGGTAAAATAGTTTTACATAGAGCTCCCTAAAACATACTCTTACAGAATCCCATGCAGGGGCCCATTCGGACAAGTTGAAGCCTTCTTTTTTTTTTGCTCCATCCCATATTAAACCTCAGTGAGAGCACAATAATTTAAGGGGTTTTCTCGATGAATTCTTTTTGTTTTAGCTCGTTTGGCATAAAATGACTTAAAACGGCTCCTAAAGCCGGTGGACAAGATGAGGCAAACAGTGCCTAAGTGGATATATACTTATTTTGTCTTCAAAATCATGTTAATAATATCCAGATATAAATCAAAATTTGAACCATTCCATTCGTATTCACATTTGATCCAATTGATGCTTCCAACGAAATATCAATGCGTTAATATATAGTTTTTACCAGTATTGGAAGCTTCCAACAATTAAACAAAATATCACTATATTAATAACATGGAGATAATAAAGCATACAGATAGAAGTGGAACTCTGATCGACTGCAATTTTCAGTTTTCACTATTATAATTAAAGGAACGAAGTTGTCCAAGTAGACAAGTGCGTGCCATGCGTTCTTATCTACTATAGTACATAAAAGAACTTACAATCAAGTATAGTGATATCAGACAAGTTGCGGAATATTTTATCAGATCCAAAAGTTACAAATATAGTTTTATCGGATCCAAAAGTTACAAATATAGTTTTATCAGATCCAAAAGTTACAAACAGTAGTAATACGCTACATTAACACGTCACCACTCACCTAACAGGCATATACTCCCTCCGAACGGAGGGAGTACTGTACAAGCTAGTAACATGCGACACCACTAAACAACGAACGTTCACCAGATTCAAATCTAGCGAACGATCAGACAACTTCCGCAACTTTCCTTTTTTGGCAAAAAAAATTCCGCAACTTTTCTTTTTTGGAAAGTTTTTTATCTTTAGAAAAATCATAATTTTTTTGAAAGCTACAAAGTTATATGTATAACTTATATGTACAACTTATAACGATAAGTTATATGAAAAATATGAAAACACAAGAGTTATGAAATACAACTTATTTATAAAAAGTTATTAAATATAAGAAATAAATTAATTTATAACTTATACCAAAACTTGCAAACATAAAAGTTATTACACACAAAGAAACATATTGTTATAATTTATACTAAAACTTAGAAACACAAAAATTATGAGAACATAACTTATGTACAAAAGTTTATCAAAACACAACTTGTGTACATAAATTAGTTCATACAACTTTACATAATTTAATCAATACAACTTCTGTTATTTATACATCTTATAAACTTGTGCTAATAAGTTCACCTCTGCAAAATATTATATTAAAATTTATGGTAGCATAAAATTTTTGTGTAGAACTTAGTATTTTTTAAAAAAGAAAAGATATGTGTATAATTTGCTTGTATAACTTAGATATATAACTTACAAATGACTTAGATATAAAGTTATACATATAAGTTCTCAAGAATTTAGACGTACAAATTAATATCATAGTATATTAGTAGAAAAACAAAAATTATGTACGAAATAATTTATATAAAAATAAAAAGCTAAAACAAAAAAAGAAAAAAGAAAAGAAAATTAAATAGAGAAAAAGACAAGAAGAAATATGTGCACGTGGGTTTTTCTCAGCATCTTCCGTTTTCGTGTATTAAGGCAGCAACCTCCGCTTCCGTGTATTAAGGCAAGGAGAAACGTACAGCATCCTCCGCTTCCGTGTATTAAAGCAAAGAGACGTACTCCCTCCGTCCACGAAAGAATCAATTTCTAAAGTGGTCTTAAGTCAAACTTTTTAAACTTTGACCAAATTTCTAGAAAAAACTATCAAGATTAATGATACCTAATTCACATCATTAGATACATTATTGTATATATTTTCATAATATGTCTATTTTATATCATAGATGTTATTACTCTTTTCTAAAAAGTTAGTCAAAGTTAAAAAAGTTTGACTGACACGGATTCTAGGAATTCATTCTTTTGTGGACAGAGGGAGTACCGATGAACGATAGTGGATCTTCACTTGTTTCATTCGCTCGATTAGGAATGAGTGAACGACCGCTGGAACGGAATTGGGAGTAACATGCATGCAAGCAGGGGCAAATCTAGGGATGTTTACCCGGCTCAGCCGACTCCGACGAAATTTATAAATCTTTTAGTAAATTACTATTGAAGCTAAAGAAAATTTATATCATGTAAGTAATAGAGATGACCCCGATGAGATTTTAGTCTAGATTCTCCACTGCATGCAAGTCACGTCTCCACTCACCTAAAATACATACACACACGCACATGCAAGTGAAGGACCGAAAGTGCTACCAGAAAGCGACCAGAGGGGGGGTGAATGGGAGCTTTAAATTTCCTTTCAGAAACTTTAAACCTCTGTCCCAGAAAATCAACCCCAAGAGCAAAGCGATGTGCGTGATGTCCACGACCCAAGAGAATGGGTGGATGTTCCCTAGGAACACAGCGGGACACCACAAAAACTTTCTCACCCAAGTTCACGCAAGTCAACTAGTGACAGGATGGACTTTGGGTAACCTCAACCTCCCCCGAGCAACGCGAGGGGGATTCAGGCTATTTTGCAAAGCGAGAAGTCCGATTTCTGTAGAGCACGAAGTCAGAAATCCAACGCAAAAACCCAAAACCAAATCCGAAGTCGAACGATCAAACCGCGGACGAAACAGTGAAGAAATCACTGCATCGGACGCTGGCAGCGTCCGATGGCCAAGCACCGGACGCGTCCGATGCAAACAGGACCTCTCTGGAACCTTAGTGGACTGGCATCGGACGCTACTACAGTGAAACCCTAGCGTCCGATGCTAGACCCCCGGCGCGTCCGATGGCAACGGACGCTCCGATGGTCAGCGTCCGATGCTCCTTCAAAAACACTGTCAGACGACACGTGGCACCGGACGCTCCGATGGAAACGACTCAGCGTCCGATGCTCAAGAACACAGCGTCCGATGGTCCCGATACTGCACTGTTCTTCCGCGAAAATCACCTGATCTCCTCCGAATCAAAAGCACTAAGGCTTATACTTGGTATGAGGAGTTCCAAGGAGGTTAGTGAGCTATCCCAAAGAGATCATGGCTCGAACCTAACTCCAAATCGGTGAATTGGAAGAATTCGGGACAAAAGAAACAAACTCGATCCAAAACGAAAATCGACCGATCTACTAGCTCGTGAAGTTAGAGATGATTTCCTTCGGTGGAAAGAAGTGCCTCACGATCTAGAACAACTCAGTTCAAACGAATTTGCAAAATACGCACCGAGTAGAGAGATCGATCAACGGGAAAAACGTGGAGAAAAGCAACCCGTGAAGAACACAAGCAAAACGCGAATCACAACCACGAATTTGCAACCGTGTGGCTACCACACGCTACAACAGTGAGATTACGGTCTCACTTCCTCAAAAATCTCACGGGCACAGAGGTATTGTTCTCTTCTCTGTGGATCTCAGTTTGCTACAGCAGGGGAGTGGGAGAGCAGGAAAACCTAGAAGGCAAAGAGCAAAATGGCTGAGATAGGAAGGGAGGTGGGTGTCTCCCTCTACTTATCCTAATCCTAACTATTCCTATTTCCCACTCTACCCCTAACTACTTACAGAGCGAACCAGCTAAACCCTAAGGTTATTCTAGACCAACTCGATGGTAGGTGGATCCGACGGCCACGCCCGCACAACTCGTAGCGTTGCCTCGACGCAACCTCCCGATTGCCGCCACGTGCCGCCACCGCTCTGCACCCCCGGTTTTGTGGCCCAAACCGGGAAACCAGCCTTTCCAGCTAACCCCCGGTTTTGAGGCCCAAACCGGGAAACCAACCCACCAGCATCTGAGTTTTGAGGCCCAAACTCAGCAAACCCGCAGCACCCAGGTTTTGAGGCCCAAACCTGGAAACCGTCCTCAGCCCGAGTTTTGTGGCCAAACTCGGAAACCCTCAGCACCCAGGTTTTGAGGTCCAAACCTGGAAACCGTCCACCCGATGGTTTTTCTCTGGCTCTACCACCAAACCGAAGCTGTAGAGGGGATGCACCGCCCGTGCAGCCCGTCCACCGACACGTGTCCCCAAGTCCACGACTCAGGCAACACATGACCGCAAGTCTTCGCTCGTCGCTGTCCCAGGCTGCCAGCCACCACAGCTGATCCTCGGGCCACCGGTCCCTCAGTCCAAGCCTCACGTCCGCCCTTCGCCACTCTCAGTCCATCGGCACGGCACGTCTGTACTTGACCTTCACCTTGCCTCTGATCACTGTATCCGTGCTCGACACCTGCACAACATAAGCCAAAGAACATGCGCATCATCCCAGTTGACAATCACTCATCACTCAGAGACTCGGCATACACCCATGTATCCGCAGCAAGTTACGTACACGTACCTACACTTGTTGCGTACAGCAGCACCTAATCACACAATTCACAAGCTATCACCCATGCAAATCATATTGCATACAAATTCAACTGTAGTAGTTTACATGAAAAACTACATGATAATCAAAATATATAAGCCTAAAGTTGTAAAATTAAAAAGATTTACGGTATCTACCGGATCACGCATGTATCAATTGATGAATCTAGAAAAAGATTTTCTATCTATACATATTTTTTCAAAATAAAAATAAATAAATAAATAACACTCCCTCGAAACGGCCCACAATTAATTGGAAGTATCGCAACAAAGCCCAGCACAATTTTTTTTTTTTGGTGTGTGTGTGTATAGTGCAGCTCAAGCAAACAACAAGCAGAGTTGCACCATTGACACCTATTATTCCTGCTAGTGCTGACTCAGTTCATTCAGATGGTACATCCACTCTGATCCGGTCACACGAACGCGCTCTCATTCTCTATATCCGTCACTGCGCCGCACCACCACCACAACGCAGAAGCGGCCGCTCTCATCAGAAAAGAGAGAGAGATACAAACAAAAGACACGACACACCATCGCCGCCCACGAAATGCGAGGGCGTGCCTACGTGTGTGTGTATATATTGCCGCGATCGAACCATGGATCGTCGACGACCAAGCGATATAATGTGGCTGGCGGCTGGCGGCTGGTGTGTCCGGCCGGTCGGTACAGCGGCACACGGCGCCATCACACCAACAGCGGCAGCGGGTGCCTTTGTGTTACTGGTGGAGCAAGCAGCCTTTGCGCTGCAGCAGCCTGTGTAGACCACGGCCGCGCGCCGGGCGGGCAGTGCCCACTTCCCCACTGCTGCGAAGAGCAGGACTACAATGCTGCAACCACTACTGGTCGTTGTTAGCAAGGCTAGCTTTTTATTTGTTGGTGTTTTTCTTTCCTGAATGGTCGCTCGGTGGTCTTTTGTTAACGTGTGTGAGCCTGAGCCTCTCGTGGAACACGCGGTGAGATTATATATATAATCATGATATATTATTGCTTGTCTTTCTAAGAGGAGGCTGAGCTCCTCTGTAGCTGACTGCTGACCGCCGAGGCCGGCTCTCCGAGGCGCCGAGTCTGCAATCTGTTTGGCTGCCAGGTGAGGTGAGTGCTGCTGCCTCGATCAATCGATAATCGATCATCCTCGGCGTTCTTCAACCGTCAGCGCCATATGTGTGTTTGGGAAGATACTTCACGGAAACAACACACGAGAGTATAAATGCATTGTGAGTGACTGAGTTGTACCGTGTGATCGTAAATAAAAAGATGGCATGCGGGCTGACTTTTTCATAAGTGGATATATTAATTTTTTAAAATAAAAGGGTGGTCAAACTTGGTGTAAAAACAGTCAAATGTCTTATAATTTGAGATGGATTGAGTAGTTATAAGTTTAATTTTCTATAATTATTATCTTTCAGTACTCATATAGTACTTAAAATGTTGGGTGATATATTTTTCTGATTTGATTTTGTTTAATAACAAAAAAAAATTATACTTATCATAAAACATTTGTGAGGTGTACTGATAGTTCAATGGTTTCTAATACCATGCATCCTGCATCAATGTCTCATGCTTCACTATTTTTTAAATATTTTCTATTTTGTTTTGTTTGTTTCTTTTTTGTGGGTGCATGCAGGAAAAAAATATGTATCGCATGCAGGGAGTGTTGGGCCGAGACGAAAGCAGTGCTAGCATCGCAGAAGCGCGGGCGCATGCGGGAACTGCTGGGCCGGGCCGAAAGCCGTGGTGCCGCGCGGGCGAGAAAGCTACGTGATGGGGCCGACGCAATACTACATGCCACCCTGGTCGGTGACTAGCCCTCCCCTAGCCGTCCGCATGTATGATTCCTCACCGACTCGGAGACACAGATGGATTCCATTTGTTTCCGGCCTAGCCCACCCAAGCTCCCAGGAGACGCAGATGGATTATGTTTCTTTCCGGCCTAGCCGGCATGGCGTACAGAGCGCCACGGACGCAGAGTAGCGGTGCGGTACGAGCGACAACCAAACAACTTCCCTTGCGGATCTAGCTACATCAAAGCAAGCAAACATACTCCAGGTGATTCGCATGCGCTGAGCCTGGTTCTGACGAGCCTGGCCGATGTATAAGAGAGGCTGAGCTAGGATCAGAACCAATCGCCATCTTGATTTATTTTCACGGAGATCTGACTCTTTCAGCCTCTTTAACAAACCATTATAAGCGAGCGAAAGAATAACAAACATTGGCACACAAGATTGTTTGCTTTCATAACGTTACAACATATACATATCATATACGCATAGACAGGTACAATGTCTACCAGCAGCAACAGCAACAAGGGTGGTTAGCAGCAGGAACAACAAACAACAGCCTGCTTGCTTGTGCTACTTCAACAGCCCTATAGCTGTTATCCTCCAGCCCTGAACAGTAGCCGAAGAAGTGGTTGCTGCTGCAGCCATCACTTACGAGCAGGCCCTAACTACAACATCGCAGTATCATCTGCATTGACCGTTGATAGATTTTATTACTGTAAAATTGATCCCCGCAGCACTAGCGGTAGTTACGGTACACAGGAGTGTACATGCAGCTCTCTGCATATTTCATCAGGTCTCTTGGGGGAGGCAGACGGGTCGCCAAACCTGCAGAAGAAAGTTGATGATGTCAGATCAGGCAGGTATGAGACTTGATGGTGAATGCCAAGATGTGGAAGTGGAATGGTGTCTGCAAAGCAAAAAAACAGATGTGCGTACCGAGTTCATAAGCTTTTGCAGCCACGGCTGCAGCAATGTGCGCAGAGATCTTTCTAATGTTGGTGAAGGGTGGAAAGATCGATCCCTTGATAAAGTTCTCCTCTGTGGCCTGATCAGCCAGTGCTGCCGCTGTTTGAATGAATGAAACATGAGATTGGTCCCTAGTCTCATCAAGGTATTAAAAACGATTTTTTATGCCCAACGGTTTCCATTTGGCGCTACTTACAGGCGGCAAGAAGCAGGTCCTCATGGACACGGATGGCTCCAGAAATAACAAGACCGAGACCAAATCCAGGGAAAATGTAGGCATTGTTCGACTGTTGCAAATAGCATAGTTGAGTTAGCAATAAACAACTTATGCTTTGCGGGTGTTTACACCAGCAAGATTGCATTACCTAGTACTCCTAGGATTTAATATTAGAAACAAGTTGTACCTGCCCAGGTACAAAAACCTTCCCATCATACTCCACAGGGTCAAATGGACTGCCACTGGCAAATATTGCACGACCCTGAACATAGAGTGCAAATAAAGAGAGATGAGTTGCAAACTACAGAGTACAGACCACACACGTTTCTTTCTACAAATCAGCCACTTTTTTGTCCAATTAGATCACATTTTAATAAACAGGAAACTAAGCACAGATAATCTTCTAGTGATGGCTACATTCAAAATGGTAGTCAGGGTGCACAAAATGCCAAATGTTTTGACTCGAGTGGACCAATTTGCAAATCAAACTCAGCACAAGGTGATTAGACAGCTCACCTGAGTCCAGTTATATGCTTCTTCAGCAGTACATTCAGAATGTGAGGTTGGATTTGACAGTGAAAAGATGATAGGCCTCTGCATTTACAATTAGCAATATCAGAGGCTAGCTTTCCATCATCACGATATACCAACAACAATGTCAGAAAACAGAAAAAAAGAATACTTCATTGAAGGAAGCCATGGCCTCAACGACTTCTTTTGTGAATGTTCTTCCAACCCCAGATGTCCCAATCAGAACTGTAGGTTTGAGGGACTGGAGGATATGATGAAAGGTTAGTGAGTTCTTTTTTATGAAAACAGGACAAACAGGACAGCTCCAAGTGAAGGCAGCAGCTGCTAATGAACTGAAGTACAATCTTAGATGCACATGAACATGACTACCTGAACAGCATCATACAAGGTTGTCATGGGCTCATGCTCATGTGCCCAAGGTTTTTTGAATGACTGAAGGGAGTTTTTACGAGAGTCAACAATCAAACCCTGTATACAAAATATCATGTTAGAACGTCAGGTAAACAGCTGACCAAACATTGAACTAACAACAGTGCATTTTCCTTTGGTTACATACCTTTGAGTCCACCAGCCAAACCTTCTTGCGGCACTCTTCAATTGGAGCCTTCGTCTATAAATCGATCCAACCAGTACACGTTAGAGTAAAAACTAGGACAAGGGAAATCTACCACAAATTCAGATGCTAAAACAATGTAATAGGTTACCTGTTTTGAAATCTCGAGAGCAATGAGTTCTGCAATACCAGTTCCAGCCTGAAATCAAATACATTATCAGCATCTTATTGATAAGTCTACTTTCCTTGATAAAATAGAATTTTACTAACGGTCACAATCTCAATTCAAATACTAAAACATACTATGCTTCAACAGTTGGGTGAAAGGAAATAACAGTTAATGTGGAGATGTTTTAACAAACCTCCCCAGCACCAAGGAACAAATAAGTCTGCTCTGCCAGGGTCCCACCAACCATCTTGAGTGATGCTAACAAACCTGCAAGGACCACTGATGCTGTGCCCTGCAAACATTCATATTTCCAAATCGGTAACAATTATAAAAGGCAATAAACTGAAGGATGATGTCTCAATTAATTAAGGTTGCCCCCTGGTATCAGTAAAAATAAAAATACATTGGGTGGTTCCATTTACCTGGATATCATCATTGAAAACAAGATGGCTCTTGCTATATTTTTCAAGCAAATCAAAGGCATTATGATTGGCGAAGTCCTCAAACTGTCCAAAATTTACAGTGTTACATTTTGGGCTAAAGAGTAAATTGATCCAGCATAGCAAAAGTACAATGTTGAGTCTAACTCACCTGAACGAGGACTTTCTCACCGTAGATTTGCTTAACCGCAGCCATGAACTCTTCCATAAGCTCATCATACTCCTGCCATTACGGAAAATGCACAGATAAGATCTCAATCGTCACATATTTAGCCAATTCCTAACTCCCAGCAATCGTCACCTTGCCAGTTGCACGCTTTTGCCGGAGTCCAATGTAGAACTCATCATCAAGCAGTTTCTCATTATTTGTGCCCACATCAATTGTGATAGGCAAACACTGCAATGTAATTTAGAATTCGCCAATTGAGATAACTTAGTTGTTTGTTGGTACCAAACATACCTGACCATTACAAGAGATACAACCAAAAAGGGACAGAAAAGATATGAACACTTACAGCTGATGGACGAACTCCTCCAAGAGCAGTGTATAGAGCAAGTTTGCCTACAGGAATTCCCATTCCCTATGGAAGGATTCAGCATAATATAAGCAAAGGATCTCAAGTAATAAGCAACTAATGACACCCATACCTGACAACCCAAATCTCCAAGTCCCAAGATTCGCTCACCATCAGTAACACAGATAACTTGAATGTTCCTATGTGGCCAGTTCCTTAGAACTTCTAGGACCCTCCCTCTAGAATGCACCTCGAGGTCAGTCCAGATCAAATAGGTAGATGGGAGACAGCTATATATTATTGCAAAGTTCAAGCAAATATAGGCACACATACTTGTCCCTCAGGCTGACGTACAGACCCTGTGGTTGTCTAAAGATGGACCCATACTTCTGGCAGGCCTCACCTACAGTTGGTGTGTAAACCACAGGAAGCAGCTCCACCACATTATCAATTAAAAGCTTGTAGAAAAGCCTCTCGTTCCTCTCCTGAAAACAGGAGGTATTAAGCACAATGATACAACCAACCATTCAAAGTGAACATCTCATTTCTCATATCAATTATGCTGGCAATATAGTGCTGCAAAGGGTAAACTGGGATACCTGAAGGTCCATCATGGCCATATAGCGCTGCAAAGGGACCTGGTACTGCCGCAGGTTGTGCATGATCTTCTTAACCTACACATACATTAAAGTGATCTTCAGTAAATAAAAAAGAAAGAATGAAAGGCCACCACAAGAACAGAAACTGTTCTAGCCAGAATTGTGCCCCATACTTGGAGTTCCTGAGGCACAACTGCCGGAGGAAGCAGTCCACGCAAGTAGTGTGCATCCCTCTCCTTTTCCGTGAAAGCAAGACCCTTGTTGTGATGTGGATCCCTCAAAAGGGTGTAACCGCTGATGTAGAAATAAGACATGTCAGCATATCTTTTCAACCAAGTGAAGGAAACTTATTTATTGGAAAGAATTATGGTCGTAGATTCAAAGAAAAGCTTTGCAACCAGCCATAAACATTCTAGAGCCCAGTTGTGTGTGTGCCGAGCGTTATCATTCGCAGTAGATTACGTGACAAATTCGATTTGGAGTATATTACCACAACATGGTTGCAATTTACTATCAATTTCCATCATATTTCACTGTCGAAGGGGTAGTAGATGAAACCAGACAAATTCGTATAGCTGTGGGCCAGCTTAGAATATTCTTGCACGAAACAGGAAAAATTCAAAGCAAAGCAGACAATTCCCGGCTTTGCTCAATAACTCTGGACCTGACTCAGCATGAGTTGAGTTCATCTGTGACTCCAACGCGATTCAGAATTCTACGAGAACGCCAAAAAAAACATTCCAAATTCAGAATTCTACAAGACCGCCACAGAAACTTTTTTTTTTTTTTTGCAACGAACCGCCACAAAAACATTTTGAAACTGATACTTGCTAGAAACTCCCATGTGACATATGGTGATTTAACAAATCTAGACTATATATCATACTGGAGCTAAGCACTTAAGCTGGAACACGTTTCGACAAATTATTATTGAAACTAAAACAAAAGGCAAAGTAAAGGAAAAGTTTAGGAAGATGTAGCTAGTCAAGCACGCGAGCACTAGAACCAAGCAATTAGATCTGACTAGTAGACGTATAATCAAGCAATAGTAGAATAGAACCAGTACGGTTGAGCTAGACAGCCAGAGCCTCACGCATCTACGCTCCTACACACGTCAGCATCACGCGGACGAAACCGCGTACCAGACCCGGATCAACACGAGAGTCTGAAAGCAAAAGCAAGTAAATCCAGATCGGCGCATCGAGACCTCCGCCCGCCCACCAACCCAGACCCAATTCCCGAATTCACACACCCCTGCCGCGATTCGCCGGCTCACCTTGCGACGGAGAAAGCCCAGGGCGTGACGGGCAGCTCCTCCGTGGCACTGTCCTCGCCGTAGGGGTCCTCGACGACGCCACCGGACGCCGGCACCACCTCCTCCGTCTCCGTCTCCGCGGCGGAGCCCATCGCGACCGCCTCCACCCGCTTCGGCGGCAAGGCGCGCACCTTCGCCGCCGCGGCCCTCCTCTGCACGGTCTGCCTGTAGGTCCTGCATCCGTCGCAGCTGCTGCCGCCGCCCTCGCTCCGTCCTCCTCCCCGCTTCCACTGCGGGTGCGGAGAATAAATAAACAGACACAACACACAAGCTCAAATGGTCAGGTTGGTGGTGGCAACAACTTCGGCTGGCTGTACGAGGAGCCCGCAATTGCGAGGTCGTCTAAACCGCGCGGGGCGCGGAGCTAGCACCGGGAATCGCTAGCGGAGGGAAAGGTGGTGGTGTAGAAGGGTGGTTAGTTAGTAGGGGCCCGCTCGTGGACCGTACCTTGGAGGCGGGGTTCGCGGCGGCGACGGCGGCGGTGCGCGCGGAGATCATGGTGGCGTCGAGTTCGGCGGAGATGGAATGAGGGAGGCGGGAGCGGCGCGGCAGTGGCAGCTGGCGTCCTCCTCCTCCCTCTTCGCAGCCGGCAGCGTGGAGAGGCCTGGGGGAATGCGGGTGGCGGAGGTATATATAAAAGGGGAAAGCCTCGAGCCCGTTCGGGTCGGGGGCGCTGCTTGTTGTACTAGTTTTCCGCGTGTGCCGCGCACGTGGACTGGGCCGCGGGCTCGCGGGCTGGGACTGCTGCGCACCGTATTGACTGTGCGGTTCACCCTGTTTTTAGGCTTTTAGCCGACGGGGGCGATTTCGTTTGCTACACTGTTGAACCGACCTCGCGTCCTCGTCTGGTCCAGTACATATCGTGTGCCGTGGGTTAGTTGTCTGCAGCGTCATTAATCTACTATACTGATGAAGTGCTCCCTTTCCCTTCTCCATTATAAATTACTGTACAAAAGTGGGAGATGGGATGTGCGGCCAATGGAAGCAGAATATACTGGGGGGTGCTTTCTATTTTTACCTCTTGATTGGGAGATCGATGCCAAATTGCCAGCAGCCAAAGGCGAGTACACAGATGGGATCTGGCGATGGGAACAAACGAGAGGCACGACTGCTAGGGCGTGCGAGTGATTTTTAAACTCTTCGTCAAGGACGACGCCACGCGACATTTGGCCCCCCCGGTTTGGCTGTCCTGCCCATCGTGCGCGCCGCGGCCGACCATTCGTGGCGGAGGGCGGTGGCACTCAAGTACTCCGTAGATCACAGTCACAGAGGGCGGGTGACGTCGTGACGTTCTGGCAGAGAGAATCTGTTCCTGCGTTTTCTAGGAGGTGCGCCGCTTCCGTCGCAGAGAATTTTATACCAGTGGTAAAGGGCATGTCTAGTTTCAAAAAAATTACAAGATTTTACTATCATGAAATATTAAATGTAGATAAAATAATAAGTAATTACATAGTTTATCTGTTAATGTTAAGAATGAATCTTTAAGTGTAGTTAGTCTATATTTTGATAAAATTTGTCAAATAGCAGCAAAATTGCTATACGAACTCTACGCCAAAATTTGCATGAACCTCCACGGTCGGTCCACGGGTTGTCGCTCGCTCGCGGTGACAGGTTTTGCTTTTGCCGCGGACAGCCCGAACGTGGCTTTGAACTGCACACCCAAGCCATTACTAGGGCCAGCGACCTGCACTGCACAGCGCACGCAGGCAGGCAGGAAAAGGCCAGACAGCTCGTGACGGACTGACGACCGACGAGGAGTGCGGGATCAGGCCTTTTCCTTCCCTCGCGCAGCGCGCCGCGCCGCGGCGGGTAGCCACCTCCACCTCCACGCGCGGCGGTGACGGCTTTCCGTGGACGGATCCGCTCGCACGGGCGCGCATGACGACAGGGGCCCTTTTAGGTGTTCCCCACGTGTCAGCAGCGGCTCGTCTGATCTCCAAGTGCGCTCGAACCCGGACTCCGACTCCGAGGGTTTGAGGGGACCGAGCCAGCCGGAGTTGAGACCTCCCCTGGGTACCCCTACACTTGCGCCCGTAGCCGCCGCTTGGCCCGTACGCTAGGACTCTGGCGCCACACGCTGCCGACTGCCACCGCGTTGCTTCCTTGTTCCGTCGCTCGCTGCTCCTTGGCATGGGTCGCTCGCTGTTCCGACAGGGTCACAACGTGGAGTGATGCTAAAAAAAAATGACCTCCACGTAAGGAATAGGGCATCAAAGCCCAAACATAAGAGATAGTAGTTTACAAGTTCTCAGTGTCAATGATGAAACAGATGGTGGAGAGAAAATAAGGTATTTTATTACACTGTGGGGCCCTGGTTACTACTACCTCTGGTCCCTTCTATAAGGCGTACACACATAGTCAAGATTCAAACTTTAAAAACTTTGACCAATGATTTAGTTAATAATATTTAACTATTATAATATAAATTTAATATGGTTAGATACGTAAACAATTGTACTATCCAACAATCATAAGTTCATAAACATAAATAATATAATATAAAATAATGAATAGTCAAAGTGTAATTTAGGAGACCGTGTCATTCTCTATCGCGCCTTATAAAAGGGACCGGAGGTAGTAGATAGCATCGCTTCTCTATTTCTCTCTACACTGCAACTTTTATTGAGTGAGGCTTGTTTTGTAGTACCCAGGATCACTTATTTCCTGGCTTTAGTGGTACATTGTGGAGAGCCTAAGGGCTTCACCAACGCTACGCACATGGTGTGCTGCCTCATCGTCCATGTCTTCATAGAGTGTTCCATGTCATCAAGATGATAGCCTTACGGGTTGTCAGAACCTCCTGCAGAAGAGGCGATGATTTCATCTAACGAAAAGCGGAGGAAGCATGGCGTGCTACCCCATCGTCCATGTCTTCACCGAGTGTTCCATGTCACCGAGATGGTAGCCATAGGAAGCGTGGCGTGCTGCCCCATCGTTCATGTCTTCACCAAGTGTTCCATGTCACCGAGATGGTAGTCTTTGCAGGTTGTCAGATCCTCCTGTAGAAGAGGCAATGGTTTCATCTGACAAAAAGCAGGCGACAGAGTAGCACACAATGGCTCTATCCCTTGGGACCACTCCCGGTTTCCTCGGCGACGGAAGCAATCGGGTCCTACGGAGCAGAAGAGCCAAGAGCCAAAGAAGAAGGCCAATACACGGAAAAGACGGAGTGAAAAAGTGACGCACGTTCTGGGCCTGACGAAGAAGCACACCACTTGCAGTCTGCGTTGGGAGTTTTGGAAGCCCAAATCATTGATGTCTGTGTGGCATGGGCCTTTTATGCGTGAGGCATATAGATGGTGTAGCCCGCGTTGAAGAACCCCTAATTACTATTCGGTACACACGTGCGCCGCTACGGTTAATGACGTGCGTGCGCCCCGCGCGCCGAAATCAAAGAAAAAGGGGCCGGGGGACGAAGACAGCGGGCGGGTGGTGTCGGTGTTTCGTACCCGGGGTATTACACCAACGAGTGATATGATCGCGTGCTTCTCTTCCTGGATGGTGATGCAAGAGGACACAAGGATTTATCCTGGTTCGGGCAAAGAAGGCCCTACGTCCAGCGGGGGGATGTTCTTGTATTACTTGCACCTAAGTGCTTGTACAGGGGAGAATACAAGCTCAGTGAGCGTGGACCGGAGTCCGGACTCGTGCCTATGTGTGGACTCGTGTGTTGTGTCCGTCTCTTTGAATGAGGGCCCTAGTGTCCCCTTTTATAGAGCAAGGGGAGGCCAGGGTTACATAAAGGTATTACAGGTGCCGGGGCGTATGGTGCCCCATACGGAGAAGGGTAGGAACCCTGTCTTGTCGAGGCCACTGGAGCCGATGTGATCGTTGCTGTTGAGGCGTCCTTGGGTCGTGGCTTCCATCCTGGGCGCGGACGTGGTGGCGTGACAAGGCGGGAGCCGTACAGCACCCATCCCGGAATGTACAGTACGCGGCGGGGTCCCTCCGGGTCTTGGGGTACCTGTCCTCCAATAGCATGAAAGTAGTTAGGGCTCGAAGGGCGCGGAGCCGGCTTCGAGGTGGTGCCACGGGGGCTCGAGGGGCGCGGAGCCGGCCTCGAGGGGTTACAGTGCAGGGCTCGAGGGGCGCGTAGCCGGCCTCGAGGGGTTACAGTGCAGGGCTCGAGGGGCGCGTAGCCGGCCTCGAGGAGTTGCAGTGCCTGACTTGGCCGAACAGTGCTGTACTGGTGCCCTTTTGCCCATGCTTGTGGTGAAAACGAGACTTGACCTTTACACCGAGTTACTGTGGTACACGTTGTGCACTAGTGGACATGACCGGAGTAGGTGAAGGCATTAATGCGTGGTAGGGGCTGTACGGCCTGTCTGTGCAGTCGAGGTCCGTGCGTTAAGGCGCGAGGTGTGGGTTGGCGCGCTCGCCCGAGGCCGGAGGGCTCGTAGCGAGACGTGAGAGGGCTTATGCGTTGCTCGCCCGTTGCCTGGCTGGGACGGGCGGGCTCCTCGGGCGAGACGGAGACGAGCGTTCGCCCGAGCCTGGCTGGGAGGGCTCGGGCGAGACGGAGCAGAGCGTTCGCCCGAGGCCCTGGCTGGGAGGGCTCAGGCCTGAGACGGAGACGGAGCGTTCGCCCCGGGCCACCGGGCGGGGTGAGGGCCCCCCGAGGCCTGGCGGTCTAGACGGAGATATAAGCGTTCGGGGGTGTTTGCTTTGATTGGGGTAACCCTTTTTCGTACCCACCGACAGTAGCCCCCGAGCCCTTGTTGAGTGCTTGCATTCGAGCAGGGGCTCCAGATTGGAATTTCGATGGATAGCTAACTGTCTCGAGGGTTTTGTCGATTTGATTCCGTGGGTGTCGTGCGAGCGACACCCGCGGGTGTAGCCCCCGAGGCCATGGGGAGTGGTTAGAACTCCCTCGTGGGCTTTCCGAAGAATCCTCCGTCGTTTGGGAACCTTCTGCCCAGTGGGCGCGCCTTTTTAGGCGGGAATCGTCAGGGAGCGGAGATCGCGGCGTCGTGCGTACCTGTCAACAGGCTCGAAATGTGGTTCGGTAGTAATATTAAATATTTGCGGTAACCTTTCCTTTGTCTGTGGGAGACTCCGTCCGAGGCTTGGCTCAGAGGGCTCGGACGAGACGGAGAACGAGCGTTGTCCTGTGCCTGGTCTCGAGGGCTCAGGCGAGATGGGGTCGAGCTTTTCACCCGAGGCCTGAAAATCTCATGCTCACACCAAGAAAAGAGATTAGTCGTACTGTCCGAGTTTTTAGACCCTCTTTCGTCGAGGGGTGCCAGGCTGAACCGACTGGCGGCTCCCCGAGCTGTCCGGCATGCCGATTGCCCTGGCTTGTCATCCCGCGAGTCCTTTCGATCGGATGCGAGGGGGGATGCCTCGTACTACCCCAGTGGGCGAGTATCGAGGTTCCCGGTGAGCTGGTATGGGGAATCCAAGTGAGAGCTCGTGCCCCGTTCGATAGGGGTCGACTGTGGCCCGGAGGCGGTCTCATAAAGCATGGGTGCTCAGTCGCAGGAGTGCCGGGTCCATTCGATAGGACCCGGTGGCTCGATGCCTCCCTCCGAGGGGATCTCACTGCACTTCGAGCTCCCCCCGCCTTGGATACACGTGAGGGCCTCGAGGGCTCACCCTCGAGTAATGCCGCGAGTGGCGCCCCTTGGTGTCCCTGACTCGGGTGCTCGAAGCCGGCTGTCGAACCCTTTTCGAGGGCCAGCCTTCGCTGCTTCGAGACTTAGGGCGGGGCCCGTTTTTACCTTTATGAAGAAGCCTCCGTCGTCTGGGAATCCTTCTGCCCGTTGGGCCACGCGCCTTTTAGGCGGAAACCGTCGGGGAGAGCGGCGGGCGCGAAGCCGGAGCGACGGTCGTGGCGGGCCCGGGTAGTGGAGCGAATGGAGAGGTAACGCGTGTACCCTGCATCCCGGCTCGAGACGTAGTTAGGTGGGCGCATTGAATGCATTCGTTTACCTTTTTACGTCGTGGGAGATCCCGCCCGTTTGGATTTCCCCCTATAAATATCGAAAGAGGGGAAAAAGAACCCTTTACTTTGCCTTTGCCTTCGCCGCCGTCGTAGCCTTTTACGCGCCCTCTCCTTCGAGCTAGTCGATTGGGGATTTCCGGCCGCCGCGTCCGCTGCTCGGATCCACGCCGCGCCACCGTCATGGCCGCCCGACACAGATGCTGCCGGGCCGAGGACTGGAGCCCGTCGAAGGTGACGCAGAGCGAAATGGACTCGCTGGTGGCCCAGGGGCTTCTGCACCCCACCCGGAGGAGGGACCCGCATGGTGGGTTATCCCGTCGGCGGAGCACCGGGAGCCGCACCCGCCGGAGGGGTACGTGGTGAGCTTCACGCGCTACCACCGTATGGGGCTCGGCGTCCCGCCGAGCCGCTTCTTGCGAGGGCTGGCCCACCATTTCGAGGTGGAGCTGCAACACTTCTCCCCCAACTCCATCTCGCACGCCGCCATATTCGCCGCGGTGTGCGAGGGGTACCTGAAGATGGAGCCGCACTGGGAGATGTTCGTCCATCTCTTCCGGGGCGAGCTCTTCATCAAGTCCCTGAAGCCCAGCGGAGGCGGCCCGTGCGCATGGGCTCCCTTGCCATTACCGCGAGGGCGGGGACCTCGTCGGCCAATGTCCCCCCCGTACCTGCGATACAAGCTTTCCACCAACCAGGCCGGGTGGGACGACCATTGGTTCTATCTGCGGAACGAAGGTGGCCTCCTTCCGCAGTACACCGGCAGGGTCCTCACTCAACGCCCGGAGAAGTGGACCTGGGGCGTTGCGGCGGACAGGCAACGCCACCTGGCCCCGCTGATGGAGATGATGAAGACGCTGGTGGACGAGAAGAAGCTGACCGTGCAAGCGGTCATTTGGGCGTTCCACCAGCGAAGAGTTCTCCCGCTGGCGGACCGCCCCTTCTATGCAATGAGATGGGCCGCAGGCTCAGCTCGAGGCGCTCAATCGCTCGAGGATGGCCGAAGAGAGGCTGTCCCGGAACGAGGGCGTCTCCCGGGTGTCGATCACGATCCAGGGCCGTTCGTCCCTGAATACTCCAACCTGGTTGCGATGGCACCCGACGAGGGGTGTCTCGACCTGGTAAGCCTCCCTCGAGTCGAGCTATCTCGAGCCTCCTCCCCCTTTTTCCTCCTTCGATCGTTTGCATCCGTCTTGTGGTTTGTCTCATCACGCTTCTTCTTTCTTCAGGGGGCATTTACTTGTCGCGCGTCGAGGCCCCGGTGAGGGAGGACGCCGCGGATTCTCAGGTGAGGCGCCTCTCTGCTCAGAAGGACAAGGAGAGCAAGGATGCCAAAAAGAAGAAAGAGAAAAAAAAAACTTGCGTCGCTTAGCTCGGGAGCAGAGACTGGCGAAGGCTCGTCGTAACCGTCAGCCTGGGACGGGTCCCCCGAGCTGAGCTCCTCGAGCTCGGAGGAGGAGAGTGGTGATGAGGAGGAGGGCGACGACGAGGGGATGGATGCGCGCTTGATGCGCGCGGGGCTCGTCGATGACAGGGCTGACCGCTCCTCTGTGCAGGAGGGTACACTGGAGGTCCCACCGACAAAAGGGTCGCGCGGGACGCAGCCGCGGAAGGCGGCGCCGATCCCTGCCTCGTCGGGGGCCCGAGGTCCGTCGAGCTCCGCGCCGGATGTGCCCCTGGTCGTAAGGAAGCCCCGGACCCGGAGCGCCTCCGCCACAGCGCCAACGGAGGCCGCCCCCGCGTCAGCCCAGACGGGGGTCTCGAGAGGGGTCGGGCCTCGAGAGGCGGTCGACAGGTCGAGAAGGGTTTTCGGGCCCGACCCCCGCGAGCCGTCAAGGGCGCCGTCGAGCCCGCGGAGGAGCGGGCGCCAGGAAGAGGCGTCGAGCCCGCGCCATCACGAGCGTCGGGGAGGGAGCCCCCGAGCGTCTCGTGACCAGGGCGCGAGCGTCCCCGGAGTCCATCGCCGTACCGCCGCCGGGACACGAAGCGGACGCGGGAGGGCGCGACCACCAGCGCGGGCGCCGGAGCAGGTCCCGGAGCCCGTCGCGGGGCGGAGCGCCACGACGTCAGCACGAGGGTGGTACGGTCGCCCTCCCGCGATGTGGGGCGGAAGGAGGGCTCTCCCTCGAGGTCGAGCCATGGGAGGCGTCGGGAGCCCTCCCCCCATCCCAGCCCTGTGGAGACGGCCCAGGCACAGGGCTCGAGCCGTGGGGTGGGCTCGAAGCCCCCGAGTGGGTCCGGCGATTCCGGGAAGAAGCCCAGCCGCCGCTTCGGGTGAGTATTTTCCTTGGGTCTCGTCGGTAGTGAGGCTTCACCTCTTGCTTTTGATGACGCGTGCCATCTCCGTCTTCTCAGGGGAAGCGCTCCTACCAGGAGGTGGACCTCGCTTCGTCAAGCGGGCCAAGACCTCGAGCCCTGTCGAGGCACAGCACCTCGAGGTATGGCACCTTCCTCCGCTAGAGAAGCCGCTTGGCTGGAGAAGGCCCGAGCTGCCATGGCTCGAGGGGGCCAGATGTCGTCGCGAATTTTGGTGAGGCCGTCGCCATCGACCACAGGGGTCGAGGTACTCTCCCTGGTTCTGATATCTCCGTCATCTCGTATTGCAGGGGCCTCAGCTCATGGCATCGAGCCTGCCACCACCATATCCGCCGAAGCGCTGCCTCCTCCCCCTCCTCCTCCTCCCGCGATGGTGCCAACTGGGAGCGCCATCCTTCCCCTCACCACGACGGCTGTTCCGGGGGAAGCGCCTGGGGCGAGCACGCCCCGCCGGCGTCTGGGGCTGAGGAGACTGCCCCTTGTGGCCCGACCAGCACGGCCGGGCTGCGGAGGAGGGAAGGGGGAGAGGCGTCGGCGGAGAAGGAGCCGACGGTGGAGGACCTCCTGAACGAGCTGGAGCAGGGGCCGCTCCTCGCCGCGGGCTCGATGATGGTGGAGGCGCCCGAGGTGCCGGCTAGCGCCGACAAGCGCCGGAGGCCCGCCAGGGAAGAGGGCCGGGGTCGAGCCTTCCCTCGATCGATCCGCAACAGGAAGTGCCGGCGAGGGACGGAGGGAGTCGGGGCCCGTGCCGTCGGGCGGCGGGTCGCTGTCGGGGCAGCTCGAGGCGGAGGAGGATCTGCCCGACATCGAGCTCGACCGACCGATATGGCCGTTTCCCGTCCCACTGAGCCCGCCCCTTGCCGTGGTTCCCATCGAGCAGCCGGCCCAGCGGGGGGCCCCGCGCGAGGTGCGGTCCATCTTCCGGGAGTGGCCGAGCTTATGGCGGAGGCGGAGCGGTCCTGCTCCGAGGAGGCGGGCCGGTCCGCACAGGTGTCAGCCGCCCTCGCGCGGGCTGAGGCGGAGCTTCGAGATCTCCGCGCGGAGCTGAGCCGGAACGCCCAGATGGCGAGCCGGCTTAACGAGGCGGAGGCGGAGGTCCGGGTGGCTCGAGGCGAGGTTCTCGATCCAAGGAGGAGGCCGCCGCCGTTCTCGAAGCGTCGAGGAAGGAGGCCGCGGACGCCCGAAGCGAGGCCACCTCTCCCGGGCTGAAGCCGAGGCGGCGAAGCAGGAGGCTGCTGACGCCCGTGGCGAGGCCGCCGCTGCCCGAACCGCAGCGGAGGCGGCGAGAAAAGAGGCCGAAGACGCCGAGAGTGGTGCCGCCACCGCCCGAGCTGCCGAGGGGGCGGCGCGGCAGGAGGTGATCCGCAAGGATCTGGCCCTGGTGGAGGCGGGCCGGCTGATCGAGGACCTTAGGTCCGAGAAGCTCCTCACGCTGGCCGAGAAGCGCAGGCTGGAGCAGCGTGCTGAGGGCCTGACCAGCGACCTCGCCGCACTGGGGCAACACTGCGACGGTGAGGCTTACACCTTGTTCTTGTTTTGGGTCTCGAAGTTTTTTGTTACGCCGCAGTCTCACTCTTCCTTGTTTGTTGCGCAGGGGTCGAGAAGACGGTCGAGGAGCTCCGCGGGACGAACCAGGCTCTCTTGGACCAACTCCAAGACGAGACGATGGTGGCGGAGCGGGCTCGCTCCTCTCTCGACCGGCTCGGCCCATGTGGGGTGCTCCTCCTGTGACCGCGGCAGAAGGTGCAGTGGCTCGGGGCGATGCCTTGGTCGACGCCTTGTGCTTCTTCGACGCAGCCGCGCGGGACCGTGTCCGGCAAGCTCTCCATCACGGCGTCAAGCAGACACTCGCGGTCGTTCGCTCCGGTTTCCGCTTCCCGGTCCACGTTGTCGCGAATGGCTTCATCGAGATCGAGGGGAAGGATGAGGAGTGGAACAACCGCCGTGTCGACAAAATTTTGGAGAAGATGGAGAGGCCGGGGACGTCGCTCGCGAAGATCTTCGAGGAGGACGTGCTGCCTCCTGACGCCAGCAGCGGTGTCGGGAGCCCTCCTCCTTCGAGCTCGGGCGTCGAGGTTGAGCCCGCCGCGGAAGACCTCGGGGAGGAGTACCGCACCGACGAAGACTAGGGCCTGCGCGCCAAATTTGGGCACCGGGGCCCTTGTAAGAATTTATGACGTGAATGAGGGTACGTCGAGACCCGAATGTATATATGACTTGTTTGTTTAAAGGGGTTGTTTTCCTTTCAAATGCGTTTGACCACTTCTCTTTGTCGCAAGCTCGAGTTTCTGCTAACTTAGTCTGTGTTCCTTCGATACGTCGCGAGCCCCTCGAGGGGAGGCGTAGGTAGGGCACCGTAGCCCGGGGCGTAGGTGGCCGTCTACGTCGACGCCCCCCGACCTTGGAGGCTCGAGGTACTTTAGGATTTAGACGTCGCTAGTTCACTCGAGGCACGAGTCGAGACGAGGGTCAAAATTTTAAAAAGAAAACGCGTATTTTTTCGGAGTCTGGGGGGGGGAGGCCCCCCCGTCAGCCCCCGAGGGAGGCTTGACCCTGAGCAAAGCAGGGTCGAGGCTACCTTAAGATGCGAAGCAACATGAACGACAATGCACGAGTTTGTTCATTCATTTGACATGTTTGTACAAAGTGATAAATGAACAAGGCCTCGAGGCCTTAAGGGTAGAAGCGACGTAGCTGAGATATGTTCCACGCGTTCGCCAGGATCCTGCCTTGGTCGTCGTAGAGCTTGTATGTTCCTGGCTTGAGCACTTCGGCCACGGTGTATGGGCCTTCCCGGAGGGGTGAGCTTATGGCCCTCGATTATCTTGCAGCCGTCGAAGCACGAGGTCCCCCACCGCCAGGTCCCTTTTGCGCACGTGCTTGTCGTGGTAGCATCGAAGTGTTTGCTGGTAGCGTGCAGAGTTGATGAGCGCCACGTCTCGGCCTCCTCGAGCTGGTCCTTGGCGTTGGCGAGCCTTTCGTCGCTGGTTTGCTCGTTGTAGGCTCGAAGTCGAGGTGAGCCGTACTCGAGGTCCGTAGGTAAGACGGCCTCGGCGCCGTAGGTTAGGAAAAACGGAGTGAACCCGGTGGCTCGACTCGGCGTAGTCCTGAGGCCCCACAGCACCGAGGGGAGTTCTGTAGCCCACCCCTTTCCGAAATTCTTGAGGGTCTTGAACAGCCTCGGCTTCAGCCCATGGAGTATCATGCCGTTGGCGCGCTCGACCTGCCCGTTGCATTGGGGGTATGCGACCGAGGCCCAGGTTACGCGAATGTTGTTGTCATCGCAGAAGTTGGTGAACTTTTTGCCCGTGAATTGGGTGCCATTGTCGGTGATGATGACATTAGGCACCCCGAACCGGTACATGATGTTGGCGATGAACTCGACAGCCCTCTCGGAGGTGGGGTCTCCTATCGGCTTAGCCTCGATCCACTTGGTGAACTTGTCGACGGCCACGAGCATGTGTGTGTACCCTCCACTTGTCCTTTTGAGGGGACCCACAAGGTCGAGCCCCCAAACGGCAAATGGCCAAGTGATTGGGATCATCTGCAGGGCGTGTGCGGGCTGGTGCGTTTGCTTGGCGTAGAATTGACACCCATGGCACGCTTGGACCAAACGCTTGGCGTCCCCATGGCGGTCGGCCAATAGAAGCCTTGACGGAAGCGTTCCCAACCAGGGCCCTCGGCGCTGCGTGGTGGCCGCAAGCCCCCGAGTGCATATCGTCGAGGAGCTTGCGCCCTTCCTCGAGTGGGATGCAGCGTTGAAGGATCCCAGTCGGACTTCGTCGGTATAGCTCCCTTCGTCGCCGTAGATGACGTAGGTCTTGGCCCTCCGAGCGATGCGTCGGGCTCCGTCTTGTCTTCTGGTAGCTCGCCTTGCGTCAGGTAGTCGAGGTAGGGCGTCCGCCAGTCGAGGGGCCGTGATGACGAAGAGGCGTGTGCGTCGACCTGCATCGCCTCCGCGGACGTCGAGGGGTCCTTCTCGAGGGTGGCGTTGTGAGTCGAGCCCCCGTGTCTTGCTCGAAGGGTGGCGTCGAGGGGCCAGCCCCCGGGTCGATTTCGACGGATGGCTCGAAGACGTCCCTCGAGAAGACGTCTGGCGGTACCGTGCCGCGCGTGGACGCCAACTTTGCCAGCTCGTCTGCGGCCTCGTTGTACTTTCGAGCTATGTGGTTGAGCTCGAGGCCGTAAAACTTGTCTTCCAGCTTGCGCACCTCCCCGCAGTATGCCTCCATCTTGGGATCGATGCAGCTTGAAGCCTTCATAACCTGGTTGATGACGAGCTGCGAGTCTCCTCGGGCGTCGAGGCGTCGGACCCCGAGCTCGAGGGCGATGCGCAGACCCATTGACGAGGGCCTCGTACTCGGCGACGTTGTTGGAGGCGGGGAAGTGCAAGCGTAGCAGGTAGCGCATGTGTACTCCGAGGGGTGAGATGAAGAGCAGGCCTGCTCCTGCCCCCGTCTTCGTGAGGGATCCATCGAAGTACATGGTCCAGAGTTCGGCTTGAATCTGTGCCGGCGGGAGCTGAGTGTCGGTCCATTCAGCAACGAAGTCCGCCAACGCTTGCGACTTGATGGCTTTTCGCGGGCATAGGTGATGGTCTCCCCCATTAGTTCGGCGGACCACTTGGCGACGCGCCCGTGGCCTCCCGATTGTTGACGATCTCTCCGAGGGGGAAGGACGACACCACCGTCACGGGATGAGCGAGGAAGTAGTGCTGGAGCTTGCGCCTTGTGACGATGATGCCGTAGAGCAGCTTCTGGATGTGCGGATACCGGACCTTGGCCTCGGAGAGTACCTCACTGGTGAAGTATACCGATCGTTGGACCGGCAATGCATGACCCTCCTCGTGCCTCTCGACGGCTATGACCGCGCTAACCACCTGAGTGGTTGCGGCCACATAGAGGAGGAGGGGCTCGGGGGAATCGCCACCTTCGGCTGGTCGCGGGGGCACGAGAATTGGTGCAGAAGTCAGCAACCCCTTCAACTTGGTTAAGGCCTCCTCGGCTTCGGCGGTCCACGCAAAGTGTTCCGTCTTTTTTAGCAGGCGGTAGAGGGGTAGTGCTTTTTCCCTCAGCCTCGAGATGAATCTGCTGAGAGCGGCTAGGCAGCCTGTCACTTTCTGCACACCCTTGAGGTCACGAATCGGGCCCATCCTCGTGACTGCTGAGATTTTTTCAGGGTTTGCCTCGATCCCCCGTTGTGAGACGATGTAGCCAAGTAGCATGCCTCGAGGCACACCAAAGACACACTTCTCGGGGTTGAGCTTCACATTCTTGGCCCGGAGGCACTCGAACGTGGTCTCGAGGTCGCTGATGAGGTTCCCGACTTTTTTAGTTTTAACCACGATGTCATCGACGTAGGCCTCGACGGTCTTACCTATGTGCTCGCCAAAGATGTGCTGCATACATCGCTGGTACGTTGCCCCGGCGTTTCGCAGGCCGAAGGGCATCGTAACATAGCAATACATACCAAATGGCGTGATAAAAGAGGTAGCGAGTTCATCGGATTTTCTCATCCTAATTTGGTGGTAGCCGGAATACGCATCAAGGAACGAAAGCACTTCGCACCCAGCAGTGGAATCGACGATCTGGTCAATTCTAGGTAAAGGAAATGGAACTTTTGGACATGCTTTATTCAGACTAGTGTAATCTACACACATCCGCATTTTTCCATTCTTTTTCCTAACTAGTACAGGGTTAGCTAGCCACTCTGGGTGAAATACCTCCTTGATGAATCCGGCCGCCAAAGCTTGTGCACCTCCTCGCCGATGATCCTGCGCTTTTCCTCGTCGAAGCGGCGCAGGCGTTGCTTCACCCGGTCTGGACCCGGCCTGGATCTCCAAGGCGTGCTCGGCGACTTCCCTCGGTATGCCCGGCATGTCCGAGGGGTTCCATGCAAACATGTCGATGTTCGCACGGAGAAAGTCGACGAGCACTGCTTCCTATTTGGGCTCGAGGCTGGTACTGATGGTCAGCGTCTTGCCATTGGCCGAGGTCGGGTCGACGGGTATTTGCTTGGTGTGCTCAGCCGGCTCGAAGGTGCCGGCGTGACGCTTTGCTTCTGGGCCCCCTCGGTGGCCAGAGCTGCCAAGGCCTCGAGCGAGTCGAGGTGGACGTTGGCCTCCCCCCGCTCGACGCACTCCACGTCGCAGTGGTATGCGTGCTCGTAGGAGGTGTCAACGGTGATGACCCCTTTTGGCCCCGACATCTTGAGCTTCAAGTACGTGTAGTTAGGAATCGCCATGAACTTGGCGTAGCCTGGCCGGCCGATGATGGCGTGGTAGGTCCCTTGGAAGCCGACCACCTCGAAGGTGAGCGTTTCCTGACGGAAGTTTGCCGGCGTGCCGAAGCAGACCGGCAGGTCGATGCGCCCGAGGGGGTGGGCTTTCTTTCCTGGTACTACTCCGTGGAACCCCCCGACGCTGGGTCGGAGCTGTCCATCTGAAATCCCCAGGAGGTCGAGGGTCTCGAGGTATATGATGTTGAGGCTCGAGCCCCCATCCATCAACACCTTGGAGAATCGAACGTCGATTATGATGGGGTCGACGACGAGGGGGTAAGCCCCCGGGTTTATGACACGGTCCGGATGGTCGTCACGGTCGAACGTGATTGGCGCATCGGACCAGTCAAGATACCGGGGGGCGTCGTGGCCAAGCGAAAAGATTTCCGGCGCTCCTTCTTTTCTTTCTCGAGCTGAGAGCCCGACGGTCGGCCCCCCGTAGATCATGTAGCAGTCGCGCACCGGGGGGAAGTCGCCATCTGCGTTCCTGCCGCCGCGTCGATCGGTATCCTTTCCCTTAGGCGCGTCTTCCCTCTTATCGCCGAGCTTGGAGTAGTAGCCCTTCAACAGTCGGCAGTCTTTCAACTTGTGGTTTACGGGGCCCCTGTGGTAGGTGTAGGGATCCTCGAGCATCTGGTCGAAGACAGCCCCGTCAGGGGGGCCTCGGGGCTTCTTAGGCTCGAGGGCGCCCGCGAGCACCTCTTTGTCGTCGTCGTCATCGGCGCCACGCTTCGCCTTCTGGCCCTTGCGTTTGTTTTTCTTCCTTTTGTTGCCGTCATTGTTGTCGTTCTTGGCGTCGTTGCCCTTGTTGGAGCCCTCCGGCGCGATCACCGCCTTGCCTTTGTCCGTGGAACGGCCAAAGAAGGCCCCCACTGCTTCGTCGCCCGAAGCAAAGCTGGTGACGCGATCCATCAGGTCCTCGACCGTCCCGGGACGGTAGCATCCTAGCTCATGAACAAGCTCTTGGCATGTCGTGCCCGCGAGGAACGCTGAGATGACGTCCTCGTCAGGCACGTGGGGGAGCTCGAGACGCTGCTTCGAGAACCGTCGAGCAAAGTCGCGGAGGGGCTTGTCCGCCGCCTGCCTGCAACGCCGTAGGTCCCAGGGGTTGCCTGGACGCACGCAGGTCCCCTTGAAATTCCCGTCGAAGACCCTGACTAGGTCGGCCAGTCATGGTTCCGATCCGGCGGGAGCCCCTCGAGCCACCGGCGGGCGGTGTCCGAGAGATAAAGTGGGAGTTGACGTATGATCACGCGGTCGTCGTTCTTCGCTCCGCCCAGTTGGCAGCCAAGGCGGAAGTCCGAGAGCCAGAGCTTGGGCTCGACCTCCCCGTCATACTTCACGATGTTGGTCGGCGGTCGGAAGCGGTCGGGGGGGTCGAGCTGCGGATGGCCCGGCTGAAGACTCGGGGGCCCGGGGCTCGAGGACCTGCCGGTCCTCGTCGCTGTCGTAGCGCCCCCCTCGATGGGCGCTATAGCCGCGCTCTTGGGCCCCTTTGTCCTTGCGCCGTCGGTTGATGTCGTTGCGGGCGTCGTTGGGGTCTGAGGTGGCCGGTTGTCGACGATCCGTTCGCGGACTGGCTTAGCTCGAGAGGCGTTTCGGCTGGTGGACGGATGCCTCGCGAGCGTCGTGGGGCGTGTCCGCCGGTCTCCCCGAGGCTGCTGCCCGCGTCGGCGTGACGCCGAGCTGTCGGCCTGCTGTACCGCGGCTGTCTCGAGGAGGTTTTTCATTTCTCCGAGCATGCGCCTGGCATCGGGGTTGGAGACGGCGGGCAGGTCACGGAGCATCATAGCCGCCGCCACCACGTTCTGCCAGCTCGCGGGAAACATACCTCAGGGCGTGCTGGTGCCCCGTCCTCGAGGATCCGCCGGTGGACCTCTCGAGCCCGCCTCGAGCTCCGGCTCCTCGGGGCTGGGGTGGTTCCTGCATCAGGGTTTGCCGGAGCTGCAGCAGGTGTCGCCGTTCTTCCTCGGCTTTGGTGATTGTCTCTTGCACTTGTGCGAGCTGCGCCGCCCGGCCATCGTCGTGCTTAGGCGGTACAGCCGGTGCTGGAGGTTCGTCCCTTCCCTGAACGCGTGATCCGCCTGCCGCGGCCACGTCGCTAGGTCCCTCTAGGTCGAGCGCCGGCCTGTCGTCGTCGCCTTCGTCCTCGGTATCGCATACGACTCCCTCGAGTTGGAAGCACTCCCTGGTGGGATCCCAGAGGTCGGGGTCGTGGTAGTCGTATTCGTTGGAGTCGGAGCTGTTGACGGCACGCCGCCTTGACCGATGCTGGGACCGCAGCTCGCGGTACCATTCTCCGACGGTGGCTCGCCGAGGTGGCTCGAAGGCTCGCAAGAAGTCGCGGTCGACGCACGCGGGGTGGACGATCTCCAGGCTGGCCATGGCCTGCAGCAGCGCGCCCGAACGCTGCTCCCGGTCCGCCACCGTCTGGTCCTGATGGCGCTCGTCGAGGCGGTGGGCGTATACAGCCGCAGAGTTGTCGAGGCCGACCGGGAACCGCTGGCGTCGAGCGCGGCGCGACCCGTGCGGGAGGAGGCTGAGTGGCGTCGACGGCGCACGGCTCGGAGGCCTCTGGCCTGGTTCCTGGTCCGTACGCATGATGATGCGAAGTCGCTGGGCGGGCGCGGGTGCGCCCTGGAGGTCTCCGGCCGCGCGCCGGGCTGGTTTCCCCTTGGGGACCCTGCACCGGCTACGGGGCGTAGGTGTTTGCCGCGGGCACCGCCTGCGCCCGGCGACGACGGTGACGACGGCGCCGCTCGCGATGTGGCGACGTGTGGTGGTGCGGGCGACGCGTCACGCCCCCCCCGCGGGGTGGCGTGACACGCACTCCGCTCGGGCCCTCTGTGGAGAGCAGAGTCAGCTCGTTGCCATTGCCTGTGGCCAGGAACTCGAGGCTCCCGAACCAGACGACGGCACCAGCCGAGAACGGAAGAGGGGATGAAGCCATCCAGGAATCAACGAGAAATCGGCTCGGACACGCGAAGCCCCTACCTGGCGCGCCAACAGTCGGTGTTTCGTACCCGGGGGTATTACACCAACGAGTGATATGATCGCGTGCTTCTCTTCCTGGATGGTGATGCAAGAGGACACAAGGATTTATCCTGGTTCGGGCAAAGAAGGCCCTACGTCCAGCGGGGGGATGTTCTTGTATTACTTGCACCTAAGTGCTTGTACAGGGGAGAATACAAGCTCAGTGAGCGTGGACCGGAGTCCGGACTCGTGCCTGTGTGTGGACTCGTGTGTTGTGTCCGTCTCTTTGAATGAGGGCCCTAGTGTCCCCTTTTATAGAGCAAGGGGAGGCCAGGGTTACATAAAGGTATTACAGGTGCGGGGCGTATGGTGCCCCATACGGAGAAGGGTAGGAACCCTGTCTTGTCGAGGCCACTGGAGCCGATGTGATCGTTGCTGTTGAGGCGTCCTTGGGTCGTGGCTTCCATCCTGGGCGCGGACGTGGTGGCGTGACAAGGCGGGAGCCGTACAGCACCCATCCCGGAATGTACAGTACGCGGCGGGGTCCCTCCGGGTCTTGGGTACCTGTCCTCCAATAGCATGAAAGTAGTTAGGGCTCGAAGGGCGCGGAGCCGGCTTCGAGGTGGTGCCACGGGGGCTCGAGGGGCGCGGAGCCGGCCTCGAGGGGTTACAGTGCAGGGCTCGAGGGGCGCGTAGCCGGCCTCGAGGGGTTACAGTGCAGGGCTCGAGGGGCGCGTAGCCGGCCTCGAGGGGTTACAGTGCAGGGCTCGAGGGCGCGTAGCCGGCCTCGGGAGTTGCAGTGCCTGACTTGGCCGAACAGTGCTGTACTGGTGCCCTTTTGCCCATGCTTGTGGTGAAAACGAGACTTGACCTTTACACCGAGTTACTGTGGTACACGCTGTGCACTAGTGGACATGACCGGAGTAGGTGAAGGCATTAAATGCGTGGTATGGGCTGGTACGGTTGTCTGTACAGCTCGAGGTCCGTGCGTTAAGGCTCGAGGTGTGGGGGCGCGCCGCCAGCGAGACGGAGAGCGATCGTGCTCGCCCGAGGCCTCGCTCGGAGGGCTCGGGCGAGGCGGAGAAAGAGCGTTCGCCCGAGGCCTGGCTGGGAGGGCTCGGGCGAGACGGAGACAGAGCGTTCGCCCGAGGCCTGGCTGGGAAGGCTCGGGCGAGACGGAGATAGAGCGTTCGGGTGTTTGCGTTGATTGGGGGTACCCTTTTTCGTACCACCGACAGGTGGTGGGAGGAGCGGCGTAACATCGTTCACGCTACCAACCGTGGGCGACAGACGAGGCTGGCAACGGTGACGGCGGCAGCGAGCACCCGCCCTAGGGGTAGGGTGGAGTGCTTCCCCGACCCTAGATTGTTGGTCGACCTGCCGGTCTGACGACGGCCTTGTCCTCTTGAGACTTCACTTTACTATATAGTACTCCCTCCATCCCAAATTATAAGACATTCCAAGAATCTTGGAGAGTCAAAGGTTTTCAACTTTGACCAAAATTATAGAGAAAAATACAAAGATTATAGCATCAATTATGTATATTATGAAAATATAACTAATGAAGAATCTAATTGTGCTTAGTTGGAATCAAAATATTATTATCTATCATATAAATTTGGTCAAAGTTGAAAAACTTTGACTCTCCAAGATTCTTGGAATGCCTTATAATTTGGGATGGAGGGAGTATCAATCTAACGGAGTAGCCTAACCTTGCAAGATAAAGTAGCCACAAGATACGGCAAGCTTTGGTTGAGCCTACCGACCGTGTGTAAAACCAAACAAAAGTTCCACGGTCCACGTTTATGGCACGGATAAATTTAGTCTGCCTATATAAGTTGAATTTTCATAAGCAGGAGCCGTGACTGAACTTGGACGTGGTTATGTAGTACAAACAAAATGCCAGCAGTTTCCCTGACTTTGGGCAACAACTATAGAAGATAATTTATTGTAAGACGAAGAGAATATTTTGGGGAAATATACTCTCTGCAGTCCAGTTTAAAAGTACTTATAGTTATTGAATATAGTATATTTAATTACAATTTTGACCATACAAAATCTGCATTGTATCATACGGAGTACGTAGTAATAGCTAAAATGTATTAGCGAAATTATAAATTAAAGTCTGTAAAAGCTTGAGTGCGGGGATCTTTAAATCAAAGACTAAAGTCCAGTGTCACATTTAGATGTTGCAGCATTAATTAGTCTATTAAAAATAGACAAATTGTAAAACTAATTACTACAATTTTGACCATACAAATCTGCATTGTATCATACGTAGTAATAGCTAAAATGTGTTAGCGAAATTATAAATTAAAGTCTGTAAAAGCTTGAGTGCGGGGATGTTTAAATCAAAGACTAAAGTTCGATCGGTGTCACATTTAGATGTTGCAGCATTAATTTAGTCTATTAAAAATATACTAATTATAAAACTAATTACACCGTCATACAATAATTAACAAGACGAATCTATTAAAGCAAAGTAATTCATCATAAGCAAATATTTACTTTAGTACTATACTGTCAAATCACGAACTAAATAGCCTTATTAGATTCGTCTCGCGTATTAACCTCGAGTTGATAAATTAGTTTGTTAATTAGTCTATTTTTAATAGACTAAACACGTGTTGTAACATTCAACGTGGGACTAGATTTTAGGCTCCATTGCAACGGCTTGATGAACACAGAGTGCTTATCTAAGATGTGTGTAAAAATTTAGAGTCAAAAGTCATGTTTATTTTTACTGCAAATGGTTGGAACTTTAGTTATCGCCTTAGGATCTAGTTTGTATCTGCATAAGTTGTGTTTGGATTAAGTTTATAATAAGCTTGGTCTGATGCTTCTCTTTTGTGAAAAGAGGAAGCCGGAACACTTGCTTCCTTTATGTTAAGAAAAACAAATCAAACACCCCCTCGTACATGCTAGCTGGACCGGAGGAGAACTTGTGTTTCTCAGCCGCCAGCCCGTCACTCGATGTGATAAAAAGCGTCGAAGCAATGATGCGAGAGAATAAAAGGACTGGGAGGTTGGTTGGGAGCTGGCGACCCGTACCAGTCGTCCGCGCCACCCCGCACGACTCCTCAAACCCAAGGGAGGAGGCACGGGAGCCACACGAAGCCGGGTGCTGCAGAGCCGCTAGCCGGTGGCCGCGGACGTGACCTGGCTGGGCCTGGCCTGGGTGCCCCGGCCCTCGTGCCTCGTGGCGGCACCGCGCCCGCAATCGCGCGACCCGCACGGACCCCTCTGCTAGTGGCGCGCAGTGGACACCGGGCCACCGGGCCGTAAGCATGCACGAAAAACTCGAAACTCGCTAGCTCGCTCTACTCGCTCGTTAATAGCTCGGTTCGAGCTCGACTCGTTTTATAATGAGCCAGCTTGTTTTATAACGAGCCAGCTCGAGCTGGCTCGTGAGCTGCTCGTTAGCTCGTACGAGCCAATTAATTCACAAGCCAACAAACTCAAAATAGCTATTGTAGAATGTCCAGTCGTCCAACAATGTGATGGAAATTATATTTGTTCTTACATATTGTTCACATACAGGTAAAAAGATATAATCATATAAGGAAAATTATGTTTTTATATGTAGATATTATTCTTTGTTAAATTTACATGTACCTTAAGAAATTAAGTTTTTATGATTTGGCTCGCGAGCCAAACGAGCCAGCTCGAGCTCTATAATGAGCCGAGCCGAGCTGCTCTTCCAACTCGTTAGTATAACGAGCCGAGCTGTAACGAGCTGAACTGGCTCGATATCCAGGCCGGCCGTGGCCAGGCTGCTGCAGCGCAAAGGCGCCCACTGCCTCTGCTTGCTCCACCAGTCGTCCGCTGCCGCTGTTGGTGTCGTGCGCTGTGCCAGCCACATTTTCGCTTGATCGATGGGCTTGACCGCGGCGATACACACGCACGCAGTCGCGTCTCGTGGACCGGAAGATGGCGACCTGTTTTAAGTTTCCTGGTGGTGCGGTGTGGTGCTGGTGCGGCGCACAAGAGAGAATGAGGGCACGCTTGCTTGCTTGGATCAGATTAGTTTTACCGTATGCAATTCTAAGTTGGACCGGCACTAGTAGTAGGGGTATGTAAATGATGCAAATTATGTTGTTTGTTTGAGCTGCACCAGACGAGTATATGCGAACTGATATTACTGTACTATGTCCGTTTGCCTCCTGCACCAGCCGTAGCCCCAATGCAAGCCTCCTCTACACACACACACATACAAGCAGCACCTTCATTCATGTGGTCCAACGTACCATACCAGTCGACTAATCGCCCGATCACGGCGACGGTGCACGACGCACTCACGTCTTGTGGACAGAGATACTCCAGGTGCGCGACGTTTCGATGTGCAGGCGCTGCAAACAGGGTCTGAGAGAAAGAGAACCCCCCGGCCCCCCGGCCCCCACCTCTTTCTGGCATGTCCGAACATCATTCACGATCAGGTGCGGTTCACGTGGAATATCTTGCCAAACCCCTGCTGTTACTGCAGCGATCCAACGGGCGGGGTGTTGCTGCAGCATCATCGTACGGCGATCGATGGATCGAAGCACAGCATCATCGTGCACTCCGCCCGTCAATCATCATACGCATCGCGCTGGGTGTCACTCACTGCCGCTCATCAAAGCCTGTGCCGATGCCATGCGTGACAAATAAACAAATTCCCCAGTTGCTCCCTCGCTCGATCGGACAAAAGTGGGCGTCACCATCGCGTGCATCTCCGATCCCACCGAGGGAGGGACGGGATCTCCCTCATAGCGAGTTTTGGTTGGAGAAACGAGCCGACCGACGAACCAAGGAACGATGCACGGCGGCGGAGGGGCACAAGGTGCGGAAAGGTGATTTGTACGTGGGTTTTTGGACCTGCAGTTGCGCCAACGCGAGCCCAAACGCTGCTGGTTGGTAGGCACGGCACGTGCGTGGGAGTCGACGAGCGAGAGGCATGGAGCGAGCTCGCCTCGCCGTTGCGTTGCCAATGCCAATGCACGGTGTGAGTGTGACGGGGAGGGATATCCCTATTATATACTTCTTCTGTACTCGTAGAACGTGTCGTTTCGGTCTCCAAAACACAACTTTAACCTCATATTTTTTTTTATAAAAATATGTATTGAAAAGTGATATACGGTATGTATATATTTTTATAAAAGTATTCTTCAAGACAAATCTATTCATATATTTTTCACATTTACAAACTCAACAACTAAAAAGTTATTGTTGATTTATATTTCCAATATTTAATCTAAAATTTGTCCAAAACGACATGTCTGTAACCAAGTACGCACATCATTGTGTTTCGCGTTTAAAACCCAACAACTGGTCGCGTTGCAACCAAGGGGTCAATGTATGTAGGAGTCTAATAATAAGTGGACTGAAAGAGGTCCAATCGCACTTTTCCTTTAATAAATGAAACATCCTTGCAAACTCCAGCCGAGACCATTCGTTAGCAAGGCTTTTCTTCTTATTTTCTTTGTTGCTCTTTTTTTCCTTTCCGAAAGATCGCTTGGTGGTCTTTGTTAACGTGTGTAACAGCGTGAGCCTCTCGTGGAACACGCGGATGGGATTATATAGTCATCATATATTAATTGTTTGTTTTTTCCTTAAGAAGAGGGGCCTGAATGAACTCTGAAGCTGACCGCTGAGTGCAGTGCTGACAGTGACCGTGACCGGCCGCGGGCAGGGTGTTTTTTTTTTTTTTTTTTTTTTGATAAGAAGCTCCGGGTGGGTTTGGCGTAGTTCTGCCACTGCCAGGTGAGTTCTTGCGGTGCTGCCAGAGTGCCAGGTGAGTTTGGCGCATCTAGCTGAGCCGTTCTTCAACCGTCAGCGCCATGTGTTTTCCGGGAGCGAACCATGTGCAGGAATGCACACAGTACCACACTGGACGACGGGAGCAGGACACAGGAGACTCCAGCGAAACAACGCGCGCGCGGATGGCACGAAACCTTTTGCTGCCTGGGCGGCTGGGCTGCATATCAAAGGCAACTGACCGGTCGTTGCAGGACTCTTCTTGCATTGACTAGACGGAGCCTGGGAGTGGGAGTAGTGTAAAAACTAGCCATGTCAACGGCTCCGATCCCCGATTCTCGGCGAGAAATTAACCCATTAAGAAACAAAGATGGTACAAATCTTATTCTCGTGAAAATTAAATAAGAAAAAAATCATCCTTATCAGGTACAACGGGGATGATATGCAGTCTCCCGTTCCCGTTTCCCGTGGGACCCGAAATGTTTAAGGCTTATCTATGAAGGCTCAATTCCTATGTACATATATTCCCTCCGTATTGGTAATAGATGATGTTTTGGAGATCGACACGGTCTCCAAAGTACAACTTAAACTCACTTTATACTAAAAAATATTTATCAAAAAGTGATATGTATATATTTTTTATGAAAGTATTTTTCAATACAATCTATTTATATGATTTTTATATTTTCAAACTCAACAACTTAAAAGTTATTCATGATTTATATTCCTAATGTTTAACCAAAACCATGTCCAAAACATCATCTATTTCCTATATGGAGGGAGTATAAGATCATGTCTTATATGCATGCAGATTATGATAAATTGTTGGATGCATATGTTTATTAATTGTTTAAAATCATGTATTATTTACTTATGTGTCTTTAAGATTTATTGTCTTGTTTTGCTAAGTGTCTATTTTATTATCATTTAATATAATACTGATTTTGGGACGGAGATCTCCAGGGCAATAAATCTCGGAGTGGGAACGGGGACGAAAATGAGGAAGAAGTGTTCCCCATTAGGAATGGGGCACACAGGGGCGGAGATGGGGTAGTAACCTGACGGAGAATTCCCCGTTGAGTCGTTGACATCTCTAGTAAAAACTAAGGAAAACTTCGATAGAGCCACAGAGGAAAGTCGAAGTCCAAAACAAGCATGCAAAGAAACTAAGGAAAACTTCGATAGAGGGAAAGTCGAAGTCCAAAAACAAGCATGCAAAGCTGCTAGGGACAGACGGATTTTGTTTGGATATGTCTGCAGGTCAGAAACTGCACGGTAATGGGGTAATGCGGTGAGGCAGTGGGAAAGAAAAAGGAGAAAATGATAAGTTGACAGTTGACGCCGAGCACAGATAGTCCAAGGCTCTGAGGTGGGCTGCTAAGTGCTAACCAGATAGCGGCCCGTGGTGAACTGGTCATCAGCTAAGCCCATTATTGTTTCCACTCCGGCCTGCTACATCTGCAAACTACTGGGCTGTGGGTGGTCTCGGCACAAGCTTGGTGCGTGGAACTGTGGAATTGCACTGCCAAAACGAATGGATGGGGGTGGAACTGTGGATGTTACGCACGGCCTAGGCCCATTCATCCAAAGTCGTGTGATTGTCTCTGTCACTGTTTCCTTTTTTTTCTTGGCGGGGACTGCAAGCAATCAAAAAAAAAAAAGATGTGAATCGGAAATTACCATCAAGGTATTCTAACTTCAAACTTTTTTTACTCTCTCTGTCACAGCAATGTTTGGACACAACATGAAGCATTAAATGTTGGTAAAATAAATAACTAATTACACAGATAGTTGTAAATCATGAGACGAATCTTTTAAGCCTAGTTAGCATATGATTGAACAATTTTTATCAAATAGAAACTAAAGTGCTACGGTAGCAAAATTGGAAAAATTTCAGCTTCTAAACGAGGCGCAACTGCAAAATGACATTTCACAAAACTGTGACCTTTGTGGCGGCACTCTGAATGTCCTCCCAAATCTTGCTACGAGGCTTATCCAATTTCTCAACGATCTCTATCCAGGACTCCACGAGTCCGTCCGCGTAGACGTTGTGATGCAGTAGAACAGTACACAAGCGTACCATCTGCAGCTCCACCTTGTTCACGTCGCCATCGATGCCGCCTTGCCAAGTGTGAGTGTGACCATTCCTGCTTCCCTGCACACTAACCCAAGACGGAAAACTCCGGCGAATCCGTCCACGTTCATCCCTCTGCTGTCGAGAGGATCATTCCGAATTCCCAACGAATCCGGACTCGTCGCCTCTCGCACCGGCCGCTCCCCACCGTCTCACGCGCACGAGCCCGGCAAGGCGGCGGCAACGAAGGCAACCGAAGCCCGGCCCGATGGCGAGCTTCTTCCGGGACGCGACCCTCCCGCAGCAGCGCGTCGTCGAGGGCGTCCCCTTCCCGGCGGTGCTCGTCCCGGCCGCTCCCGGCGGCGGGTCGACGAGTTCCTGGCGGCCGTGCGGTCCGAGAGGGCGTCCCGGCTGGAGCCCCTGGTGCGGGACGCGGGGGCGCTGCTGCTGCGCGGGTTCCCCCCCGCGACGGGCCGCCGACTTCGACGACCGCGCCGTCGGCGCCTTCGGGTACGAGGAGCTGCCGTACGTCGGCGGCGCCGCGCCGCGGACCAACGTCGTGGGCCGGGTGTTCACCGCCAACGAGTCGCCGCCCGACCAGAAGATCCCCTTCCACCACGAGATGGCTCAGGTAATCCCCAAATCCTTCACCCTCCTCTGCAGTCTGCGCTGCGCCACAAAAGCAGCGGAGCAACTGAGTTCAGGAGGCAGCACAGTGCCTAGGACATCTGAATTGGTCTTGCTTAAGCCTAGTGCTGTAGTGTGCTAGTACTCCGCTTTCAAATTAGAAATTCTTCTCAAAAGTAGTTTAGGAACAGTTATTAACAGTCGTGAGCAACACTGTTCTAGTATTCATTTTAACCAGTGATGTAAGAACGCTGCATATTTCAGTAGCCATTTATTTATTTCTATGCCAACTGAAAATTAATTGAAAAATGTTTGTGATTGCAAATTTCATTTTTTGAGCACATAATGTCATTTGTAGCAGAGTTTGATGACCAAGATGGAATCATGGTATACACCACGCTTTGTTCTTTCATAGGTTCCAACATTTCCGTCCAAACTCTTCTTCTTCTGTGAAGTGGAACCAAAGAGCGGAGGGGAGACACCGATAGTACTGAGCCACTATGTCTACAAGAGGATGAAGGAAAATTTCCCCGAATTTGTGGAGAAACTGGAGAAGGACGGATTGATATATACAAGGGTTTTGGGAGAGGGCGATGACCCGTCTTCGCCGATCGGCCGGGGATGGCAATCGACATTTCTCACTAAAGATAAAGCCATTGCCGAGGAAAGGTAGCACCATTGCACATTGTATGTATAGTATACTGATGAGTTTGGAACGTTTGCAGTCCCGTCAAAACTCAAAAGAATTGATCGAGGCCCTTCCCTTGTAACATCATCTTCCAGTTTCATCAGATATCCATCCATGAATTACCTTATGTTTTTTTTTTTTTTTTTTTTGCTGAAGCACCGTACCATATTATCTCAATTGCCTGCTCAACTTTTGACACACTCCACTGTTTTGTTCTGCATGAACATTGGACAGGGCTGCCAAGCTCGGGATGAAGCTGGAATGGACGGACGACGGCGGCGTGAAGACGGTCATGGGTCCCATCCCGGCGGTGAAGTGGGACGAGAGCCGGGGGCGCAAGATCTGGTTCAACAGCATGGTCGCCGCCTACACAGGGTGGAAGGACGCCCGGAACGACCCCGTGAGGGCGGTGACCTTCGGCGACGGCTCGCCGCTGCCCGCCGCCGTCATCGCCGCGTGCGGCCAGGTCCTGGAGGAGGAGTGCGTGGCCGTCCCCTGGCGGCACGGCGACATCCTCCTCATCGACAACTGGGCCGTCCTGCACTCCCGGCGCTCGTTCGAGCCGCCGCGCCGCATTCTTGCCTCGCTCTGTAAATGATTGTGTAACTGTTAAATGCGCCGCCATGGCCTCCGCTGCAGTGTGCTACTGTACTCCGTCCGTATATGGATTATGGAATTACGAGTGGATGCTGTTTTTGCTGCTCCGATGAACGCCTGAACTGGGGAATAATTTTCACGCGCTGGGAAGAGTGATGTTTAGAAATTCCGTAGAATATTGGTGGTAAACTGTTTGAACTTGGTTTGGAGCGGGCCGTCTGGTTAACAGGCCTAAAAGTACGCTCAATTTTTTTCCTCTAGGTCATCTGAAGCCCATAACCTTAGCGTATATGGAGTGGGCCGGCACTCGTTTTAAGCCCGGTTCTCAGTCGGTCCTCTCAAGAGAGAGAGAGAGAGTTGGGTGTCCTCTGTCCTAAAATTTTGTTTTTATAGGAGCTTTTATCATGCACCTAAATATAGGTTATATATGGAGATATATATAATAAAAAATTGTATATATATGAATGCCAAAATGACTTATACATTGAAACGGAGAGAGTACTAACTAATATCAATAGCTAGTTTTAAAAAACTGGATATTGGTAGGTAAAATTAAAAGATTGGATCAAATGTATTTGTTAATAAACCTGCTAATTATTAGTTAAGAGGGTTGCTCAATCTAGAAGGACTTGTAATGATGAAGGAGACGATATCTAAACATGTCCTTGCGTCACTGCCGTCACGTACGTACTGCCTATATATCCTCCTCCACAATTCCACAGGCATCAACGCATGATGATGATCATCGAAGGAGAATATTACATATATAGTAGGAGTACGAGACGATAAGCATGCCGGCACTGGATCATCAGTCTCTGTAACGACAATCATCAGGAGCTAAGCTATATCTGATGAGATCGTCAGCATCTCTCTCCTTTTAATTTTCCCGGATGCGGATGCGGCGAACTGATGTACCCATCCATCGCAAAGCCGAGAGCGGGCCCGATTCTGCTCTGCCCAAGTAGTTGTGCCAAATGATGATGGATGGATGCCCGCCCCGGCCGCCGCCCCACTCCACTCGTCATCTCGGCCGCTCCACGAGAAGGAGAGAAGTGCGGCCGTCACCCACGCCACGCCTCAGATCATGGCATCATTCGCACGTCTGGAACAGTTCTTTCTGGATCCGAAAGCTAGCTGCAGGGCGGATCGGAGCCAGGACGTGCTGGAGGAAAAGATCCGTTTGCTCGCGTTGCGGCGTCGCTGATCTCAGGCCTCGTTAGCGTTTTTTTTTTTCGGGTTATTTGATAAACTTTGTCCAAATATGGACTACGTAGACTCCAAAGATTCGTCTCGACATGTATACATGCTAAAAGTACAGTTGATTATTTTTTTTTACCTACATTTAATTTTTCATACGTATATTTAAAGACCAAAACACCCTGTCGCTTTTACTTATTATTAAAAAAACCCATCACGCGTCGTATCTTCGCCAGTTCTTCACAGAGATGCATCATATCAGGGATTCGATCGATCAGGGGTTTTATAAGATTATAGGATATGTACAATCATTGGGCATGCATTGCATGTAGCGCGCCCGATGATGAAGATGCTGATCGATCTTTGCACTGGGTTTTACTAATTTCTTCCCCCTGATCCGAACCTACGAGGAAAGTGCTCGGTCGGTAGTAGTAGCTAGAATAATAGTGGGTGAGCATCTATCTAGAAAAGGTAGACGACGTAATCCCATTTCCCGACAGGATTAAAAGGCACTACTCCTGCCTGGCTAGAAAGCTACTTAGGAGGAGGAGTGATCCGTTTTCCTGGCTAGCTAGATAGATAGATTAGTGGAGAATTGCATGCATGCAGGTGTGGCTCAGATTAATTAGGGACGGATCAGGCAAGATAACAAGGAACTAGTAGTAGTACTACTTTCTGTACCGTACTAGCTTATCTAGGTTAGGATTGGAATAGATTTTTATTTATCGGTGTATGTAAGGCTGTGTTTGGATTATTGTCCCCGGTTATTATGGAAGGCGGCTAGCTTGCGCAAGACGGTAGAATACAAAAGGTTTGATTTTGTAGATTTTTAGAGCCCTACATATATACATTGAAAAGGCTTGGATAGGATGGTTTTGAAAACAAAATATCTAAAGTATCCTCACTCTAGCTGCGGCAGTTCATGTCAAGTCTCTAGAACCTGAAAAAGACTAGGTTGTGTCGACTTACCAGATTATGGAGTACTATATATGCATGGGCTCCTCTGTTTGGATCCCAATATAGACCCTGTTTGGACCAGTCTTTTTTTTCGATGATGAAGAAGAACAATTAATTTGCCCCCGGCGCGGACTTGCTCAGTTACGTACGTACGCTTCAGTAATCCATCAGTGCTGTGTTGCACCCTCTGCTCCTAGTATATGGCCGGCGCGACACCAACCAAAGAAGAAAGATGATGAGCACGCATGAGTTCGCCGTACGCCCGCGTACGTGTACTAGACGTGAGTAGTCCGTGACGTGGGAATAATGGAACGCCGGCTCGGCCGATTAGCAGATGCAGAGCAGTGCATCATAGACTCATAGTACGTGTACACAGACACAGACACAGACACAGACACAGATGTGGATGTGGATGTGGATGTGGTCACTACTGTACTCCTACGTGGGTGTCCATCCTATCGAGTGACTGTTCCCAGGGCACGCGTAGTACAGTACTAGCTCATCAATAATCTCATCTCCCACTGAAAGCCTGTCGCCACAGCCATCAGGAAAAAGGAACAATCGCATTCGTCGATCCAGGAGGACGGACACCCGGGCGGGCCGGCCGGCCGGCGTGTGTGCCCCGGTGCCCGCGGGCCCCCGGCCGTATCTGATGCCTGCGGCGCGCGGTGGAGCCGTTTGCCAAAAAAAGGTTTTGCGGCGGCTGGCCCTGCTGCCTGCCTGTACGTGTTGGTAGTGCCAGTGCCCTCTGTGCTGTTGCGCGCGGGAATGGAAATGGAACCGGTGCAAGCTGGGAGCTGTTGCCCGTGGTAGACAACCAAGTAGTACTCCGTAGTGGCGAACTGGAGGAAGCCAAGGCCAGGCCAGGAGGAGCAACAGTGCAGGCTGTTGCTGCATGCGCACCGGATAAGACGTGGACAGCGCAGTACCGCCACCCACTTGGGACGACCGGCCGGGCCGGCGACTCCATCCATCGCGAATTGCGGCATGTGGGGTGCATTGCATTTGCACCGCGCGCGCGTCGCCGATCGAATCGACCCCTCCTCCTCATCGTCTGAAAATAAAATAAAACGTGCGAGATCTCATCAGATCAAGATCCCCCCGCAGCAGCCATGCATCTGCTGCCAGACCTACTACCACAGAGACACTCAAACTATCAACTTTTTTTTTTACTCTCTCCATCACATCAATGTTTGGACGCACGTATGGAGCATTAAATGTTGGTAAAAATAACTAATTGTACTTTTAGTATGTACATGTCGAGACAAATCTTTTGAGTATACGTAGTCCATATTTGGACAAAGTTTGTTAAATAACAACGAAAGTGCTACAGTTAAGAAAAAAACTCATCGGTTGCATCTAAACAAGGCCAGAGTATGGTACACACACGAGCGCGCGTGAGCCGGAGAGGCCTGACGGATGAGGCAATCTACCCTACTAAAGTATCATCTTATTCTTTACTTGGTGTACCAAACAAAATCTCCCCTGCTGAGATAGCCTCACTAAATCCACACACAAAATTGCACCCAGAAAACTAACTCTATAATAATCAACCGTCTAGATTTGTTTCGTAACTTTCTCTCTCCTTACTCACTCACATCCAATGGACCATATTAAATGTATGGTATACATCCTCCTCCTCTCCACGAGTAAAAAAAAACTAGATGAGATTTTAGGAGAAACAAAATATTGACAAAAAAACACACCAAGCGCTAGACCGTGGGACCAAAAAAAAATTGCCTAAAAAACGCCAACAGCTAATCACGTGAGATCGTGGCAGAAAAAAAATTGCCCAAAAAACACGCCAACAGCTAATCACGTGAGATCGTGGAGAAAAAAAATGTCATAAAAAAAATAACACCTCAAGCGCTAGATCTTAGGAGAAAAAATATAGAAAAAAACACGTCAACGCTAATCACGGGTCCGCCCATCTGGTGCGAATCAGATCGTGGTCGTTCGAAAAAAACAACGTCACGGAAAACACACAGTCTAGCAATACGTCCGATTCCTTAGATGTATGCAGTACCTCGTGAATGGCCGCCGTCCAACAAAATTGCGAGGCTGCTGTCAAGGCCGACGTCGAGCAAAATTGTGAGGCTGTCGTCTAGGAAAAATAATTATGAGGTCATTGTCTGAAGCGAAAACATTTGCGAGGCCCGCCGTCCGCTGTCCCAGCCTTCAGGCCGGCCAATTGCCTTGCGCGTGCTCAGACCACGCTCACGAGGACAACATCCACGAGATTGTTGTCCACACAGTCGAAGCTAGCCAATCACCGCCATCTACGCAAACGAGCTCGACCAATCGCCGTACATGATCTCAAGCCGCGCTCACAAGGATGTCGTCTGTGATCCGTGTTGCGAGGCCGTCGTTAGCGATCTGAGGCCGCCATCCGACTCCACGGACGAAGGCGACGCCAACCAATCGCCGTCCACGATCTGAGGCCACAGTCCGACTCCACGAACGCAGGTGAGGCTCATGCACATAATTCTTTCGTCCGTCTAAATGAACGTTGGCCACCATCCGCGTAGATACATGCACGAGCGCAAAAAAAAAAACACCCGACACTATGTACGCGAGCCCACTGTCCGTGCAGGAGGACGTTGTCCGTGTCCACACATGCGAGCCTCCACGCGCACGCTGCCAGTCACCGGCGCCATGCACGCGAGCCCACTGTTCGTGCAGCGAGGCCGCTGTCCCTGTCTACGCACGCGAGTCTCCATGCGCACGCCGCCGCTCGCCGGCGCCATGCACGCAAGTCCACCGTCCGTGCAGCGAGGCCGCCGTCTGCATCCATACATGCGTGCCTCCACGCGCACGCCGCTGATCGTGCCTGCACACAAGCGCTTCACGTGTACGCCGCTATAGCAAGGCGACCATCGTCCATGCAGCAACGCTATAGCACAGTTTCAAAAAAAATATCGATATTATTATTAGTTTAAACCAATGCAATAACAGTTTATTATCATCTAAAATAAGGATTAGAAACACATATAAAATTATTCTTCTACCTAAAGTAGAAAGAATATTAATTCAGTCCATATTTTATTTACAATTATTACTATCCCTGTGATGTTGTTAAATCATATGATTCTCGATGTTAGTAACATTAATTAAGAAAGTTTTTTTTACTTTTAATCCTAAACATAATATCTAACGTAGTTGAGTAAGTTTTATTATGATCCGATAACAGTCGTAGCCTACTCTTGAACGCGACTCACGTCGGCTAAAGGTACCATCGCGAGTCGCCTCTTCATCACCGCGCACGACGGGAGACAACAAGATGAAAAAATAGAAACGCCAAATAACGGGCGCACAATGTTCACCGATGTAACGAACATCCAAACTCTAGATATAACCATATATACATATTGTCACATCTTATATACAACAAATCATTATAACACCAACATGCCAAAACAATGATTTTTGTAGAACAACAAAATGGAGTTTTTGGTGTACATGCGGATTATAAATTAAATTGTGCACATCATGGATCCTCTTCCTCTAGATCCATGTTCAAGGGTTATAATACAAGCATGCCATATATAGCTACATTACACAATATTATGCCGTTTGAGAATGGAATTTTTGGTAGACATTGAAGAGTTGTATCAATGAATGTTTTCATAACTTAAAGAAAATCTCTAGGACATGCTTAAGGCCTTAGACAAGATATAATTTAAATGGTTAATGAAACAAACAAACTCTTTATTATGCCTTTTAAGCATAAATATTTTATTATTATACTCATAACCATTATAATTGTGTGAAAACTGAGCTATGAAACAATAATTTTGATTGTTTCGTTTTCAAATATATCATGAAGTGAAACCGTGGCGTTAGCACGAGCACTAAACTAGTTACTGTATAGAGCCAGCATATGCGGGGTGCGGCCACTAGGGAGGGCTACAGCTACTACGCCCGTACGTCTTCATCGCCCGCAGGTTCCGGCAATCGATCCATCGATCACCAACCGCCTCTATCTCAGGCCATGTTTAGTTTTCCCAACTTCCCCAAATATTTTTAGATTTCCTGTCATATTAATTTTTAGCTCCATACATGAAACATTAAATGTAGGTAAAAAAATAACTAATTGTACTTTTAGTATCTACATGTCGAGACGAATCTTAATTTTAAGCCTAGTTGGTCCATGTTTGGACAAAGTTTGTCAAATAACAACGAAAATGCTACAGTGTGTTTTCCAAATACTTCTCAGAACTAAACAAGCCCTTAGTATATTGTGTCATTGGGAGTTCGTGATGCCCCGCCTGGGTGGCACTTGGCACCATTGCACGTCTCCCATATGCGCATGGATCAACTGCCCGGTGACCGGACATGCATGATCGACGGTAGGGGTGAAAACGGTCAGAAACGATCGGTAGGAGGCCAAATCATTTTCACTTTCAAATTGTTTTCATGAAAACGAAATCGATACGATATTGTCGGAAACGAATACGGCGCCGGTATTCCGGTAATTCCAAAAATGATAGTAGTTGATCGGAAAATACATCGATAACGGTCGAAATCAATTAGAATGGTATCTAAAAAACAATAACAACACAAATCATAATACATGATTGTTGCCTGATTACCTGATTACCCGATTGGCTTCTTGTTTATAAACACATGAAATCCTTGCCTAATATTCCTTTTCCAAAAAAAAATTACCTTATGTGCTCATGTGTGCACATAGATGTCAGGATGGACATGCTTATGTGAGCCAATTAGACCTAAACTCCTAAAGCATTTGTTGTGTCGATAATTACCACCGGTAAATTACCGGCTAAATACGGAAATCTTCGAAAACGATCGGAAGGGGGCAAAATCATTTCCACTTTCGTTTCCATTTAGTTTTACCATTATTGTTTTCATTTTTTCAGTTACCACTATCATTTCCATTTAGGTCTAAAAGTCGGGAAAAACTCGAAAACGATTTCGGAAAATCGGTGATTACCATTTTCGTTTTCATCCCTAATCGACGGCGATGGCTCCGCCATAAGGGTTTGGCTATAAGCTAAACTTTAAGAGCCAAGCTATATAATAGTTAATTTTTTATTTGGTTACAAACTATTTCTCTTTCCTATTCCTCCTCACATACATCTCTATTGGGACCCACTACTACCTATGCTTCCGTGTCCAGCTTGGTGTGCTTGTGTATGGAAGCCAAGCTCCTCTCTCTCTTCTCTTCTCCTCCACATCAGCATTTGTTTGGCTATAAGTCAATTATTGTACCTGCTCTAACATACTCCACCCACCATGCATATATGGAAAATCTAGATCGAGCTAGATTTCCATGGATAGATAGATAGATAGATGATTCGCTCATCAACTGGCATATGGCGGTGTTTTGTGCTGTTTATTATTATTAGCTCCGGACAGTTCCTGGTCCTGCACGTACCACGTACGGCGCCCTTGGTATGTGTACAGCAGGCAGGCAGGCTCGTTCGTCGAACACACCGCCTTCTCTTTCGCGCCTTGAGCGCCTCCTTCCGGGCATGCACCGTGTACCATTCGAACAAACGCAGCAACCAAGCAATACCAGCTGCCTATATAGTGTCATCATGCATCGATGGAAAGAAGCGAGCAAATCTTTTATCTCTCCGGCCGGCCGGGCGCGCGGCTCATCATCAGACATCAGGCCATCTAGCTCATGCATGCATGCTACCAGCAATATAATCAACCAGCAGCAGGAGCGGATCGGAGCTGGCGCAGTTGAGTTTCCCGGACATGGTGACATGAGAATGCGTGATCGATCGATCGACGCGCACCACATGCACATGGAGATGGGCCATGCATGGATGCCCTCATGCTCATGGAGGCGCGCTTATTAGCCAAACCAAAGCGGCCGGCGGCCATATCATGATCATGATCATCATCATGGCTGGGGTCTGGCCGGGGAGGAACTCGATCAGGCAGGCCGGAGCGCTTTTCTTCTCTCTCCCCGGCCCATCGTCGATCTCTCTTTCCGCCGGCTATGATGAACCCACGAGATCCATCCGACTCATATGATTGATCGTCATGCACGTATATGGAAGTGGAAGCTAGGATGCCTTCTGATGGAAGGGATGTTCGTCGTCCCTTCGTAGTTAGTTTTTTTTTTTTCTGAAAAGCCAGGGGGGTCTCCCCATTATTACCATTGGAAACAACAGAAATACTGCCAGTTTTACAGATATAGTTTCAGAAAGAAAAAAAAAAGGACTCTCTCTGATCGAGAAGTACATGTACTGGCGGTTACCCTTATACGAAACTAAACGAGCCAACATCAGGCCATCTTCTCGAAGCTCACTTCTATATCTGAGCCGTGTTTAAAACGTAGTAGTTTATTTTATAGTCCTTATTAAATTTAATCTTCTTGGTTCAATTTGATCCGGCAATTGTTCAAGTGTCCGTTTCAAACCACAAATATAATGTTGCTTTTGCGGTTAGTTTCATCGAATTTTCAAAGTCTTTTTTGACGGTCGCCACTAAAGGCACTCCGATCCATGCAGGCCATGAACATTACCACTACGGCGCTACCATAATTTGACAGTAATATTATGCTACATTAGATATACGCTAATGATAGACTAATTAGTCTTAACAAATTCGTCTTACAGTTTCGAGACGAAATATATACTTTGTTATCTTGTTATTCTAAATTAGTATCGAAACATTCGATGTGACGCTCAAAAAACTTCTCATACACGAACTAAACGAGGTCTAAGTCAAGCTTCTCTAATTCGGTTTGGATCAACTTATATAGACTTTTTATAACGCAAATCTCTCCTGTGATATGGACTGGCCCATCTAACAGCCCAAACGCACTTTGTAGGGCCCCTGGGCCCTGCTACATTACTGGAAGAAACAGTTGCTTGTTCTAAAAGACTATGATCCAGGTCAGCACTCTTACAGAATTATGACTATGAGTCTATGGTCAGGTCTATTTGGTCCTCTCCTCCTTCTGGTTTTAATTTCTTTCTCTTATTGATATATGCTATACTCCTACTCCGTACTCTAGGCCACAGTTCTAAAAGAAGAAAAACCTAGACATACTACTAGTACTATTTACTCCACACGAAACAAATTAAACTAGCTCTTGTTTAGGTTCTACATACTAGTAGGCAACAAATTTGACCAAGAACCTTTTTCCTTTCAGAAACGATATCAATTTCGTTGTACTAGCTGAAATTCTTGGTGCAGCTAGATCTTCACTTCCTTTCTGAAAAAAGGGTGTTGTTGATATTGTGAGGACCTAGTTATCGCCTTATCGGTGAAGAGAAGATTATTTAAACCTTTCGAACCCTTCGTCTAAAAAACAATACAATTCGAGCAAAATACCAAGTTCAAATAGAGGGTTATAATCTCTGACACGAAGGGTGCTCAGTTCACTGAAAGATGCTTGTCACTTCTCAACAGGATATCGGAACACTCCTGCCATGTTGTTCTATCCTTTTGGCTTCCGAGTGGTGTCTTTTCTACACTGGCTTTTGGCCTTTTTTTCCAAGGCTTATTTGAGAAAACGTTTCGCTCCAAATGATGTCACATGCGAATTTAAGTGTCCGCACGAAAACGACAGATCATTTGGGCGCACTAATCGCTGCTGCAGTTTTCATAAAATACATGCAATTCCCACCATAAGGTCCCAAAATATTAACCACATTGATTTTTTTAGGATTTACTACTATGTATTTCAGGGTCTGAAATATAACATCCGTTCAAACGACGACTAATAACCTTTAGATCTTTATCCATTGGTCCAAATCTATTAGTACAAATCATAATAAATAATAACAATTTTTTTATATGGAAGGACAAAGATAAAATTGTTCAAACATCTAAAATATAGGAAATATGTTTTATTTTAATATACACATTGTCCACCTCTCTCTAGCTCTCGTATACCCCTCCGTCCCTAAATAACTGTCTCTAGAAATCCGTGTTTTCCTCACAGACACGCTTTCCGGACGACAATTAAAAATGGACGGACGGAGTAATTAATAGCTAACATGTTAATAGAAAAGTAGTGTGCACTGTCAAATTACTACCCGCAGTCCCAAATTATAAGTCATTCTAACAGTCTTGGAATATCAAAGGCATCTTAAATTTGATCAAATCTATATGATAAAATAATAGGATTTATTATGTGAGCTAAGCATCACTAGATTTCTTATTAATTATATTTTAATATTATACTTATTTGATGTCATAATTTTATAATTGTTTCTAAAGTTTTGATCAAATTTGAAATATTTCGTCTATTTAAGATTCTCAGAATACTTAGGGCTTGTTTAGTTTCGAGAAATATTTGGAATCTGCACTGTAGCACTTTCGTTGTTATTTGACAAACTTTGTCCAAACATGGACCAACTAGGCTCAAAAGATTCGTCTCGACATGTAGATACTAAAAGTACAATCAATTATTTTTTTTATCTACATTGAATGCTCCATGCATATAGCTAAAGATTGATGTGACGGGGAATCTAGAAATATTTGGGGAAGTTGGGAAAACTAAAAGACCTTATTCGAAATAGAGCGAGTACAATGTAGCAAAGCAAAGCCACAGTGGTAGCAAATGGCTACTTGTACCGTACCGTGTGGAAGGGAAGCAGCCAAACGAACCACGACAAAGTCTTGTCTTCGGAATTGGTAGAAAGAGAACCAATGCAGCAGCACAGAAACGGAATGGGAGTTTTTTTTCTCTCTCTCTCTGTTTCACGGTCACGGAGGGAAGCTCCTGCCACGGTGCCTTTTGGCGTCGATTTGGACCAAGAGTGAGTTTTTTTATGAACTTTAGCACTTTCGTTGTTATTTGACAAACTTTGTCTAAATATGGATTATGTCGACTAGCACTTTCGTTGTTATTTGACAAACTTTGTCTAAATATGGACTATGTCGACTTAAAAGATTCGTCTCGATATATACATACTAAAAGTATAATTATTTATTTATTTTACCAACATTAAATGCTCCATGCATGTATCTAAACATTAGTGTGATGGTGATGTGATAGAGAGAGTGAAAAAAAGTTGATAGGTGGTGGCTATCAAAACAAGGCCTCGATGGTGCAGTGCAATGGATGGGCCCATGGGGACTGGGGAGGGTGGTGCACTGTACTGTGTACTAGTAGGGGGAAATGATGGTGCTAGATTTGGGGGTCAAGTCGCGACGACGCGCCCCGGCCATGTCCATCGGGCCCGTCGCCTCCAGCCATGTGGGTCCCACGGTGACAAGGACAGGAAAGATAGCAGCACGTTTCGTCTCCCCGTTGGCTGCTTAGCGTCCCGGGGTGGGACCCGGCCAGCAGCCTCACTGTCCCGTCCGCTCGTTCGTTCCTGCATATAGAGACCTGTTTTTTTTTTTTTTTGACAAGGGCATATAGAGGCCTGTTAACCTAAAGCTTAGCTCACTCATTAGTCTGCATATTTAGAAATGTTTTTATCTACTAGTTATTGCTTATTAATCAAACTAGGTTCGTGTCCGGTGTTGCTACGAGACAATTATACTTTTATACTAAAAACACACGGATTACATAATAAAATAATAATAATAATGTGAAATTAAACACCGATAGTAAAATGACATTTAATCTAAAAGACGAAGTTCGTGAAATTAACAGAATCACACCTAATTAATTTGACTGGAAGTATACCCCACGTGTTGTCGCGGGATTTTCTTTAAAAATATGTTATATATATAATATTACTATATGTATACATATAATTTGACTTGTATGTTATTTATTGTATCATATCTAATAAAAATCGCTAAGCTAGTCGAAGAAAAAATAATAAAATATTTGATTACTGTATAGAAGAATATGTGATAAAACAATAACATATACAGATGACATGTATCTTAGTAGATTAAAGATTTAAAGTATTTCACATGATAGAGATGTTATGAATATTTTTTTATTAATAAGAGATGACATAGACTTAGTGGAGAATGATGTGGACACCTTGTATGAAGGATACAACATGATCATATGGATTTAGTGGAGAATGATGTTGACAACTTCCATGAAGAGATAAAACATTTATTGGGATTACTTAGTGGGGAATGATATGAACATCTTGCATGAAGAGATAAATATTTAGTGGGTACTAGCTTTATTAGAGTTATAGATATGTATGTCATTGTACATATAGTTTTTTTAAAATTTAATAATCTCACACATAGATATGTCATCACTCCATGTCTACGATACACAAAAGATAAGCTTACACTTCTTTAAAATTCGGTGCCGGTCTCCTCAATCAGTCAATCATCTCCTTCCATATTTGCCATTATGTGTCATTCATTTTTTCTTTAATCAGCAATCACATCGTTGTCTTCCATATTAATTTTTTCCCCAATCACAACATTGCCTTATATATTAAAGTTCTACATTCGGCATGCAAATATTTTTTATATAACCAAATACGAATTAATTTTTGTCTTTCTAATTTGTTATGACTGCTATGGTAATTAAAATGATCGCATAAAACGAGTGTACGTTGTCTTCCTATTTGATTGTATGAGGTGAGTATATTACACCATGTGGAGGAAATCATACCGTATGTTTTAGTTGTAGAGATAGAGAAAATGACTGAAACATAACTTAATTCAGGCAAGGTATGGATATGTTTGCGTTGTTCTCTCAGTTTGTCTAACCGTAGTTGCGGCGAGCCAAAACAACACCCGGGATATTTTGTTCGCCCTAGATTTTAGGCTGTTTATGCATGATTTATTTTAACTATGATTGATTTGTAAGACTGATTTATTATGAGAGAAAAATACTGTTTGTGGCTAAAAGGTACGGTCAATTCTAACTGATAAGCTTAGAAAAATACTGTTTTTTTTTTACAGGACAAAAAGAAAAACCAAAGGACCAAATGCAGCCATGCCCAAAATTCAGAGCTTATCGTCTTATCCGATGGCGTTGCCTTGTTTATCCAACACCGCCGTTTTTGTCACATTCACACATGTGTGATGCTTCTACATCTAGTACACAGCAAAACGCAGCCAGTGAGTGGACACTGAGCTGCCGCATTTTAGCCACTCGTATCTGCGATGGTTCGCGTCACACAGGACCGATGCTAGACAAGTACTGGGTACTAGTATTTTGTTACTGCTACTGCTTGCACCAGCAGCACACTAACAATCTTGTTTCTTTGTTTCTTGAAAAGCAAGTTCTTTATTTCCCCTGAAGAAATCCAGTTTCCTCTGAAGATACTGAAAAAAAAATATGAATGCAGAGTGTCTGCTTTCTGAAATATAAGTATAGAGTTGCTTTACAGAATGATCTTTAAATAAGTATACGAAGATCCGTTTGTACCCCTGGTAGGATTCATCATATATGTAATGCATAAGAACACGGAAGGATAAAGCGAGGCGTGCCATCGAGCAGATTCGTTTCGCTTTTTCCCGCCATTTATAAGGGCAGGACGAGCACCGCAACACACACATCACACTTGGCAACCAACCTCCTGAAGGCTGAAGCGCAGAGAGAGGAGAGGGAGTAGAGACGGCCGACGACGAGGGATCCATCTGAGGAATCGCCGGTAGGCAGCCGTTGCTTGGCGGGGTGGCCGCCATAGACCCATAGCTCTCGCTCTTGCCGGCCGCGCGCCCCACTGCTGCGGTGCTGCCGGCTGCCGCCCTGCTCCCGTTTCCCTTCCTGGCGCGCTGCTCTGTGCCGCCAGCTGCTCCTACTCTTTGGAATCTCGCCCGCAGCCTGCACTGCAGTTATTCCCTCACCTGTCTGTCTCTGCAGCCTAGCCTAGCTTCTACAGCTAGTAGTAGGAGGCGCGGAGTAGAGCTCGCAGGCAGCAGCGACTGTTGCGAGCTGTGAGAGAGAAAGTGCGGGCGAGGTCAGAAACGGAACAGAGGACGGGGCTCTCTGCTGTCTTTCCGTGTGCTCACCTGCAGCTTTGAATGCGCAGAGCTCGGCCGTCGGCGTCGGGTCTCAAAGCACTCGAGCCTTGTCCGTTGCTCGCAAAACCCCCCTTGCCGCCTTTTGGTCACCGCGAGCTAGGCGCAGCAGCACCTGTGCTGTGCTTGCTTCTCTTCTGTTCACCGCTCTCGCTAGCGGCCGCAAGCCAGGAACGGGGCAGGCAGGCTTTCCTCCCCGGTCGCCATCCTCATTTCATATATACCCCTCTCCCTGTTAGTCCACTGCTCACCACTCTGCCTGCTTCTGCTTCTGCTTCTGCTTCTGCTTGTGAGAGTCGTGCGACCACCTCCTGACCCGTGACCGCGAGCTTCCTGCTCCCGTTCCTTGTGTTGGTGGGTGGTGTGAGCTTGTGAGGGACGCGCGCGGCGGCGATCATGGCGTGGCGCGGCCCGCTCGGAGCCGGAGACGCCGGGGACAGCGGCCTCGAGCTCAGCCTCGGCCTCCCGGCCTACTTCGCCAAGCCATCATCAGGTTAGTAGTAGTCGTCTGCCAGGAACCGACTACACTTCCATCTTTGTTTTCTGTCGCAAATGATGATGGCTAGGTAGCTAAACAGTTTTGTTTCATCTTTGGTGATGGCTCTCAGGTCTGGACACCGCCGGCGAGGAGTGCGGTGAGGCTTCTGCTTTTGCTCTCCAGCCCGCCAAAGGGAGCAATGGCTCCAAGGCAAGGTTGGTACTGGTACCGAACCCGAACGTTGGTCTCTCTGTTCACTTTTTGTGAAAGAAGAAATAAGATCAATTTTTTTTTTAATAACGGTCGTTCAATCCGGCAGGGTCGTCGTCAGGCCAGCCGCCGCGGCGCCGGTGGTGGGGTGGCCGCCGGTGCGGTCGTTCCGGAGGAACCTGGCCTCCTCCTCCTCCTCCTCGAGGCCGTCGCCGCAGTCGTCGTCGGGATACCACCCTCACCAGCACAAGGTTCAGGACGGCGGCGCGCACAAGGGCGGCGGCGGCCTCTTCGTGAAGATCAACATGGACGGCGTGCCGATCGGGCGCAAGGTGGACCTCACGGCGTACGGCGGCTACGCCGACCTCTCCGCCGCCGTCGGCAAGCTCTTCCGCGGCCTCCTCGCCGGTACGTATGCCCGCCCCGTCACCTCCCTCCAAGAACGGCGTCGTCGTACTTTGTGAGTGTCCGTCGTCTCACCAAGCGAGAAATTGTTTTTTCCCCCCGATCGCGCAGCTCAGAGGGACCCGGCCGCCACGGCGGGTGGCGAGGCGGCGGCGGAGGAGGAGACGCAGGAGCTCGTGATCGGCGGCGACTACACGCTGGTGTACGAGGACGACGAGGGGGACAGGGTCCTTGTCGGCGACGTCCCCTGGGAGTAAGTAGTGGAAACAGCACCACACCAAGATCCTACCCTCCCACTTGCACAACACAGCACAACACGTCCGCGTCACCATGGTCGATTCCATTCGAATTCCCATCTCACGTGCCCGAGTGCTGCCGCAGGATGTTCGTAGCCACCGCCAAGAGGCTGCGCGTGCTCAAGAGCTCCGACGTGCCGGCCTCGTCGGTGAGTCCCCGCCGTCGCCTGACCGTCAAGTTCCGTTGCCAAGAAATCGATGAATGAATTGACACACGCATATCGTTCTCTTTCTCTTGTTGTTGCATTGCAGCTGCGAGGAGGAGGGGGCAGGAAGAGGGCTGCAGCCGACTGCTGAAACGTGCTCTGCATCATGTGCCTGTAAAAAGTACCGAGTGGTTGGAGGAGACGAGGAGTGGCCTGGCCTTTTTTTGTTGTTGCTGTCTCTCTGCTAATAGCACTAGCAGTGTTGGGTGCCAGTAACAAGTAGGGAAGGAGGAGTATATGGGAACAAAATCATGACGGTATTAAGGTCATGGAATGCAAGATTAGCAGTGGTAGTACTTCCTAGGTGTTAATGAATCTATGGTCTTTGTTTTGGGGTATATTTGACGGTTTAAAGCTATATATGTATGCAATGCCCGCGTCAAATTTCGTTGTGTTTGTGCTTATCTTAAATGTTTGTTCGCACGCGATCGTGTAAACGCGTGGTCCTAGACTGTCTCCAACAATGCAGCTCAAACTCATATTTGCATGTCCAACAGTGTTTTGGGCACGAAAAATATACTACAACGGAACATCTAAAGAGACGACCCATTTTGCCTACTAAACCAACCAAACCCTAAGAAAGCGTCATAAAAAATGACAACACAAATCGCGGCGCTTCTCAGTCCTCCCCCACGGGTGCTCCTCCGCCAGCGCTCCTCCCCCAGCAGCGCTGCTCCCACCGGCGCGCATGAGCCTCCTCCCCCAACCACCGACGTGCAACTCCTTTCCCTCCCCTGCCCGGTCACCAGCAAGAACGGCGCGGTGAGGCGGCGGACGACGAGGCGAGGCGGGGAAGATGGCTGCGCGGCGAGGCAAGCGAGGACGACGACGACGCGGCGAGTTGAAGCCGCAAAGGAGGGACGGCGGGGAGGGAGGCCCGGTGCTCGGTGGGGAGGCGCTCGACGAGGAGGAAGAAGGAGATGTGGCCACTCGTTTGGATCTGTTGTTGGAGAATGAATGGTTTGACTGCGTGACCCTTCTCCGCTTGGCGACCCAAATGCCCAAATAGACCTCTTGTTTGCATCTTTATTGTTGGAAGACAGTCTTAACGACTGTGATACTACTAGGACACGTTGCTGAAGGTGCCGTCGCAAGATGAATTCTAACTTGAACTTATGTGGAGTTGAAATCTGAACTTGAACTCTGTTTCCCCCAACCATGGGCCTGCTTCCTAAGTTCTGATCGTTCGAATTGAGATCGCTGTGTTGCAGACTCTGGGCCGGTTTCGTTCATCGAAGATCGAACTCGGCCCTCGCCCGCTTAAGACTCAACAGGCCTATATTATTCCGGCCCAAGTAGGCGTACCAGGCCCATCGTGGCGGCACGAATCTCCGCGCACGATCGCACGGGCCCCGTTCTTTCCTCTTCCCCAAACCGAGGTGCCCGAGCTCTCTCTATCACACGGAGGAGACGGAGCGAACTGTTCGTTGCTGCACAACTGATCCGATTCCGTTCCAACTTCCGAGGTGCGTCGCGGCACCCTCTTCGATCTTACTTCGTGATCTCGCTTCCTTCGCCTTCGCCGGTTTCCTTTCGATCGGCGCAGCGGTGTACTGGGTAGGATTTTTTTTTTCTCTCTTGCCGTGTGCTGTTCGGCACTTCGGCGCTTCGGTTTTCCGTTTCGTGTCCACCGGCGGAAGCGGAACAGGCGACGCCGGCGAGTGCTGACTTTCTTCGATTGCTTTTGTTCGTGCCCTGGAGGATTTAGGATTCTAAGATAGATACTCCAAAAAGGTAGTGTGCCCTTTACTTGTTCGTTGGATTTGTTTTTTCGTATAAATTTGGATAACGCGAAAAGCGAAGCAGCAGTTGTCGCAGGGATTTGTGTTCATAGCCTTGTTGTCGCACCTTGTTTGAGAGCCATATGCTGCCGCATCAATAAGCGATGCGCGTTGCTGCAATATCTTGTTTGACTGGTGATGGGATAGAATTGGAGATATGGTTGCCCACCTTGTTCTTGTTTAAATTTGCGCAAAGAGATAAAGAGAAACAACAGCCATTGCTGGAATTTGTTTTGGCACCCTTGCTGCAATGCTGTATAGTTGCAGCTGAGGCCATCTTAACGCCTCAAGGAATCCTGCAACAGGGTAACTGAAGCATTTTGGTCATTATGCAGGATAGTAGTAGGTCCGATGGGTGCCCGTGCCAAGGGTGGGTTCAGCTTCGACATGTGCGCGAGGAATGATATGCTGGAGAAGACGGGCCTCAAGCTTCCCGTTTTCAGAAAGACCGGGACTACAATTGTCGGTCTAGTTTTCTCGGTATGTCTGGGATATCCCATGTTTTATGGGCATTTGTTGTCTCATACTTTTTTATAAGAAGATTTAGCAGTGGAAATCAGATTCCATAACCGGAAACATAGTGGAGAAATAATAAAATTGGACCATGAGGTTTGTGTGCATCACCTAGGGGAACTTCCTCCCAAAAGTCAATGTTCATTAGTGTATGTTTAGCTCTGTGGTTTGATTAGTTTAGCCTAGCGTCTGCTCATTTTAAGCCAATAGCAGAGAGCTGTTTAAAAGGTCTAGCCTGCATTTGATGAAGTTCAGTGTTTTTTCAGTTATCATTCAAGAGAACTGAACACTTTCCAGTTTGAACAACTTTTAGCCTGAACAAACCTCAAGGATATCAGAGAACCTCATCTGAAAAAATAATAAAGGAGAAGTCAAGTAGATTCATCTTAAGCGACAACATTTAGCAAGAATAGGTCCTTGTGCAGTTGAGGTCCTATAAGATATAGAGTTCTGCCAACTTTTTTTAAAAAAAAGATATAGGGGTCTGTCATTTAAACAAAATCTTAATTTGGTAGCTTAATATATTTGAATATCTTATTAATGGTGCTTAGAGCAGGAAAGGCTAGTTGTTATCGATTGTTTGACTGCTCTTTCCATGCACATTATTGGATCCACTGGCATGTTTACGACTGATGAGTGGTAAGTCAATGGCGCTTATGTTGCTAGGATGGTCTTGTTCTTGGTGCAGACACATGGACAACTGAAGGGCCTATAGTTCCTGACAAGAACTGCGAAAAATTTCATTACATGGCACCAAAAATCTATTGTTGTGGATCAGGAACTGCTGCCGATACAGAGTTTGCAACAGGTAATATCAATCATACCACACACTTTCTTGTTGCACCTTCATCTTTGACAAAAGCTAACTGTTATACCCCACTTTTCCTAGATTTATATGGTTAACTACCAACTGCAGATCCACCGCTATGCAACTGGTCGTGAATCAAGAGTTGTAACAACTCTTACACTCCTAATGTCATCATTTTAGGTTATCCTCGTTGTCTGTCACCCCAAAATTCTTGCATATATTGAGTACTAGGACTTTTAGTTTGGAGCTGACATCTGATTTGGTCTGTTATTTTATTGAAGATATCAAGGTCATGTTAGCGTTGCCCTTGTTCTTGGTGGAGTTGATTGTACTGGACCGTATCTACACTAACAGTGGGTACTATTACTTGCATGATCCTCCACGAAAAAACATTTCAAAACATGATGCCATTGACTTCGTGATACACAGGTTTATCCATATGGTTAACACACAAACTACCATTTGTCACAATGGGTTCTGGATCCCTTGCTGCAATGTCAATTTTTGAAGCAAAGTATAGAGAAGCGCTCATCGTACGTGTCAGTGCATTTGAGGTCACGAAGAGTGTCTTTGTCTGTATATTTCCGATTTTTTGTTAGAAGTTTTAATGTCATTATTTCTGTTGATTTATTGAAGTGGACCACTTGGTTGCATCTTTCATATAAGCCAAACAATACGGTCACATTCCTACATGCTTTTTTTTTAGTTTGAGAATATTTGTTTTGGGACTCTTCAATTCTCTCATTGTACAGAAGGATCAGGGAATATAACTTATATCAGATTGCATCCAACTCCAGCATGCTAACTGCAGATGCCAGACTGTTACAATGTTGGAAAGAAATTATAGCTACATTCTTCGTATGCATCCATGGTACTACGATGTCACTCGACACTTCTCTACTGAGATTGCGAGGCTGCTATTAGTGCAGTACCTATTCCTGAACCGACATCTTGATGCTTGACTCTTTCACTGTCATCTTCATGCTTGTCATCTATAGAGGCCGCAATCAGGGCAGCAACACCTATTCCTGAAACGGCATCTGCGTGCTTGACTTCTTCTGCAATCAGGGCAACAACACCTATTGATGAAACGACATCTGCATGCTTGACTTCTTTACCGTCATCTTCATGCTTGACTTCTGAACCATCATCTGAATGCTTGACGACCACTAAGTTATTTTTGTACTGAGATTGTGAAGCTGCAATCAGGGCAGCACCTATTCCTGAACTGTCATCTGCAAGGTTGACGGCCACCGCCTTAGACGCCTCATCTCCTAGCAGCTCACTAAGTGCAGTCTCCAAGCATTGGCGGAATTTCGTGTAGTGCTTGAACAATCCTCCATCAATGGCGATGATTGATCGTTGATCCTTGACACTACAATCTCTCCCAAGCTTCATGAGGATCCCTGCAAGCCCTGCAGCAGCCAGCCGGGCTGCTCTTGTTGCCACAATGTCACAAATTTCAACCAGCAATTTTCGAGCCTCTAAGGATGTGCCTGTAATCTATAATAGACATCAAACCAACTCAGTTATACCTCAATATGACACAACACCACAATGATCACAATGCCATCATACCTCTAGGTTTTCTTCTAGTTTTTCGGTCACGATCTTCAGATCAGCTGTTTCATCATGGTGCATGGCAGAAATATGTGGAGTCCTATGAACCACATAAACCTAGATTTATTAGCATAACTCAAGCTTGAATTTAATTTTGACAGTATTTCACTACACTCCACAATGATCTGTTCAATTGAAACGTAAAACATGATGGCGACCAATAGAAGCATGTAATTGAAACCAATGCTTCACAATCTTCTTCCTGATTTTAACATAAAGAGTGCAACTACAAAGAAGCCAAGCAGTCTACATACCGCAGAAGGAAAGGGGTTTTGAGCTTAGCATGGTCAATATTTCCAAAAATCGCAGATTGCAATGATATTTTAAGGAGCACCCTCCTTACAATTTCGCCTAAATACATTCCTGAAGTTAACTTCTCATAAATCTGAAATAAGTCGAGAGCAAGATAACTACATGAGAAACCTATAGTATGTAGGACAAAATACATCTTCTATACAGAAACTTGCCTGCTCTCCTGGATTTAAGCTATCATTATCTAATTCTTGATCATATTCAGTGATGGGAAGATGGGCTGAGGAGAAGTTACCCCATTCCATGTTGATGACCTAAAATGCAGGAAGTCATTTTGTTTCTAAATAAAAACTAGCACAGCCTAACATGCAATTATTCTTTGAGTACTACTAGATTTAGTAAAAACAATGTGGCCTCGAAGGCTCAAATCTTACCATATCTCCTGAATTAGGCAGCTCACCCTCCCATTTTGGAATAACATTTGCTTTCTCGACATATGCTGCATTTGTGCCAGTGCCAAATATTACACCAACGACAACATCTTTGTCATAGTACCTTGCTCCAGCCAGAGTCCCAACAGCATCATTAATCTATTTCATCACAAGATCTGTTGAAATCGCAAGTTTCTTATTGAAAACTGACAAAGTGTGAAAAATCCATCGACACTCACCAATGCAGCTACATGCATGTCCAGACCTTGCTTCTCCATAGCTGTTTGCAGTTCAGCCACCACATCTTCGCCTACCTGATTCCATAGAAACATCAATTTAGTGGAAGGTTTTCAACAAGAAATGTGCATACAATTGATCCAATATAAAATGTAGTTACTAAAAATAGCTTCAGGATAAAAATAACTATGGCCACAAATGAAGCAGCAATACAGGATCTTTGAGAAGCTGCAGGTAATATAACCTTTTAAGTTGACATAGACAAGTTGGGCTTATGGGCACATCAAGACTTACAGCATCATTAATGGAAAATGCCTTTGTCCACTTGACAAGCGTACCGGAAGCAACAGAATGTTGTTTCACCGGGAAAGAAAATGTGAACCCTAGTTCTCGCTTCTTTCCATTTGAAATGTTAGTGCACTTCTCATCGTCATCAACGAACTTGGCCAATTCAGAGGCAATGAAACCAAAAAGCTCCTAGAATGTTGTAAATGCATATTGTTAGATTAAAATAATTAGCATTAACTGAATTCTAGACGTCCATACCTACCGAGGAGCTCCTTGACATCAAATCTGAAGAAATACCGACTTCTCTAGAGTCACGGTCCACGACATGCTTCTCATTCCCACCCAGTTGCACTTTCAAGACACGAAAGTTCGTTCCTCCCAGGTCCAATCCGTAGAATAATCCTTCCTCTCTCCTAAAGGTAGCAGTATAGTAAAAAACAATAGTGTTGTGCTCAAGATAGATAATTGGCCTCTTGATAACAATTACCCTTAGATTATATCTGTATCTATCAGGTATCTTGAACTTGAAGCTTACATAAATTACTGTACAGTTAAATAATCCATTTATGATACCAGACATAGAAGCCATTGCATATGATGACCAAATGTGTCCCGTAAATATATCACGCTCAAATTTACTCATCCAAATCAACACCAACAAAATCAGATAAATAAACAGTTTGTATGTTATATCCATTGAATAGTATTGATGATGAGCATGGAAGAAACACATTGTGGGCTCCTAGAAAATATCGTTTCCTGAACAAGGCCCTTAAAACATTTTGGTTGTCATGCAGTCCTGCAATTGTTTATTACTTGAACTAGTACTACCAAACAAGCAACAAAACACGAAATCATCCTCTGATCAGATAATCAAAGCAAGAAAGACAACTACAAACCCTGCGGGGAGCTCATCGACGTAGGAGAGGAGCATTTTGACTCTGCTCCCGCCTTCCTTCTCCAGTCCTGCACCCATCTCATGGGCCATCTCCGCCGCCACCTCGCGCAGCATCAACAGTGGCGTCCCACACTTCTCTCGGAGGTCGGCCACCACCTGCTCTGCCATCGCCAGAGTAGCTACCTCCATGGCTCCCAACCCCCGAGGAGCAAATCAAGAATCCTGGATCTGGTGACACCAAACAACAGCAAACAAAAAAACAAACAAAGGACTAGATTTCGGAGGAGTCGAGAGCCCAAGAAAAATGTTAAAAAGAGCGAGGGGAAATGGTAGGACAAAGAGCTCCCAACGGTTCGAATAATAATGAGGGAAGGGAAAAGGGAGGCTAGCACCAAGAGAAAGCCACGATCTTTCAGTTTTTTTTTTAGGAGGAGAACAAGGCATCTTTGGATGAGGGACGACTCAATGTGAGGCGCGTGAAATTTAGCAAGCTTTTGGGCACTGGATGGATCAACTCGACGTGGAAAAGGCAGGAAAAGGATGGGGGGTGGCGCCTGCTGCCAGGTGTGTTCGATGTTCGTGTGTGGCTTTGTTTGGTTCCTTCTCGCGAGCTGCGTGGGGAAAGGGAAGAAGGGATCATGTTTTGATTAGGCACGGGATCACATGGATGATCTTATCATGCCGAGTCAGTCAGTCAGTCAGTCAGGTTGGCATGGAGATGAATGGGAAGGTTGGCTGGGAATGGTCCGATACTCCAGTCTGGCGGTGAGCACCTCACCTGACCTTTTTTTCTTTCTGATGAGGATGAAGCGGCGCCTCGTCCCACCACCTTCGCTTGCCTGACTTGGCCGAGTGGAACGAAAGCGTCTGTGTCTGCTGTGATCTTAGGGGACTGCCGGACAGATGGATTTTCTTTATGGAGGTGGATGGTGCGTTAGATTGCTGATGATGATGCTAGAGGGTTGCGTTGGCCAGGTGTTACGTGTGTTAAGAGTGAGGACAAGTGGCTTGTACACCAGTACACGGGTAAGCGATGCTAACCAAACGTGTCATGCACACTTTCATTGCCAACTGTCATCTAAGTATATCCAGATTACTGCATGCACCCACGTCGGATTTTTGTTTTCTTAAAGGCAAACGCGTTGGATTTATTATTAATTAATATATTATTGATGAGCTTACACAAATAGCCCGATACATGGAGACTCATTGAGAACAACAAATTTTTATTAGTACAAGAACTTTGCTATATAAGTTAATATATAACATGAAGTTTAAATATACTAAATCGACGCAACTACCAACAAAACTCCGTACATATATAAGTTATTATACAAAAGTAATATGCTATCCATTAATGTTAAACTACGATAAGAAAAATACATTATATTTGTGGTCATATATATGTGTAATTCCAACTTATTATTACTTTCAATAGAAACTTATTATTTATGTTGTCTTTTGCGGATAGCCAAAGACTACGGAAGAACTTGTGATCGATCTATTGGCATATGATGGTATATGATTCTTATATTCCAACGAGAATATCTTAGCCACATCACGGCAAAAGATAGTGAAAGAGGTAGTTGCGAAGGACTCATTCAATTATTTTGACATTGTGAAAGTCCAAGTTTGGTTTTGGTGATTGATGACAACACTTGTGAACTAACCATTCTATCCAAGTGTGTGAAGGAAAATAGGTTGAGTTCACAAGACTAGTGGATGATGATATTGAAATGGTTGATTAAAGTTTGTTGGGATATTCAACTCAAGCATAGCAAGCAAGTGAAGGCTTTGGCAAGACTTGGCTTGAAGGACCGTGTGCTCAAGCGACGGTGAAGGACAAGCTAATGGGCTTGATGCCAAGGGACTGACGCGGAGGTGAAGGGCAAGCTAGTGGGCTTGGCGCCGATGGACCTATGGTGAAGGGCAAGCTAGTGGGCTTGGCGCCGAAGGACTGAGACAACGGTGAATAGCAAGTGAAGCTAAAGTGAGAGGCTTGAAGTCTATGTGATGGTTGAGTGACCAACATCATCTTTGATGGACCAAGTTGAAGATTCATTGGTTATATCTAATGGCTTGGTGAAGTTGTCCATGAATGATTCCTTGCGGGTATCAAAGAAATCATGGTTAAGCAAGGCAAAGGTATGGACAATAGGGTGTTTTCTTTTACCGGCTATGAGGTGTGTAGAGAAGTTAAATAGCCAGATTTAAGATAGATAACCGTACTATTAAGAGGGGCAAACACGTTTGCATTACGGTTGTCTAGTGCCACTTGTGAGCTCTATCATTTTGGATCGCTTTGTGATGAGTGGCGGTTAATAAAAAACCTTTGTGAAAAGCTAACTAATGTCTATGGGAACGATGCTCTTTTAGAGATCGTTGGTTTTGGGTTGGCTTGTTTTAAGAAAAGGTTTCCTTAGCGCTTGTGAGCTAACTTTTTATTGCTTCGGTCATATCCATAGTGTATGGGTTGATGGGGCAAAGCAAAGGAGAAAGAGCGCTTGAGAATGGTGTTTTTAGGCTGATGGCGGACAGTCCGCGCCCCTGGTGGCGGACAGTCCGCCGGCCAAAACCTGAAGACCAAACAAATTGGATATAATCTATTGGTGGGTTGTCGAAGTAACGACAGACAGTCCTCGCCCTGGTGGCGGACAGTCCGCCGGCTAATTCTTGTGGGAAATAGAGTTGCTGTCCGCGCTGCTGTTGCTGTCTCAGGACAATGGCGGACAGTCCACGCTCTAGTGGCGGACAGTCCGCTGGTGTTTTTCAAAAACGAGCAGTGGTGCTGATGTTTCTGCTCAGTGTGGCGCGTGGCAACGGCGGACAGTCCGGCCCCGTGGTGGCGGATAGTCCGCCGGTCAAAATTTGAACCTAACGGCTAGTTTCTGACAACGGCGGACAGTCCGGGACTTGTACCGCGGACTGTCCGGGAATCGCGTTTCAGCATATAACAGTTGGATTTTGAGGAGACCCTCATATACAGTGGGTTGCTCGGTTTGTGAGGGGGCTCTTGGGCATTGTAATAGCATATCCTTTGGGAGAGAACACCTCCAGCACCTCATCTCATATCCCTTGGTTGAGAGCAACATTTGGAGAGTGAGTGTGCTCCACTAGTGCGAATCTTTGCGTGAGAGATTACTTGTGGCACTAGGTGGTCATCGTGCGGGCGTGGTTATCTATTACTCTTGGAGTTTGCCGGCTCCTAGACGGTTTGGTGATTGTGTCTCCGTGAAGCACGCAAGGAGATTGTGCGGTGCTCCGGAGTTGACTTTGTGAGGGGCTATTGAGCTCATCCCCGTCGGAGGAAGGCAAATAGCATCTCTAGTAAACTTGAGGCGTGAAGAGTATCTAGTGATTTGATTGGCTCAAAGTTTAGTGCTCACGTGGAGCCTACCTTGTGAGGTAGTCCGAAGCCTATGTGCTTGGAGCTAACAAGAGGAGCAACAATCCTAAAACTTGCTTCAACGTGGATTAAGTGACCGGCAAGTCACCGAACCACGTTAAAAACATCGTGTGTCATCCTCTTCCTTTTGGTTTGCCTATCTCAACACAAGTTCATTTCATTTCATATTACACTTACTTGTGTTGATCTTGTATCTTGTATTTACATTCACACATATATTGATATCTTGTGTAGCCTATCTTGATATACTTTCTTATAGTTGTTCATCTTGCTAAATAGCTCTATCTTGATGTGTGTATAATAGAAACACTCTTGCTAGTATATCTTGTTAAGTTCCTTTTAGAGGGGTGTAGTCAAATTATAATTGAGCCTATCTCTTCCGCTATAATTTTGAGTAGTTTTGTAATTAATTTTTAAAATTGACTATTCACCCCCCTCTACCTTTTAAAGTATGTTGTTAAGTCAAGTTAAACTTTATTTGTCATGATTGCTTTCGACCAACTATTTTTTATACTCTTACCATGTTGAAAATTTGAGGCTCCTAACCTACTTTTTTTCTTACTTTATTGTGTTGAGTTCAAATTTATAAGGTTCTCGTAGCAACACACGGACATCTGCTAGTCCTTGCAAGTTTTGAAACTTTTGTTTCACCTCCCTTCTAACCTAGGATGAATAATGGCATCACCTCGTTGGAGTTGGTTGGAGTAAGGAATCAAGGATAGACATAGATGTTTTTCTTAACACATGTCACATCATGTCCAAGGGCGGCATGCCTTTGCATCCAAGAATGGCCTTGGGCAAGGCCATTGCCTTGCTAATTAAGGAAACAAGTAAGTGACACCTTCAAATCCCACCCATATAGGGTGATAAAATCAATATCAGCAACACGTGTCGAACGACCTAAGGCAAGGTCATTTGTCGGGGGACCGCAAAAGGGGTACCCCCAATCAACGCAAACAAATAGGTTAAACCTAGAACACCAATTAATAACAAACCTAGCAAGTCTAACCTTCTAAAAAACCAACCCCTCCAGGCCTACAACGCTGGCCCACCAAGCCGAAGCCCGAAAACCTATTAAGCAGAAAGTAGGCTGCGTCAGCCTTCCAAACCAGGCCTCGGGCGAACGCTCGTTCTCCGTCTCGCCCGAGCCCTCCAAACCAGGCCTCGGGCGAACGCTCGTTCTCCGTCTCGCCCGAGCCCTCCAAGCCAGGCCTCGGGCGAACGCTCGTTCTCCGTCTCGCCCGAGCCCTCCAAGTCAGGCCTCGGGCGAACGCTCGTTCTCTGTCTCGCCCGAGCCCTCCAAGCCAGGCCTCGGGCAAACGCTCATTCTCCGTCCTGCCCGAGCCCTCCAAGCCAGGCCTCAGGCAGATGCTCAATCCGTCTCGTCTCGCCCGAGCCCTCCGAGCCAGGCCTCGGGCTGGCGCTCGTTCTCCGTCTCTCACCCGAGCCCTCCGCGTCAGCCTCGGGCGAGCGCCCACTACCCTTCAAGCCTTCCGCAAGAAGGAAGCTCCCTGCTTCTCAGCTCTGACAACCGTACTAGCCCCATACTACGCATTTAATGCGTCCACTTACTCCGGTCACATCCTACGGTACACAGCGTGTGCCACAGTGAACCGGAGCCAGAGTCAAACCTCGTTTTCACCACAAGCATGGGCAAAAAGGCACAAGTACAACACTGTTCGGCATACCACGCACTGTAGCACACTCGAGCTTCACCCCGAGGCCTGGGTTCCCGCTGTACGCCCGGGCGTTCCGGGACTTGCCCATACCTGCGGGGGCTCGAGCCTCCCGTAGGCGCCACCTCGAGGTCGGCCCTGCGCCCCTCGAGCCCTGACTGCTTTCACGCTATTGGAGGACAGGTACCCCAAGACCCGGAGGGACCCCGCCGTGTCCTGTACGTGCCGGGATGGGTGTTGTACGGCTTCCACATCGCCACGCCTCCACGTCCGCGCCCGGGATGGAGGCCACACATCAAGGACGCCTCAACAGCAACACCCACGTTGGCTACAGTGACTTCGACAAGACAGAGTTCCTACCCTTCGCCATATCGAGCGCTGTACATATCAATCCTGTGTAAACCCTGGCCTCCTCTTGTTCTATAAAAGGGGACGCCAGGGCCCTTCGCGCGCAAGAGACAAGGCATGAGTCTACGGGGGACGCACGGGCTTGCGCGACACGAGTCCACACACACACACACACACACACACGAGTCTGGACTCCGGTCCACGCTCATTGAGCTTGTATTGCCCCTGTACAAGCACTTAGGTGCAAGTAATACAAGAACCTCCTCCCCCGCTGGACGTAGGGCCTTCTTTGCCCGAACCAGGATAAATCCTTGTGTCATCTTGCATCACCATCCAGGAAGAGAGCACGCGATCATATTACTCGTTGGTGTCATACCCCCGGGTTCGAAACACCGACATCATTGACTTGCTAAAGAAAAAAGTAATTGACACTTTCAAGTTCCAACCATCAGGTAATAAAACTGTCAACGACAACACAACATGCCGACAAGGTAACAGTACCCAGTAGCGAAAGTGAACTACCACACCAAGTTGTGGAAAGAATCATACCCCCACAAGGATATCATCATGTAGGCTACAACACTTAGGGTGGTGTCAATGGCTTTCAGGGACAATGACCAGCCAAAAACCACCACCAATGACTCCAAGAAATCTATACCTACTCGGCTACTTCCACCTTTGACCTCTAGGGAGGTCACCAAAGGGGAGGGACTAGTAAGATCGATGTCACCCTTCTGCATCTATAGTACTGGAGAGTGAAAGAGGAATATGTCTTGCATGCATCGACATATGTGCACCTAGTGACCGGAGTGACAACGAAAGCTGGTAAGAGATAAAAGGAGCGCATTAACGTGCGAGTCCTCCGGTAGTAGCATCACGTTCAAGAACCTCTCCAACCAATCATGTATGAGTATTGTCGTCTTTCCAACTAGTTGTGCATGGGCATGACATTGAGAGCATTACATGTTCTTTGTCATTGTAGAACAATCATGTGTAGCCTATGAGGCTATGTGCAGGAATTGAATGAATGTATGCGAGCATCTGGTTTGTTTATGCACTGGTTCATGATTTTGTCACTACAAGAAATATAAATTAACCATTCAATGTATATTTGTCCTCTCCTCTTCAATTAACAATGAACAACACAATCTTGACCTATCATTTGTTTAATTTGGTCAATGTGATACTTACTTAACTCATGAATCTTGATGTTTCCACTGATATTTAATCGACAACGAAGCCAAATGGTTGTCTTTGTTCAATTCCATCCAAGGCAATTCCAACTTGTTTGTTGGGAAATTATATAGCTCTTGAGATATATGACATTATTTACCATCTCTTTTCCTCCTGTCTTCTCATCTGGAATCTACAATGGTTGTATCTCGAACAATTAGAACCATCTCTATGTATATATATTGATTTAATGCATTTAGATGATGAGACCTACCACATACATCAAACATGTGATTATTAAGTAATTCACTAATATGTATCGGATGTCAATGGAAATTTCTCCAAGGTATAGTCTCAATAAGTAATTCCTTGTATAGGAAAAACCTACCTAAATATAGGAGACTCTTTTTTGAGCTAGTTAGGAACTAGAATGAGTGAGGAGGGATGATACATAGAATATGGTAGGTGAAGTGTGGATACCTCACATTTGCATGGTGATAGGTCACTGGTGTTATGTGGGTTGTTTGGTTGCACCTTTAGATGGTCCACAAGACTCAATTGGCTAGCATAAGCACTCCCATATGATCTGGTAGAGAGGTAATTGTCAAAGTCGGTTACAATTTCAATGGGAGGGTTTAGAGTGTTGAGCTTGACTTGGGAGACTAGTTAAGAGTGTGTAGCCTTAGGTAAGAAAGGCTTCACGAACATAGGATGAGAATCAAGGTAGCATGGGGCAACATGGTATATTCGATTTTGGAGAAAGTGGCATTGCAAGGGATTAATTCAAGAGGCAGGGATTCAGGGTTATAGGATGAAGGAGTGGTGAGATTCATGAAGATGGCATGAAGAAAAGGGATGCAAACATAATTGAGAGTAGGCAAGGTGCCAACTAAGGGGCACATGACAGAAGGTGCAACTATTGAAGGCCTAAGGCAATGACGAAGGTGAAGCAAAATGAACGACTCTGATCATACGTTGAAGCCTAATGCAATTGAGGGTGCAAAGGAGGAAATTAATGAGAGGTTAAAGTGTTGCTACGTACGCATTTGTACAAATGATTGAGATGGGTTGATAAGATATACACGACAAGACTTTAGCATTCCATGGCCTCGGTCGAAAAAAGCCTATGTTTTTAGGTCTATTTTTCGTGTCTAATAACATTCAATGTCAAAAGTCTACTTTTGGGTTAAGCCACACACTCTTTTTAGATGGAAAATAATTCAAGATGGGCTAGGACTGGGACCAAGAAAAATTTTCACATGTTTTCTTATCAAATTTCTAGTAACAGTTGTAGGTTGGGCCTATTTTGCTTATGTGTAGGGACCATCCTATCTTGCGTGTGTGGTAGAAGGTGCGTGAAGAGGCATTGCTAGGCCAACATTGATCGCGTTGTGTAAATCAACATCAATGTCTGATACATTTGTAGGGATCCTCCCACAAGTTGTATATATGTGGAGAAATGAAGAATGTTGTGGAGGGCATGTATTCGGACATGGCGTTGTATTCCCAAGTGCACAAGCCATGAGCCCAAGCATACTCCTTCTCCACTCAAAGTGGCAGAAGAGCTAGGGATTTAGGGGAGAAACTTACGCTTGCTTGGCTTGTGCATGAGAGGATAAAGAGTGTGAGTATTGGTCCCACGACGCCTTACGCGATGTTTTGCAATACTCTAAACATGTCTGATGAGACGTCTTAACAATAATATAATGAAGGTTTGTGGAAGTGGGCAAGTTGCACTAGAAGGACAAAAACTTTGGTGGCGTTCAAAAGAAGTAAATGTTTTTATGACATAGAAGAAAACTATAAAACTTAAGTGATTTTTTGGCTTTTTCTAGATATTTTTTGTTTTGTAGGCTAAATCCAGTTTTTGGAGTTACTAGAGATGTTTTCTTGTGATCTCAATATTTTATTTGGTCTCCCGTTTTCGAATAAATCTCTATGATTTTTTTCACAATATGTACTCTCTCTGTCCAAAAAGAATCAATTTCTAGAATCTGTGTCAGTTAAACTTTTTAAACTTTGACTAACTTTATAAAAAAGTAATAACGTTTATGATATAAAATAGACACGTTATGAAAATATATTCTATATTATATCTAATGATATAAATTTGATATCATCAATCTTTATAGTTTTTTCTAGAAATTCGGTCAAAGTTTAAAAAATTTGACTTAAGACAACTCTAGAAATTTATTCTTTTATAGACAGAGAAAGTAGAATTTTAGAGATATTGTTCATGATTTAAATACCTTAACAGTTGCTTACTTGATTTGATTGGACTAAAATGGGAGAAAAAAGAGATTTGCTATATTTTAGGTGCCTGAAATACAACATCTTTTCAGGCGACTACAGCCTTCAGATCTTCATCCAATGGTCTAAATCTATTAACACAAATCACAATAAAAAAATGATAATTTTTTCTATAAAAGAACAAAGACAAAGTTGTTCAGACACCTGAACTGAAATATAGGAAATGTGAAAAAAGTGGCTAAGAAACACTTTGGCGCAGATGATAACGCAGACAACTTTGTTAAAACAGGAAGATAAGTTGCATGTTTGTACAGATCTAAACTTGGATGGTTCATGGTATAAATGGACTTGCTTAAAAGGAAAGAAATCGCGTCAGAGACATTATAAAGTTATAATAACTGGCGCATAAAGAGAATAATGCAAACGATTTTGGGAGTTAAAAGAAGAGAAGAAGAGATAAGTTTGCCCGTCTTTAGAGTTTGACTGATATTCGACGACGGTTCGTTCATGTGGGATAAAATGGAATTGCTTTTCCTTTCATTTCGGTAGGCAATTGATGATGGAACGTCCGGCCCATTTCGCTCCACACCGTCGGAAGCCCGCGCAAAGCCTACGAGTCTTTGCATTAACACCGTCGTTGTTTCCCGCGAGCCACACTGAGATCCTCGTCGTGGGCCGTGAGCCCGTGAGGGACAGGATATGTGCTTCTGGTGGATCGGACACCCGCCCGCCGGCCGAGGCGGGCTGGCTTCGCTCCCTGGTCCCTGGTCCCTGCGCGCGCGGGCGCACGGACCTCGAGGCGGGCAGGAGCCAGGTTGACCGGGTCGCTGATTGGTGGCGCGGGCATTCAGGCCCTGCTGCTCCTCGGCGTATGGCAGGCACGTGCTGACGCACCCGCCCGCCCGCCCGCCCGGGGAACCGGGAACCCAACCCCCAGCCAAAAAGCGAGCAGCGGGGGCGAACCAAAGGAGGAGGAGGCGGTGCGGTGCGGAATCCCATGGATCTGAGGATTTCCCTCCCGGACCGGACCCGGAGGCGGCCCTGCTGCCTCCTGCTGGCCTTGGCTGGACCCTGGGAGGTGGCTGCGGGTTCAAATTCGCATGATTGGGCTGGGCCCGTTCGCTCCTCCCTTCCTTTCTTTTTGTTCGTTCATTCAAACCCAGGAAGGATTCGTACCGCTACGTGACACCGAGAGCCGCCAAAAAGTATACCCATTATACAATAATACTCGCTCAAACCAAACTCCAGCGCTAGCTACTGCACTGCACTGTATCTGTGTGGTCACCATGCACCACCGCCGGGGCCTTCGCCAAGGAAGCTGCAGCTTTGCAAGACACGCGGAGTGCCCACTACCGTGTCATGTTGTTACTCCGTACTAGTATGTTTCTTAACCCGATCGAGCGAGTTACTAGTTGCCAAAAAAAACTTACTCCAAGGAAAGACTAGCTAGCTCCGTGCTACTGTAGGCTCCAATCCAAATCCTGTGTCTTTTTTACTGGCACCGTGCCACGCTCATCGCCGACTGAAGCCGAGGAGCTAGTAGTCAGGATCTCATGGTCTCGGAAACGAAAACGATGGCCACCTGGTTTAGTCGGTCAAACGCCCGGGGTTAACGGAGGCAGATCCACTGCCGCGCCCTGCATGCCATGGCACTCCACGTCACGCAACGCGCCTCATCCTCCTCAGAGTCAACAGCCACAGCTGCCACTGCGTGCACGCACACATCACCACGCGGCGGCAAGGCCGGCAAGTCGGCAACAGCGAGCGAGCTCGGCTTGCCAGCCGGGTGAGTTGACTTGCACCAGCGGCGGCCGGGAACAGAATACATGGAGCGCCGCTCCCCGCTCCGTGATCACCATCGAGAACCAGTGACCTCGGTCTGGCACTCTGGCGATCGTCCAGAGTGTCGCCAGTCGCCACGACACAGGCGCGGCCATGTACGCACGGCTCTACCACCCCTGGTTCTCTGCCGCATGTCATGTTCAAATCAAGCACAGTGCAACGCAACAGGAGGCTGGCCGATCGGGCGGCCGGCGGATCGCGGTGCTGCTGGCCCGGCCAGCACGTGCGCCTGTTCTTCCTCCGCTCCTCCTGCTCCGATCCGCTCTCTTCTCTGTGCGCGCGTGTGTGTGTGGCAAGGAGAGATGCTCAAAGCTGCTGCGTTGCTGGGAGCACCCCTCCGCTCCCCCCGTGTGCATGCATCCACCACCTGCCGTACCGCCCCGTTATCTGGGTGACGTCCACGCAAAGATCCTTTTGCGCCATCATCGCCGTGCCGCTGACTCATCCCGCGCGGCCGCTTTTGCATGCTTTGCAGGACACTACACTAGTGGTGGCCAGTGGCTGCCCACAGCCAGCCCACCATTGCCGCTGCGCGATGCCCCTAGAGGCCCGGACCTCTGCCTCGCCACTGCTACAGCAAAGTTACTACTAGTACGTATACTTTCCAACCCATGCACCTGAGGTACGAGTACGATACAACCGGCCTTCAAAAGTCAAAGCGGTGTGGCGTGGCGTTCACGAGACGGCGGTGATCGGATCGGCGCCGGCCGGCCGGCGCGCGGGCGGGGCGCGGCAGGCTGCGCGACCTGCGTGCTACACAAACGAGGCCCTGCTGCTGGCTGCTGGCTGCTGGCGCTGCGGCTGTCACGGCGCGCGCTCAGCTTTTTTTGCACAGGCCCGGGGAAGACTGCACAGACACGATACGAGATCCCCCGGCCTCGTACACGCCTGTGCCCACGTTGTAGTGGCCGGGCGGAGTACGTACCCGATCCGCCCTCACGCGCTGTCTCACCGCTTCCATGCTACGGAGTACTACCACTACTCCCTTTTACCCCCGGCGAAATGCTGCGTCGTTTGCTGCTGGTACTGGTACGTACGTGCACTAGCGCCTTGTCTCGTTGCAGTGCATTCCGTCGGCACAACGGAGGAGGAGGAGCAGGAGGAGCAGGAACAGGACCGATCTGCATGCGATTGTTTGGCTGTATATATGATTGTCCGTTTGGTTGTACTATATATATACGGAGTATATGCCAGTCAAGCTCGTGGAAAGGAGGTTCATACTCATTGGTTGCATATACTGTTATTTCTGAGCCTGTGCCACGGGATGCAAAAAGAACTTTCTAGCTTCGCGCTATTCATACGTGGAGTAGATTTATAACAAAAATATCTTGCATAGACAAAAATATACAAGATATTCATACAAAAATAATACAAAATATCTTGTATATAAACAACCGAGTAATAGTGTCTTTTTAAGCCAAGTCGGTAAACACTCACCACTTATTTACAAAAAATGCAAAGACGAACAATGCTTGGTCGCGGATTGCTCGGCAGGGGATGGGCTAGAATACAGTCTTCAGAAAAACTCTTCGATCCGCAGGGGATGGCTAGAATACAGGCTTCAGGAAAAAAAAAAAAAAAAAACCTTCGGTGGAGGAGACGAGGGATGGGAGAGGAGGTGAGGTTGAAGGATTGAGAATGAAAAAAAAAACCAACGCTCATTATTGGATCTGACATCAGAGTTGCAACTACCATGTGAAATCTTCATTCATCCATAATGTACATGCAGTCTATATATATGGACTACTCGGAACAAACAAAGGGATAGAAAAGAGATTTCCAAAGGCCGCTAATGAAATTTCCACACCTATAGAAACGGAAAATTTGTTGTTTGGGGGAGAGAGATGTCCAAGTTTCTCGAAGACAGTTCAGTGGTATCAGTGTGTGGAAAGTGATCGGATGACTTCTATGAGGAAAACTGAAGATATTATGGAAGCACTAGTACAGAACAGGCCTATTGCCCCGGGCCATTTTGGCCTTTAGCCCCGGACATGGAGCCGGGGCTAAGGAATCGGGACTAAAGCCCCGACCTTTAGCCCCGGTTCCATGGCCCGGGGCTAATGGAGGGACCTTTAGCCCCGGTTGGTAACACCAACCGGGACTAAAGAGGCCAGCCACGGGGCCCGGCTGGAGGCACCTTTAGCCCCGGTTGGTAACACCAACCGGGACTAAAGGGGCCTCCAGCCGGGCCACCGTGGCTGGCCTCTTTAGTCCCGGTTGGTGTTACCAACCGGGGCTAAAGATCCATCTGCTTTTTTCTTTTTTCTTTTTCTGTTCTTTTCAATTGGTTATTGTTTTTGGTTTTACAATTACATTAGGTTTTCTAATACGTATTCTTCGCTGCTAATATATTCTATTATATTAGGCCAGTTTCAAATACACGTATTATTCTTCGCTGCTAATAAATATATATAAACACATAAAATTTACAATTACACACAAATGAAATATGAAACTATACATATATATATAATATAGAGCTAGCTATACACACATATGTACATAAAATATACAACATTATCCATCATGCATGCTTAACTTGATATTTACACACAAATATAATACCGTTCCTAACTTAGAGGTCATACAAGTGTTCATCTTGGTTTGGCTTCATTGGTTCGTCTTTATTAAACCAATACTCGGTGCCAGACTTAAGGACATGGTCATTAAGGAAGCCCGCGATGGTCTCTTGAATTGCTTTGAGGCGGACCTTATCCATCACCTGGTTCTTCAACCATGTCTCCTTCAATTTGGATTAAAATAAAAAGAAAGTATTAACATACATAATATTTATGTAATAGCAACAAAAAATAAAATAAATTTATTTACATGTTACGTACTTGCTGACTCTGTAAAGGAGTTCTTTTTTCATACACCGTCAGGAACTCGCAAACATAGTACCCACATAAATTGTTTCCCGGTGACTGCCGTAGAACCCACTGTACAATATGTAAAAAGAGTACTCTCGGTTGAGCGTGCGTCTGCTGAGTGATGCTAATTAAGGTAAAGAGGCAGGGAGGTACTCTACAACTTACATTTAGGACTAGAGGATCAGGAAGTTGCGCTTTCAGATCCGGACGGTGTTTCTGAACAAACCAAGTCCAAACCCTTCACAATAATTGGAACGTTAATTAACTATTGCAGAGTTAAAGAGCTATAGCAAGAATCAATATTTAAAGATCACATTACCCTCGGATAATATTAATCATATCTTGGTAATCTTCTTGTGGTTTTCTCAGAGAGTCATAGATTAGCAAACGACTCTCGTGGAGATCGATCACCATTAGAATCCAGTGAAAACTGCATTTATGTTTATATAGTCAACACATATATATATCTTTATGTCAACCTATAATAAAATGTGCATATGATAACAAAACTCACCTAAAGTTGTAGGGGAATAGTATATATCTTTTGTCCCTTTGGTTTACCAAGAACCTCCGCAAATTACTCTCTGTTTGAGTTTTCCATGCATCCGAGTGAGTATTGCTGGGTGCTTGAAGACGATATATGGATCGAGATGAAACCAATCTCCTTGTCATTTTTATGCCTTAGTTGTCTCATCATGTTTCTGCACATGTTTACAAACGCTTGCTAGCAGTGTGAGGATAATTACTTATACATATACATAAGCTAAAGTGAGATTATTAAAGGAAACAATCACTTACAGGCAAAAGCAGCTGACGAGAGATTTGTCGAGAGCGTCCATGTGGCAGAGCTGATGTAACTCATTAAACTGAACATATATGATGTCATCACCACGGAAGTAATCATGGTCTCTAATTCTGACGCAAATGTAGTCATCAGCTTTTCTGCCACACGCCGTAAGGTACCACTGATTTAGCAAGTGCATCTGTGTACCAAGATCCCTCAGGGCCGCTGGGTTGTATAGACTTTGGCCATATACATATGCCCTCTTCCATTTATCAACTTCTGGAGCACTTTTGATGCCTGCTTCTCCGAGTATGTTTTCCACATTCAAACCAGTTTCCTCAAAAAATGCGAGCAGTTGCGCAGGATCAACGTCTCCATATGCTCGTTGTATGATTTCCATGTTTGTACCGTATTCATTATCAACAACTAGATCTGGCACTGATTGCTTCTCTTGTTCCCCGAGCTGTGGGACACCCTTTCCTGCTCTCTTCTTTGCCTTCTTGGCCTCCTCAAGTGATTTGCTAAGTGTGCGATCATAGTCTGATTTTGGCGAAGCCTTACGGGCAGCACGTACCTTTTTTTGGTGAGCGTCCACAGTTTGCCTTAGTTTTTCAGGACGAACAAAAAGGTACGGCTTCTCCGGGTTTCGCTTTGCTCGACCACTAGCAATGGCAGCTTCGAAGAACTTGTTACAGTCTTTTTGCACTGCAGCGTCAGTCTCCTCCTCGGTCATGTCATATGCAAGTTTTGTCATCTTGGGAGCTGATTTTCTCACAGGTGCTTTCTTCTTCGGAGGTGGTGGGGCTGACGCCTTTGTTTGTGTGACAGGCCTCTTCTTTGTTGGCGGTGGAGGTGTTGGAACCCGCCGTGGAGATGGGGCAGGTGGCGGTGTCGGAGCCCGCTTTGGAGGAGATGGTTGGGTCGGTGGCGGTGTTGGATCTCGTCGTGGAGGAGATGGGGCCGGTGGCGGCGTTGGATCACGCCGTGGGGGAGATGGGGCCGGTGGCGGTGTTGGATCCCGTCGTGGAGGAGATGGGGCCGGTGGCGGTGATGGATCCCGTCGTATTTGATCTTGATCATCATCGTCCGCAACACTGTGATCATGTGGTGAATGTAGAATTGGACTTAGGTTGGGGGATGTCCTGCTGCGAAAACAACATGGTATGAGTATCCATTTATACTATTAGCTCACCAATACTATTAAGTTTCATTCACTAATTTCATACACACCTAGGGATAGGTTGTTGAGGAGGAGGAGGTGATACGCCAGGAATTATGATATAGCGCTTGCGCCAACATATGAATGTCTTCTCCGCTTCTCCTAATGTATTCTCGCCATCACCTCCTTTAATGTCAAGTTCGACATTCTCGTAACCTTTTACCACCCTGTCCACCGAGACGCTAGCATATCCAGGAGGTATTATTGCTCCATGACTTCTTGGTGTCTTCGTAGGATCGATAGGAGATACAACACCTATAGCCACCATGACTGTGGTATTCCCCTGTGGAATGTGCAGTTCACATGTCGTGAGAGGCTCGGTGATGTCGTCCACAGGAAAGCGCAGTGCTGCGTCTGAGACCTCTGTGGAAGCGCAACTGCTTTTCATTTGCTCAGGGGGGCTGATATTGACTCCCGGCTCTGATGCAGATTGCCTTTGCATTGCTAACTGCACTTGCCTTTTTATTTCCTCGTTCATTCTGCCTTCAAGTGCTTTTTCTCGCTCAACTGCTTCAAGAGCCGCGGCCTGTGACTGAATAACCATTTCTTCTAACCGGCGCATGCGCTGTGCCTCCTCCTCCTTCTTTCTCGCGCGGCTTCTATAGGTCTCTTTGTCCTGAGGGAAGGCATGTACCCATGACAGCTCCCCATAGCCTCTGGTTCTCCCACCATGTTCAAGATTCTCCAGGGCGTATGTCAGCTCGTCCTTGTCTCTGTTCGGCTGCCACCTGCCACTGGCAGCCATTTCTCTAGCATAAACAAATCTTTCTGCTGCTCTTTGGAGTTTTTCGCCATAGTGTACCCTTCCTGTTTGTTGGTCCAGGCTTCCTCCATGACCAAAAAACCAATACTTGGCGCGCTCAGGCCAGTTTATCGATTCTGGTTCAATGCCCTTGGCTTGCAACTCTCGTTCCATTCTTTCCCATTTAGGAATGGCACTCTTATAGCCACCTGATCCCAAGTGATGGTGGTATTGTTTTGTCGGGCATTCTGCTGGTTCCTTCTGATCCGTGCCTCACTCTCTTCTGATTTCTTGAATTCTACAAACTCATCCCAAAATGGCCTCAACTTGACGTAGGCCTTAGTGTTGAAATCCGGAGTTTGGTCCTTCTTGATAAATTTGTTGTATAAGTTCTTCTTCCAGCCCTGGAATATAGTGTTGCCATTTTCTTCATAGCCCAGTCCCGAACTCTGGCCTTCAAATTTATATCTTCTGTTTCAAGTGTGAAATGTGCAAGGACCTCTTGCCAAACCAGTTCCTTATCAAGATCAGAGACAAAACTTATATCAGGAGCACTTGCCTTTTTCTTCCATTCACGAGCACTGATCGGGATCTTATCCCTTACAAGGCACCCACAGTGGGCAACAAATCTTTGTGCATGTTCTCCAAGTACTTGGCCTGTTTCCTCGTTGAATTCTGAGATAATGTACGGCCCTCCAACGGCTTCTTCGGACCTCGTACGGTCCTACTCTTCCCGGTAGTCGTTGTCGATCCGGAGGGCTACATATGTAGGAACAGTAGATTATAAATACATTTATAAATAATTTAGAATTTCATGTGCACATAGAGATTATTGTAGGTATATACCTCGCCAGTATTTTCTTGCATTATTTCTTCATAATCGGCAAAGTATTGACTGCCGTCATCTACTTCTTGATTATTGTTATCATCACCTGCTAAATTTTGATTAGCGCCGCTGTTGATTAATTCGTACATTTCCTCCTCCATGTTGTCAACTGGGTCGGCCATTTCTGCGAATGACATGGAGGATAATAAACACCATATTTTTGCAACTAACGTGCATAGGGTTTCGGGTTTTGGGTTTCGGGTTTAGGGTTTACGGTTTGGGGTTTGGGGTTTAGGGTTGGGGTTTGGGGTTTAGTGGTTTGGGGTTTCGGGTTTTGGGGGTTAGGGTTGGGGGTTAGGGTAGGGGGTTGGGGTTAGGGGTTAGGGGGGGTTTGGGGTTGGGTTAGTGGTGGTTTGGTGGTAGGGGTTTAGGGTTTCGTGTTGGGGTTTCGGGTTTGGTGTTTAGGGTTAGGGGTTTGGGGTTGAGGGTTTGGGGTTTGGGGTTAGGGTTTGGTTTGGGGTTAGGTTAGGGGTTTGGGGTTCGGGTTAGGGTTTAGGGTTTGGGGTTTAGGGTTTGGGGTTAGTGTTTGGGGTTTCGTGTTTTGGGTTTCGGGTTGGTGTTTAGGGTTAGGGGGTTTGGGTTGAGGGTTTAGTGTTTAGGGTTTCGTGTTTGGGTTCGGGATGGTGTTTAGGGTTAGGGGTTGGGGTTTAGGTTTGGGGTTAGGGTTGGGGTTCGTGTTGGGGTTTCGGGGTTGGTGTTTAGGGTTAGGGGTTTGGGGTTTAGGGTTTGGGGTTTAGGGTTTAGGGTTTTAGGGTTTAGGGTTTAGGGTTTAGTGTTTAGGGTTTAGGGTTTGGGGTTTGGGGTGTAGGTTTTGACAACATTAAAAATAACATATATCCATGAAGACTATATTCGTAAAAATAACACTACCGACATGATCGAAAAGTCATATCCAAGTGATTATTCTATAAACATATCCAAGTGATTATTCCATAAACATATCCAAGTGATTATTTCATAAACATATATATGACCGATATAAATAAATGTTTACATATCTAAACCAAATTATCTAAGTGATTATTCCTCCTCCATCTAACACATGCAAAGGACACACCGTTGATGAGAGGACGACGACGGACGACGGCGAGGATGATGTCGCGGTGAGGACGACAACAGACGACGCCGAAGATCACGTTGCGGTGAGGATCACACGGTGAGGATGACGGCGGACGGCGCGGTCAACGCGACCAATCTCTTTTATCTACATGTGTGTAAACATAATATTTTGTTAGGGTAAAAACTATTTCTATTTTCAATTCATATGGATTTCTATTTTCCTTTTCCTATTACACACACAGTGCACACACACTTTAATTACACACTACACACGCACACGCACAAACACTTCACACACACACGCACGCGCGGTGGCACTCCTCACCGGCAGCGCGAGGACGGAGGCACACGGCCGGAGCGGCCGCGAGACGACGGCGAGGACGAGACACGACGGCACAAGGGGAGCAACGGCCGGCGGCGAATGGCGAGGATGTCACGACGGGGCACCTTTAGTCGCGGTGAGGATGGCGGCGACGGACTACATGTGTAAAAACATACTATTTTGTTAGGGTAAAAAACACATTTCTATACATATTTTCTATAAATATATATTCATTTTTCTATGAACATATATAATTGTCCAAAGGAACACATGATTCATTCTTTTTTCTTTTTCTTTTTCTTTTTTATACACTGCACACACACACACACGGCGAGCAGACCGGCCGGCGAGCACCACCACGGCGAGCAGACCGGCCGGCGAGCACACGCACACACAACACACGCACACACCGGCGAGCATCACCACGGCGAGGACGACGGCGCGCGGCGAACGGCGAGCACCACGACGAGGACGACGGCGCCGGCGAGCACCACGGCGAGCAGACCGGCCGGCGAGCACACGCACACACAACACACGCACACTCCGGCGAGCACCACCACGGAGGAGACGGACGGCGCGCGGCGAACGGCGAGCACCACGACGAGGACGACGGCGCCGGGAGCACCACGGCGAGGACGGCAGAGGCGCGCGCGGCGCGAACGGCGAGGACGAGTCGCGCGGCGGCGCGCGCCCCGCGCGAGAGGAGACGCGGCGAGGGCCGAGATCGACGGAGGGAGGAGGGCGGCGCGGGAGAGGACGACGGGGAGGAGGACGTCGGCGAGAGAGCTCGAGGAGGACGACGGAGGGAGGAGGCGGCGGCGTGGGAGGCGGCGGCCTCGGGCGTCTGACGTCGATCTGAGGAAGGAGGGCACTGTGTCCTATATAGGCGGGGAGGCTTTAGTCCCGGGCCGTGGCACCGCCCGGGACTAAACACCTTTAGTCCCGGGGCGTAATCCCACCCGGGACTAAAGGGGGTGACTTTTAGTCCCGGGTGGTATTACGGCCCGGGACTAACACCTTTAGTCCCGGGGCGTAAGCCCACCCGGGACTAAAGGGGGTGACTTTTAGTCCCGGGTGGTGTTACGGCCCGGGACTAAAGGTTCCTTCAGTCCCGGGTGGTGCTACGGCCCGGGACTAAAGGGTCTTCTCCCGCCTTTATTTTTGGGTTTTCTGTGTTTGGGTTTTGAATTAGGTTTTGGGTATATTAATATGTTGTAATACTTGTTATTTGCATAGTAAATTCAATATTTGGCATAAAATTACTTAAAAATAACATTTGTGTTTCCTTTTACCTTATTGTATAGTAGAAAATTTTGTAACATAAATTCTTTTCTTTTCTTATAATAACAAATATAAATGTAAAGAAAAATTTATATTTTGTTTTAATGCAAAAATAAAATGTTAAATTTAAATATCTGAAACAACCGGTGCTCGATAGGAAAATATTTTTTGTATTATATGAACGTTAAATTTTGGGTTGTTTATCTTTTATTGTCCAAATAAGTTGGCACGGGTGAGGAGGAACCAATAAGTTTTGTGTTTTTTCGGAGATGGTTTGCTACTTTTTCCGGTTTAACTGAATTACCGCACACTTGCACCCAATAATTATAGGTTCAATTGGGCCTACCAACAAAATAATCCAGAATTGAGCCAAACTTTTACCAACTTTTATCTCATTCGACATAGAAAAAAGTAATAATTAAAATAATGATAATAAGAAAAATCTAACACCACTTGTGGGGCATCAAGTTGGGCTCATATGCTTGCCAAAAATAAATCAAGTCATTTCGACAACGACATCAACGAACCATGACTATGCATAATCATTATTAGCTGTAATATATAATATTAGTTAAAACATCACTATATATATTATCAGCGGGTACACTGGTGATCTTTTTCTTGACGTATGTTCCTTGGTCATGATCATGTCGTAACCATGGAGTCTCCTCAGCATTTAGCAGGATGCTGGGTCTTTGGTAACACTGAAGGGCGGTATTCGGTCATCCCTTTCATAATCTTCTGACATGTCTGACTTGTCCTCAATTCCCACGATGTTTCTTTTTCCTGAAAGAACTATGTGGCGTTTTGGCTCTTTGGTTAATTTATCATCATTTTTCCCTCTCTTGGGTTTGTAGACATGTCTTTCACGTAGAACACTTGAGTCACATCAGCAGCAAGGACGAATGGTTCACCTTTGTATCCAATATTGTGAGATCCACTGTTGTCATTCCATACTCCTTGTCAACTGTACTCTCGGCTCCGGTCGCCTTGACCCATTGGCATCGGAACAAAGGGACTTTAAAATCAGGTGCGTAGTCTAGTTCCCAAATCTCCTCTATGCGGCCATAATATGTTTGCCTCTTCCCAGATGGGTCTGTGGCATCTACGCGAACACCACTGTTTGGTTCGTGCTCCTTTGATCTTGGGCCATGGTGGTAAAATGTGTTTCCATTGATCTCATACCCTTTGTACGTGAGGATGTGCCATGACGGTTGCCTAGCCAACAATATAGTTGCTCATCAATATTGTTATTACCCAGACATTCCTTTCGCAACCAAGTGCTAAAAGTATTCATGTGCTCACGTGTTATCCAAACTTCATTCTTCTCTGGAAATTGGGATCGTAGGAACTCCTTGTGTACATCGATATATGGATCCACCACGGCTGAGTTTTGAAGAACTGTGTAGTGCGCTTTATTAAATAATCATTCCCGTACCGATATATGTTTTCTCCTAGTGTCCCCTTTCCAGCCTCCCCCCCTCGTGCCGCGATTCAGGAACACCAATCGGGTCAAGGTCAGGAATGAAGTCAACACAGAACTCAATGACCTCCTCTGTCCCGTAGCCCTTGGCGATGCTTCCTTCTGGCCGAGCACGTTGGCGAACATATTTTTTCAGTACTCCCATGAACCTCTCAAAGGGGAACATGTTGTGTAGGAACACAGGACCGAGAATATGAATCTCCTTGACCAGGTGAACTAGGAGGTGTGTCATGATATTAAAGAAGGATGGAGGAGGAAACACCAACTCAAAGCTCACAAGACATTGAACCACATCATTCTGTAGAGTAGCCAGTTCTAGTGGATTAATTGCCTTCTGAGAAATTGCATTGAGGAATGCACAGAGCTTCACAGTGGCAAGACGTACATGTGGAGGTAGAATTCCTCTTAAAGCAACCGGAAGCCATTGCGTCATAAGCACGTGGCAGTCATGCGACTTTAAGTTTAGGAATTTCTTCTCTTGCATATTTATTATTCCCTTTATATTGGAGGAGAATCCAGATGGGACCTTGATGCTGTTTAGGCATTCAAACATGATTTCCTTCTCTTCATTGCTAAGAGTGTAGCTAGCAGGTCTTAAGTAATGGCGTCCATCATCTGTCTTCTCTGGATGTAGGTTGTCTCGTCTTTCATGCGCTGCAACTCTTGTCGTGCTTCAAGTGTATCCTTAGTCCCTTCCCGTACACACCCATGGATATCCTAGAAGGTTGACACAAAGATTCTTTGTCAGGTGCATCACGTCGATCGCGTGGCGGACCTCTAGTACATGCCAATAGGGTAGCTCTCCAAAATATTGACTTCTTCTTCCACATGGGTGCGTGTCCCATAGCGTCTTTCGGGGAACAGGTTCACTGCCCGTCCCCTTTCAAAGACTACTTTCACATCCTTAATCATCTCAATTACATCTTCCCCAGTTCTGTTGCGAGGCTTGCTCCGGTGGTCTGTCTCACCTTTAAAATGTTGCCTTTCTTTTCTATAACCTGGTGATTCATCTCGAAAGAAATCGACGATGCCCTAAGAGATACACTACCTTCTCCACAATTTTTCAAATATAACACATATCCATGTCATCAAAACAATGTGTGCATGCATGAATCTCCCCTTGTTTGACTGTCCTGAAAGATTACTTAGAGCAGGCCAATCATTGATTGTTACGAACAACAATTCTCGCAGGTTCAAAGTGTTCCTGTTTGTAATCATCCCACACACGTACACCTGATTTACTCCATAAAAGTAGGAGTTCCTCAACTAATGCCTCAGGTAGACATCGATATCGTTGCCAGGCTGCCTCGGGCCTTGGATGAGCACGGGCATCATAATGAACTTCCGCTTCAAGCATAACCACGGAGGAAGGTTGTACATACATAGAGTAACAGGCCACGTGCTATGACTACTGCTCTGTCCCCAAAAGGATTCATCCCGTCCGTACTTAAACCAAACCTTAAGTTTCTAGCATCTTTTGCTAAATTCTTGGGAATTCTCTGTCTATTGCTCTCCACTTGGGACCCATCTGCAGGGTGTCTCAACATGTTGTCTACCTTACGGTCTTCTTTGTGCCATCGCACCAACTTTGCATGGTCCTTGTTTCTGAACAGACGTTTCAGGCGTGGTATTATAGGAGCGTACCACATAACCTTGGCCGGGATTTTCTTCCGGGGACGTTCTTCACCCTCAACATCGCCAGGGTCATCTCGCCTGATCTTATATCGTGACGCGTTACATACAGGGCATTCGTCCAAATTCTCGTATTCCTTGCCACGGTACAGGATGCAGTCATTAGGACATGCATGTATCTTCTGGATTTCTAAACCCAAAGGACAGACCACTTGTTTTGCTTCGTACGTAGTGGCGGGTAATTCGTTAGGCTTCGGAAGCATCTTTTGTTTTATAATCTTCAATAATTGTCCAAATGCCTTATCAGATACACATTCTGTGCCTTCCATTGTAGCAACTCAAGTGTTGTGCCTAACTTTTTTTGTCCATCTGCAGCAGACGGATATAGTAATTTCCTGTGATCCTCTAGCATACATTCAAACTTAGCCTTCTCCTTATCACTTTCGAAATCTCTTTGTGCATCACGAATGACATCACCAAGAGCATCATCTTCAGCGACTGTGTCTCCTGCACTTGCCTCTTCTTCACCTTCCTCCATTGCAGTATCACCAAAGTCACCGTATTGAGCAATAATGTCATCGTCAGGGTCCAATTGTTCTTCTTCACCTTCTTCCATCATAACCCCAGTTTCTCCATGCTTCGTCCAACAACTATAGTTTGGCATGAAACCCTTGAACAAGTGTGAGTGAAGACTCCTTGAGCTAGAATATTCCTTCGAATTATTACAAAGGGCACATGGGCAGCACATAAAACCATTCCGCTTGTTTGCCTCGGCCACTCTTAAAAAATAATGCACGCCATCAATGAACTCTTTTGAGCGACGATCGACATTGTACATCCAGTGACGTGTCATCGTCTGCATTATATGACATATCACATAATTATATCGATCTCTCATTCTTATAAACAAATAAATTATAAAATGTCTGACATAAAATTTAGTAAGAATCACTGGTGGCATAAAGTAGTAGCAGTTGAACTTGTCTAATTAATTAATTATTACATCACATACAAGATGTGCAGCCTAATCCACTTGGCCACAACCAAAGCAACTAACAACACATGCACATTTCTCCCACATCACAGTCCACAAGATGTACTGTCTGCCACTCCAACCGGATAGGAAGGTAAGGTAGGGGTAGGTGCAGTAGGAATTGAGTTGATTCTTGAGTTAAAAGCATCTAGAGCTGCAGAAGCTTCCTCAAAAGACTTGTACTTTTTATGCACAGCTCCCTTAACTTTGAGGACATACTGACTGCACTCGGCCCAGCTGGTGTAAATACCTGGTTTGGTGCCCTCGAAAACAACATACCAACCAGGCATCCTTCTGCGTTTTGTAAACTAAAGTATTATATATTTCTAATTTCTGTAAACAACTAATTTAACTGATCTCTATTTCTCCAAAATAATAAAATATACTAATTAAACCGGTCACATTTTGTAAACTAAAGTATTATATATTTCTAATTTCTGTAAACAACTAATTTAACTGATCTCTATTTCTCCAAAATAATAAATATACTAATTAAAACGGTCACATTTTGTAAACTAAATTATTATATATTTCTAATTTCTGTAAACAAATGATTTAAATGATCTCTATTCCTCAAAAAAACTAATTAAACTGTCACATTTTCTAAACTAAAGTATTATATATTTCTAATTTTTATGTAAACAAATGATTTAAATGATCTCTATTTCAAAAAAAACTAATTAAACCGGTCACATTTTCTAAACTAAAGTATTATATATTTTGTTTTCTAAACCGGTCACATTTCTCTAAAAGACTAAAATAAACTAATTAAACGGTCATATTTTGTTTTTAGATTAATAATTTGAACTATCAAGTCAATGAACTCAAAATAGCTACAAAAATGAATAACTTAAGCTAGTAACCTTTCAACGAGTCGATGGCGGTGTAGATGTGATGAAATAAATCAATCGCCGGAGATGTGTTAACAAACAAAAATCACCGGAGGAGAAGAGAGCAAACAAGCAAGCAAGAGCAAGCAGTGACTGAATGAAGAAAAATGAAGACAGGAGCTCGGGCACGGCTGGAGGTAGAAGAACATTTCAAATATAGGGAGGGACATTTAGCCCCGGTCCTTATTCCCAGCCGGGGCTAAATGTTGGCATTTAGCCCCGGCTGGGTACACCAACCGGAACAAAACCTTTTAGTCCCGGTTGGTGTTACCAACCGGGGCTAAAGATGCCAACATTTAGCCCCGGCTGCATACACCAACCGGGGCAAAACCTTTAGTCCCGGTTGGTGTTACGGCCCGGGGCTAAAGATGCCAACATTTAGCCCCGGCTGCATACACCAACCGGGGCAAAACCTTTACTCCCGGTTGGTGTTACGGCCCGGGGCTAAAGGCCGGTCTTTAGCCCCGGTTGGTAACACCAACCGGGACTAAAGGCCCCTCTGACAATTGAGCCGTTGGGCTGGGGAGCTTTAGTCCCGGTTGGTGTTACCAACCGGGGCTAAAGGCCTTTCTAGTCCCGGGCGCAAATTTTTCCGTGGCTAATGCTGATTTTGCAAATCGTCCAAAGGCCTGTTCTCTAGTAGTGATATTTGGACAGATAGGATCTTGTGGCGTAGGCATGTCACCAATATAATGTCGCCACATCCCTACCAACAAGTGAGGTAGAGCACTGACGTGGCCTAATACGAATATGCTACTTTGCGTCCACAAAGTCCAAGGAAAGAAAGCGATCAGTTGGTAAAAGACGCGTTGACGTCACACGTTCAGCTTATGGTCGTGATCACAGGGGACTGCGTGGATCATCATGACCAAGCCTTTCAAGGGAGAGGGATTAGAGCAAGTCAACATATACTTTCACGTTACAGTAGATTTAAACTTTTCCATTGTATAATTCTAGTCCCCAAACTCATAAGCCATTTGTTTAGTTCTCAAACTTGTTTAATTATCGTGTCATCCCGGTACCACCTAAACTCACAAATCACCTCTTTGGTAGTTTAGGTTCTTAAACATACATCGAGGATTTAAATAGGTGGTTTGCGAGTTTATAGATCAAAATGATATATAACTGAACAAGTTTAAGAACCTAAACAACTTATTTGCGAGTTTATTAAGGACTGCGATGACATGGACAAACACATTTAAAGACTTAAATGGACGATTTGCAAGTTAAGAAATTAGGATGACATAATAAAACAAAGTTTAAGAACCGTCAATATCTTATTTTTCCTTTGGTTAATCTCTATAAGATTCGTAAGTCAAGCAAAGTGTGTGCATTTTATGTCTAAAGTATCATTAAAGTTTTAGTCTCGCACAAGGTTTTAACCAAAAGCTGCTTCAACTTAAATATATGTCAAATTGTCAATTTGACATATGTGTACACATGTTGTTGTGAAGTAATGAGAGCCGATGTGCTGCATTGCGAACACAAGGTTGATATGCACCATTGTGGTTCGTTCTAATGATGAGTGATTGATCAACAAGCTTACGAGATGACGTGAGTGTGCGACACTTCTCTTGGTTGTGTTGGTGTGCAAGTGTGGAGCTCAGAAGACATGGTCGATGCTGAGGTAAAGTTCAAGTAGAGACGTGTCGTGACGATAGACCGAGAGTGGCGAAGGACGGACATGAGGCTTGGACTGGGGACCAGGAGGCCGGAGGACCAGTTGCAGTAGCTGACACTTGGCGGCAACAAGCAAGAGTACATGAGGATGAAGACATCATCGGTCGAGTCAAAGATGGAAGACGATGTCGTCGTGGCACCTGGCAGAGGCCGGACACACAAGTGTCGTCGGTCGAGTCAAGAAGAAAGGTGAAGGCCTTGTGCTCGGCGGAGGCTGTACATGCGTTGACATCGGTGTCACCAGATGGGACGTAGCACCTACGCTCTTTCTACGGCACGAGTTTAGTAGTGGAGCCTTGAAAACCACCAACGATAGTTTCCAGGTTTGGGCCTCAAAACCTGGAGTGACCAGTTTCTGAATTTGGGCCTCAAAACTCAGGATGGTGGGTTTACCAGTTTGGGCCCCAAAACCTGGTGAAGGTTCCGAGGAAGAATGGGGTGGCATGTGGTTGCACCGCGAGGCTTTCTCGAGACGAAGCTAGCGGTGAGAAGGCTCGTGACCGTCGACGCAACACGTGTTTGATGATAGTTACTCTTCATCACAAGGAGTGAGATGGCTTGGCTTTTGATGATAGTTGTAAGCATCTAGGCCCCTAGTGGTTTTGATGATTAATGATGACATAAATAGTTTGTAGAACTCACAAAACACCTCTTTAGTAGTTTAGGTTCTTAAACATACATCGAGGATTTAAATAGGTGATTTATGAGTTTATATATCAGAATGACATAACTAAACAAGTTTAAGGACCTAAACATGGACAAACACGTTTAATAAAGACCTAAATGGACGATTTGCAAATTCAATGACCGAGATGACACAACAAAACCTGTTTAAGGACCATCAATATCTTATTTTTCCTATTGTCAATCTATAAGATATATAATCAAGCAAATAGTGTGCATTTTATGTTAGATTTTGACTAAAAATGCTAAAATATCATTAAATTTTTAGTCTCGCATAAGATTTGAACCAAAAGTTGTCTCGGCTTAAATATTTGACATATGTGTACACATGTTGTTGTGAAGTAATGAGAGTCGTTGTGCTGCATGTGCACACCGAGCCCGTGAGCATGGGTTCGGCTCGGTCCAACCCAGTTCGCTATGACATGATGTTATGAGATGTAATTCTTGTGAGAGTAATACAATGTAGTGGTTACTATTTGTTACTCCTAGTAACACAATGATTACTCCACTCAATTATATCAATGTTGTCCAGAGTAACACAACCATTACTACATGATTACTCCTCTTGGTAATGTTGTTGTGGTCTAGGTTCATTCCATCTTCTTGTCTGTTGATGGACCTATAAGGACGTGATGAGGACATCACTCCATCATGTACAAGCCGAGGAGGGGAGGAGTACCAGCGACGACATTCAGCTCGAGTTTTCCATGGTGAAGGGACAGTCCAACTCAAGTCGGAGTCCATCTCGGATTCCAGGAGCACTCCCGGGTAAAATCAACGCCCCGGACGCATACGGACTCCGTTTTTGATGAACCAGATATGCTTGGAAATATAATTTGACAAGCTAACCAATGGATTTGGTTTCACGTCAAAATACATCCTGAGTCAACGAGAATGGTCGAAACAAATCAGTGTCCAGAATCTGCCAGGGTGCTGCGACACCGTCTTTTGGTCTGTTGGACCGTGTATCGTCTTAGAGCCCATTAGGGGGCGCGTCCAGCAGGGGTGACATCCTAAACCCTATAATTAGCCACTGTCATCGTCGTTAGGGCTTGAGTTTTGTTTAGAGTTTAGTTTGCCATCGAGGAACTGAATCGTTCATTGTAACTGTGGTGTCGAATCCTTTTACAGTGATCCAGGGCCCCCGTTCTTGATCTCCTCCACTGTGTCGATTAGTCCTTTGGAACCGAGTTATTAACCCCTTTATTGATATTCACGAGATTCATATTTGCATCAGATTGTGTGTTTTTACCTTCTTGCTTGTGTTCTTCTATTCGTTTGCAGGAATAGCCTTCTTGGCGAGGTCAATCAAGTTGTGCTTGGTTGATAACCAACAGAGCAGTGGTATAACGGTTGCGGGGTTTGAATCGTGTCTGATTTAAAGCCAGATCGCTAACATCAAGATCTCCACCAATCGAACTTACCAGTTACCTCACGGAAGATCAGGACGTCTCCTCCTACATGTTTGTCACGCGCATAGGTGTGGGACATAGTCCCAGGTACTCCACAAGGAAAGATGAAGACCTAGTCCAACTAGGACTCTTTGTATGTAAATCTAGTAGTATTGCTACCTTATAATTCTACTAGGACTCCTTAGATTGTAACTGATTATGATTGCTGCCTCCTGGACTATATAAAGAGAGGCATAGCTCCCTAGATCCGCAGGTGCACAAACACACCCAAAAGCGCAAGGCCAAATATTATTCCCTCCAAATGGACATAGGGACATTATTCAGTGGATCTAACCTATAAAATCATTGTCTCTGCGTTTATCATCGAGTTCTTTATATGCCGAAACCCTCCGAACAATCGTCCCGGGTAATCCCGTGATGAGTTTTCAGTTAACAAACATCGACAATAGGTGACCTGGGAGAGCAGGCCTCTAGAACCGTGACGTCTATTGTGAGCTTGTCGGGTGATAGGTGATCAAGTTTTTTTGGAACGCAACTGCATCGCATAACTGCTTGCTTCTTATGATATGTGCTTCCAATCTCTAGTGTGATTGACTACTTCTAGGTGGTCTAATACCTAACACAAGAGAAGAATGACTACATGAGTTTATTGCACATCAAGCGTGATATTGAATATGTAATTTTTTTGGGAACAATATCGTCGGTGCCTTCGACATTGGTCCTGCCTCACGGTTGAGTGAATTCATTCTCAGGTATTGTACATAACACTCGTCATACTAAAGGAGTTAGCTAGGCTTGTAGTAGTTACTCTTCATCGTAAGGAGCGAGATGGCTTGGCTTTTGATGATAGTTGAAAGCATCTAGGCCTCAGTGGTTTCAGTGATTAATGACACCATAAAATTACTATGACTAACGTGTATTTTGCAGAGGCAATTATAAGTTAGGTCATGGTAATGGTGATTTGTTGGGCAATATGGTTTTCATGCCCCTATTGATGGTATTCAGTTTTGATTTTCAAAGGATGACACAAAGATTAAGGATAAGCTAGTTCTAAGTGACATTGGTATTGAGAGTCAATTAGATTAGTTATATGATCTTTGTTTTTCTTTTGGCCATACAATAAAGGGGGCATGCATGAATGGGTAGCTTGACCTAGTTGAGTCTAATGAGTTGCGTGATGCACACTTGTCAAATCTATCACTAGGTAGCTCATGAAGAAGATCAAGATTCAATATAAAGAAAATTTGACTCAAAGTGTGTTTGAATTAGATGAGTTGGTGCTGCTGGGAGTGCACTGAAAATTGGTGCTCCAGATATGAGCTATTGTATCCCTACTGCTGGCATATTCTGTGTGCACCAAATATGGTGCACTGGATATGGAACTTAGAGAGCCCTGCAAAACGCTCGAGAAGCTCAGGCTGTTGACACCAGATTTTTGGACGGAAAGAATTTATATTTGTGGGCCCAAACAACCGGTTTAGTTAAGGAAGTCGGCTAATTGGGGAAAGGCTTGTTTCGGTAAAGGACATATTTTGAAGATCTGTTCGAACTAGAATCGGCAAACTTGAAGAACTCTGCCAAAGAAGGAAAATTGGAGTCCAAGATATTTATTTAATATATCACATTGTAACCTAGTCGTATTAGGTTAGGAGTTTTTTCGGGCTATAAATAGTTAAGTCCCGAAAATTGTAAAGATACACAATCAATCAAACAATCTTTCCGGCTCCAGCCAAAACCCTTAGGAGTAGGAGTAAAGTAGATCTCGACAAGACCCTCAAACAAACAGGGCTGCATCGGTTGATTTCGACCTCCAGTTTGCTTCTAAGTATTGTCATGACTTATATTATCATTTAATAAGGGTGCATTTGGCTTAGACCAAACTATTGTTATGCTATAATATGAGTTAGTTATTCGTTTAAGTTTGTTATTTGTAAGGCCGCATTGGCTAAGTCCAACCTCTTGCAAGTAGTCGATTTGAACAAGTTATCGACTCTATTAGATTTGACAATCTAATAGATTCATTAAGTTATCGATATTGTTTATTTAATTTGATTTTATTTATTACAATAATATCCTACCTAATCGAGATTGACAAATTAGACTAAGCTTAAACATCATCTAGATTTATTGTTCTAGGTTTGTTCATGTCCATCCTTATCGGAACAGTCAATCTAGACTCATATCGGCTAATTTGTCAATCTCGATTGCTACATGTTGTGTTCGAGATATCTATTCAATTATAGATTGATTCGAAAGTAAGTAAATTTGATTTTATATACTTATTATGGCTACATTTTGGAACCCCACTGATGGTTATGTCGAATCACACTTGTCTAGTTTTGAATCAAACCGTAGCTTAGTTGATAGATCTTGTCCGTGCCTCATGGACCCTGTATCAGCTAAATAGCCGATCCAGTTACACTTTCGTCCATAACATGTACACATGCATCAGTTTAAGACCAATAGATCTTTTGATTATGTTGGATGTGATTTAGCTTGGTTACTATTATGGCTGCATGGAGACACCGTACTGTTAGTAATCAAGCTATTTTATCGATCTAATGATTATTATGACTGTATGGAAACACATGTTAGCAATGAGAACTGCCAGCATGATTAGTCAATCTATTGGTTTTACATCGGTTTTGCTATGCATATATGATCCTATATTTGTATCAGCTAATGTTAGATCGACTAACTGTTTCTTTATTTCATCCATATACTTTGAATAGTCATTCTACAATTTTAATGATTATATGTTTTATATTGTTAGGAGTTGACTTTATAGTCAATTTCCTTTGATAAATGGCTATTTCAAAGCTGTACATTCTGGAACTGCCTGGCACCAAATCGGCAGGTTCCATAATTTGATGTTATTTTCTTCTTCCTTGTCAATTACAGGTCAAATTGACTGTCACGCCTCAGGCTTGGATCATCAAGCTCGGTTTCACCTTTGGAGGCTCAGGAGATCAGGATTCATGCTTCCATACGGTCTATGAGAGTCTTGCAGTGTTCTTGTCGCTCAAGATATAAATTTTTGTGTCAACACAGTCACTCATTGGAATGTGTAGTGTCGCGTCGGAACTCACACCGGATATGGCACTTAAAGAGCCCTGAGCGCTTGGGGAGCTTAGGCACTCACCAGACATGTCTGGTTTGATGCTTCTTTATGCTAAAAAAGAAGGTAGCTATGTCTAAGCCAAACATGAATGTGTAATTTCTTTTTGTTTAGGGTGAAGTAGGACCAATATCAAGAGCTTATTATCCTAGTTTGAAATAAAATTAGTTCTTAGTGATACAACAACCGGTGGTGGAGCTTGACTGAATAGGCATGGGCTAATTTATGTAAATTGAGGTCTAAATGGTAATGAACAATGTTGAAATTATTATCCTGATTTAGCATCAAACGGGTTACACAGACTGTTAGTATTTTTTATTTTACAAGAATAATATGTAGTATTAAGTCCCACCCGCTCCGTGGCAAGGACTCGCGGTTCCCAGCCCTGCCGCCGCCGCCTCCTCCGTCCGTAGCCGCCTACACGCCTGACCCCCGTTCCCCTCGCCTCCGGCCTTCTGCCGGTGGAGAGCGGGAACGGGGGTCCATCGTTTTAGTCGATCTACTGTTTCGTAGAGTGAGTCGACTCCAACTAGGTCTAGGGTTTGCTCGCCGTCGATGTTTGGCGGCGGAGTTAGGTTTTGCCGGAGGAGTGTGTCTCCTTTGCGGCTTGTTTTTCCTGGCGACGCCGGCGATGCGGAAGCGGCAGCGGCGCAGCGGAATAATTTCTTCTAGCCTCTTCCGTTCTCCGATGGTGATCTACTCCGACGCTAACAGAGAGGCTGGGGAGACCTGTCCAGGAGTCGAGGACCGGTGCATCGTTGTCTTCTTCAGGTGATGATGGTGTTGACCCGGTTAATCTCGAGGAAGATGTTATTTGATGGAAATCTGAGCTTTGCTCGGGTTGCCGGCGATGGAATCGAAGGATGCGTCGTGGGTACGGGAGTTGGCCGATGCGCCTGGGAGGTAGTGTCGGCTGATTCGCCCAGAAGTAAATCCTCCTCTGCGGCCTCCACCTTGTGGAGTTTGGCTCTGGTGCCCGACGACGATTGGGAAGCGGCTTCGATGGCGGTGACGAACGGATCTCTAAAGGCTTCGAGGAAGATGAACAAGAGTTTTGAACTTCTTTGTAATTTTCCTTTTCTTTAGAGGCCTGTTTGTAAAAGGACCGGTGTATGGCGTTAAGATCAATACATGTTCCTTCTCAAAAAAAATGTTGAAATTATTGTACTTATCAGAGATTAAGGCGATAAGGGGGGCATCACCCACTTTGACCTCAGCTAAGCTCTGCAAATGAGGAACCCCGCCCCCGCATCTGTATCTCCCGCGTGCGAATTTGTATTACTAGATAGCAGCCACGAAGCCAGAAAAAATTTAGACTGGGCTAAAAAAAAGTCTACAACTACTTAAGTCTACTACGATCCTTCATAATAGACAAATATATAATAACTTAGATCATTAGCATGTAGAGTTGAGCCACTGCCACTACCACTTGAACTTGAAAAGTAGTTGATCAAAGTTCTTTCGACATACTGAAAATCTAAAAATTAAAATATACAACAAATTAAACATTCAATCACACATCATAGGCTATGTACTCAATTATACAGCTAAAAAATGACCCTTAAAAAATCACCTGCCTGCTCCGCTGCTTGGCTGATGCTCGCTTGCTTGCTTCGATGCGCTGCACGCTGCGGCCACCGACGCCTGCCCGCCCACCCACCTTGCGTAGTCACGTCCTCGCTTGGCGGCTGGCCCCTCGCCGGCCGCGCGCGCCTCTACGGTGAGTGCCCTGGACGTCGGAGCCCGTCCCGCCCGCTGTCGTCTACAAGACCAGGAGCCGCGGCCGCGCCGCCTGTGACCCGCGCGAAGCCGCAAACAGGAAGCCGCCGCCGCCGCCGCTAAAACACTCACCACTCAGTTTGGGAAGTTCGAGTGAAGAAGGTTGGCTATGGGATGCAATAGATGGATATGCCAATAGGATTTGCTTCACGATCGGGCTTGGGTCGTGTGATGTTCTGCCTCTATGAACTATGAAGGCCTAATAATTAAAAGAGTTATTTTCTATCTCTAATAAATGTTAGCCCCTCCTAATCCATATATTTATACATAAAAAATTAAGAGAGGCTTTAGGGGCTCCACGTACTTGACGTCAGTAGGCAGGGCTGAAACCCTGGCTTGCCCGGCTACTAGCTTCGTCGCTGCTAGATAGATATATTATAAAGAGCTTTTTACCTATATGACCTTGGAAAAGATGACTCTTGCTTGTATAGCTTTTTTTTTTCTTTTGAACTTACCTCTATGACCCTAAAACAAACTTTTATTCCTTCTATGCCCTTTCATCCGTTTTCGTCACTTGACGATGTTAATTCAAGGTAAAAAGACCATTTTGTCCCTGACATAAAAAATACAATTTTATTTGTTTGTTGTTTTAGAGTAATATTAAATAAATAAATTTATATGTAACAATTTTTATGTGAAATATTGTCATGTGTGAATTTATTTGTTTAATATTAATCTAAATACACAACAAAAATAAAACTTTGCAAATTTTTATGCTAGGGGTAAAAATGGTCTTTTTATCGTTGACTTAACATCGTCAAGTAAACCTGGGAGTGGTTTGGACTAAAACTAGGTTATGTGGTTTCGTTTTCCATTTGGTCTAACACAGTTTGGGTGAAATCAGGCTAAAGAGGCTAGTGGACTGGTTTGGTCTAGGATGGTGTGAATCGGTTTCTATCCATCTCCAATGCCAGATGCCTCTCTCTCGACTCCGTCCTCTTGTGCGAGCGCAGAGCCACAATTTCATATTTCTGCGGACCCATCGGTGCGCCAGAGAGAGCGACGGGGCTGAAATAACAATACAGTTTGGATTGGTCTGGTTTCAGAAGAAAAGAGTTTGGTTTGGTGTGGATTAATTAATCAACATGTATCTCTCTGGACTGATGTGTGTTTAGTTGGGATCCCAGCCCATTGTCAGGTTTACCGTCAAGTAGCAAAAACGGACGGAAGGCCATAGAAGGAATAAAAGTTCGTTTGAGGACCATAGAGATAAGTTCAAATAAAAAAAAGATCATACAAGAAAGAGTCATTATTTTTAAGGCTGTATATTTCTAGAGTTGTCTTAAGTCAAACTTTTAAAACTTTGACTGAATTTCTAGAAAAAACTACCAAGATTGATGGTACCAAATTTACATCATTACATATATCTTCGAATATATTTTCATAATATGTCCATTTCATATCATAGATGTTATTACTCTTTTCTATAAAATTAGTCAAAGTTTAAAAAGTTTAACTGACACAGATTCTAGGAATTGATTGATCGTGGACTGGGGAGTATTATAACAGCAGCACATTACCTACGTACAATTATGTAGGTACGAAGGCTATAATATATCAGCAGGCCCATTAATCTGGTGTCGTAGATGTTTATGATATAATAATACTTTTAAGGTTTGTCTAATTGTCTTCATTAGGTGATTTTAAAAATTAATTTATTTCAAGACTGAGGAAACCCTTACCTACAGTACTACGGAGTACAAAACAACAGCCCATTAACTACAAAAAAAATAGTGGACCTTTATCTTTAGGCCCAGGAACGATTATAAGCCCGGTATTCGGACCAGGAAAGATTATAAGCCCATCACCCCCGAAGGAAAACAGGCCGTGACATTAATCACCGCACCGGGAAAGCGACTGGACTACTCGGTTCGCACGTGTCATCAATGTGCACGGTGCACTAGAACGTTCCTGGGAATTTCAGTTACCGTACGGGGACCACCACCAAAGAGCTCGAGAAACCTCTTCGCTTCCCAGACCGGCTGGCTGATCGACACGCGGAGCCCCGCACAGAAGATTTTTTATGAGAAAAATTGGCCAGCCTGCTGACTCTCGCAGAAGACCGAAGCGTCGGCCAATCGACACGATACCCTAATCGTTCCAAAACGAGGAACATGCCTTCTTCATCTTAGTATAGTACTCTCCCAGCCGCCACCCACTTCTTCTCTAGAAGAAGCTCATGCTGCGAGTCCCAGAACAGAACACCGGATTCCACAAAAGATTTGGACATGATCAGCTACAGGGAGAAGGGTAAGTGTTCTCTGACAGATGTTTTAGCACATGGTGCCTTTGCGTCTGCATCCACGGACGATACACAGGTTTGTAAACACGACGCGACTGATTCTTATCATGCATAATTGCTTGGCTTGCATCTCCACCTGAGATCTAAGATTATTGTCAGCTAGCTTGCATTGGTTGGGCCTCTCTGTGCACGGCTGGCTGGCTGGCTATCCTGAACTGACCGCTACTGCAGCCTTGCCTTTGTTTGAGCGGTAGTCTCCGCCGGGCAATCCTATGTACAGCTCCGTCTCCACGTCCATCCCGTCGTCCTTCGGCTCCGGGTGATCGTCCTCCACGGTGTTGAGGACCGGCGCAGGAGGCGGCGGAGGAGCCATCAGCATTGGCGGCTGCTTCTTGCACTGCACACATGGCTTCGATCAGTATATACCATATGGAAGCATCATGATCTTGCAGAAATGGTACGCTAGCGAATTGGAGAAATCCATGACTGTGTATGCACATAAGATATCACGGGAGGTCAAGGTAAGCAGTCTAATCAAAGCCTGTCGTTGGGTTGTTCCGTTTCAACCGCCATGCACAGTGTCTTCTCAATTCTCATGGCTGTAAGATTTTTCGCCGTCATTACCTTTTCACGTAAATCTTCGTTGCTCTTGCGCAGATTCATCTCCTGTTTGATGTTGAAGCAACAAATAAACAAAGCACAAGTTAGGAACTATTCCTAACAGTCTATTCTCATGTTCTTATGTCACTGTAGGACAAGAAGCTGGGGATCAACAACTAACTTACCTTCTCCTTCAGCTTACAGACTTGCTCCTCCAGCAGCTGAGTCTGCCATGCAAGATCAATATAAACTTGTCAGCTGATACTTGTGCGCATATATGTACTGCATGCAGCTTCAGTTCATTTGTTAAAACATTATAGACTGTATGTAAAACGACCAGGAGAAAATAACTAACCTTTCTTCCCCTGATGCAATGCAGGCTCTTTTCAAGTTTGACTTCCAAACTGTGCAGTTCTTCAATGGAGCATTCTTCCAACCTCTCGCCCAAGAGTTTCCTGCATCTCAGCGAAAATTAGTCCGTCGGACCCTCAAAAAGAAAATAGTCCGTGAGCTGGTACATACATATAAGGATAATATCAGTACATGATAGCTAAATAATTACCTTTTGTAGGCTTCAAATGCTTCGAGTTTCTTTGCCAGGCCCTCTGCATCAGCTTTTACTTGCTGCAATATAAAACCGGACCACATAATCTTAGTATCACTACTACGTCAAAACTACCACATGATATATCACCTTCACCTATAATGTGATGAAATTCTTGTTGGATGGGGGGTACTGCAGTCATGCCAACAGAACCAGCCAATACCTATACTTCCTTCTAGGTCACATCTCACATTAAAATCTTACAAAATACATTCAGCATATTTTTTAAGTTTAGAAATGATGAAAATTCTACAAAAATACTCGGCTGTTTTGCACTCTTGTTTATTCAAAGTCTTATCATATCGACATCACATGTTCTTTAAAATATTCAGCTATACATTAGTTGTTATTGTTCAAGCTTCACTCCAGCATAGTTTTATGCTTCAGGTCTCAGTGTAGAAGCATCATCAGCTGGGAAATAATGGACATCCAACAAAGGTATATCAAACCATTGGAAATAGAGGCTTATTAATGCTAGTTAGCTTAAGGATGATCCACAGGATAGACAAAATCTCTGATAAAATCGATATTGAAGAATTGAAATTAGAAACTATAAGCCTAACAGGAAATGTAACCATGTCACCTCATTAATGCTAGTTAGCTTAAGGATGATCCACAGAATAGAAAAAATCTCTTGATAAAATAGACAAGCCTAACAAGAAATATAACCATGTCACCTCAATATCCTGCTGTGCTGTCATGTTACAGACATTATCCTTTGTGTATGTTTTATAACGTTCAATTGTTTTCTGCACACTGAAAAGGGAGAAAAACAAAGTTACAAAAATTATGTCAGAATTTAGGATACAGTTGATTTATTGTGTAACTCACAAATTCTTAGCTATATCTTTGCATATTCAAATATTGGATTTATCTCATTCTAAAACATAGATCACAAAATGCATCAAATAGCTAGAACGCAATAAATTCAAATTAGAATTCATTAAGTTTCACATCCTTCCATGTTTCGATCACATAGATAGTGTTCTAAACAAAGATTATCCATTAAAACGCATGATGTGTTTTCTGCAGCTTTATACCAAGCTCTTTACATCTAGATAACTCTTAGTAAGCATAAAGTTTATCTAGACAAGTACGGTCTTATACATACATGGATACTAACCAATTTAGTAGCAACAGTGAAAAAGTTCTCACCCAAAAAACATTTCGTTTAAGTGGAGGTTACAGATTTACTTCAATCTGTGGCATTATTTGATCAACTTTGCTCCATCCAATTGTGTGGGTAACATACAATCTGATTGCTTATAAAGTTGCAAACCAAGTGGTATGTTCTATGGTTCGTTGGTGCATAACTCAAGAAGAGGCAAAGTGGAATCCAACAACCAAGCCCAATTACCTATTGCACTGGTTTGATATTGTGCACAATCTCAGAGACATAAATAAAATACTACAAATCACTGATATACTGCAGCTTAAGTTACAAAGGCAGTTTGGAGTGATGTGATTGAAATAGTCATTGAAAATTTGAAAGAACAAGTATTTGAATGTTGACCAGAAGCAGATTGGTATTAAAATTATCATTTACAGAACTTCAGCAAAATAATAGATATTATGTCTAAAAAAATAGTATTTAAAATTTGGCCAGAGCCTGCATCCATAGTTGTTAATCAAGACTATAGGATACACAACCCAGATTGGCCAACCAAACAAGAAAATAATGTCTGAAAATTTTGATCTTTCCAGAACATTGGAAAGTAATTGTGCACTAACACATTATAGGATTTGTATCCATGGCTATAGGTTATATATCATAAAACTATATTCACTGCTACACAAATGATTTACCGAGACACTGCCTTAAAATAACCGAGGCGGGCGTCCAATGCCCACCTCGGTTAATATTTACCGAGGCGGGCATTCGGTGTCCGCCTCGGTTAATTGATTAACCGAGGCGGTCACCTTAAGACAACCGCATCGGTTAATCAATTATTTTTCGAGGCGGTCGTTTTAAGCGTCCGCCTCGGTAAATCCATTAACCGAGGCGGACATCTTAAGGTGTCCGCCTCGGTTAATGGCTGCAACAGAAAATGATTCATAATTCTTTCATATGAACTCGGATGAAGATAAACTTTATATCAAAATTGTAGCCCTCGATGAGATCTACAACTTTGTAGTTGAAAAGTTTTTGAATTGAAACTGTTTAGGGTCCCAAAATATGGTTATAAGTGCACAGATTTTGAAATTTGAAATTTAAACTTATCATACAATCTCATATGTTGACATGGTCTACACCAAAGTGTGAGTTCTCAATAGAATCTAGAACTTTGTAGTTGAATTTTTGAATTTGAAGTTATTTAGAGTCCCAAAAATGTGTTCAAAGGTTATAGATTTTAAAATTTAAAATTTAAAATTCCTAAACGATCTCAATATCCATATAGTTAATACCAAAGTTGTAGTGGCCGACCTAAACTACATCTTTGATAATTGACAAGTTTTTATTTTAAAATCATCTAGAGTCTCAAATATGTGTTTGAAATTCACATGTTTTGAGACTCAACTTTTTGAATTTTTTAAACTTTCTCTAATGGAGATACATCCTATACCAAAGTTGTAGTACTTAACAAGATTTAAAACTTTGTAGTTATAAGTTTTTTCATTTGAGTTCATTTAGTAGCCCAAATATTCAATATATACAGACATGAACAAGTGTGAGGTGTAGTGGTAAAGGCATAGAAGTGTGAAGCGTGAGGTCTTGGGTTCGATTACGCCCGCCTCGGTTAATCGATTAACCGAGACGGACAAAGTGACTGCCTCGGTTATTCCCGATTAACCGAGGCCTTATCACCGAGGCGGTTGGAATGCCCGCCTCGGTTAATCAAAAATGCCCGCCTCGGAAGTGTTTTTCTGTAGTAGTGATTAGATATGGTATTACCATTTTATATAGACGCATATTGTGCATTGCCTTGTAAAGTAATTACAAGGCCTTGTTATGTGTGAACTTTGTTTCTACAATTTTATGCCTTAACAAGTCCAACCAATATGGTGCTGACCTCTTAAGAACAAAAAAGGGATAAGCGTAGAAATGGATATATGAAATATTAATGCGTATGACATTATGGTTCTATAGGCATAATGTGCATTGCATAATTAGTGACTAGAACTTATTTACTTTGGAGATGTGGTGCAAGCCATAAAGTTTATTTCAGTTGAGTGGGATCATCACCACATCAAACTGTATGTCCCCACACAAAAGAGAAGCACAAAAGTTATGTAGCAAAACTCATAAACTTCAAAAAAGGTTGGTCACAATTTGTTTTTATCCTATTATCTTCAGTTATTTAGGAAGTGATACCTTATAATATGAAGAAATGGTTAACTTTGCTTCTAAAATAAAAAAATGATGTTAGCATGGGAAAACATGTTTCAATTCAAACAATGAAGATTTAAGGACACACCAGTAATAACAAAAGGGGAAAATTAGCTATTCACAAGCATTTTCAATCTAATGAAATGTCTTCAAATACTTTGTAACCTAGAGTATGACATCACCAATTGTCCCACAAAAATCGACTAGTGAAATGACTTTGGTTTGGTAGTGTAGGCAAAGGGTTATGGTTAAAGTTCTTTGATGTTTAGGAAGCAACACAAAGCGAACCACAACCTCAAATTTAGATTATCCACATCATGTACATAGACTTAAGTTCTATTACCATTGAAGACATGAATGCCAAAGGGAACCCCGATATACAAAGATAAGAGTGGTAGTAGTTTATTTTACAATAAAAACATGTACATCATGTGATAAATAGACCACTCGCATATCTTGGAACCATAGTCGGAGTCAATGTGACGATGTGTGTACCCTACCCATTTGCATGATGTTGGAGAGAACAATTTAAACTCTTGCAAACATTGTACCAAACTATAGAGCATTACTTGAGTCACCAAGTATACTGATTTTTGGTTCAATGTATAGTATAGAGAGAAATTGGTACCTAAAATAAATGTGTTTCCATCTTGTATTACTATGCAATCATAGCCTAATAAGTTGCCCAAGCAACTCTAGTGCATTATTTTCATATCAACCCCTCGTACCACTACAATGATTTTGCTTGTCTACTAATCCAACAAATCATGTATCAGTTTCACAAAATGCATAGGGAAATTTTATGCAAACAAACCAATAGCTTGCTCCCCCAACAACACATGGGGGTAACATGCTCAGTTGCACTTAGCAAGATGGCAAGCATGCTCTGATGGTAGATAAACCAAGATAAGACGTTGACTTTCTAGAGTGGTGCACAACATAGATGGTCACATCACGATAGACTTCTAGTCGAGCATGTAGCAATATTCATTGTGCTTTGCACTATAGACATTGGTCATACGAGACTAGTAAATGCACTATAGAATGATTGTTCATAGATGGGTGGCTTTGCATCTTGTAGCTACATATAATTTGCATTGGAATCAAATTTCAATTTGATTAAGTACTTGCATATGAAGCAACATATCAACATGGCGAAGCAGGGCAACCTCCGACCCCCGATCATGGTCCCACAGAGCGAGCTCTGCCCCCTAGCAGGCCCACACATAGAGAAGCTCACTTTCTCAACTTCCAAGGTTAATGATGATCAGTTTACCTTGGTTTGAATATGTGTGAGTAGGTCTTTCGAAGTTATGGATTTCCTATTATAAAGAGAAAAGGTCCATCTTGCTTCCTAACACCACCAAAAGTGCATGATAGTGGCATGTTAGTGATGTTATACCTCATGTAGTAGTATCTAAAGTGATGCTATATAGGGAGAACGATACAACAACCAAGGAACTCATCATCAAACTCATGAATATTTGCTTTAGATCATCTTGTCACGTAGTCCCTTTGTAAGTTGGTTGCCATTCAACATACTATATGAGTAGAGTAATTTGAGCAATTTCTAGATCTCGACACTAGGATTGGTTGAAATCTATGATCTGCCTTCTTATAATCCATTAAAGAAGGTCATGACTTATGAGCATAGAACATGCTTATGGGCATCATGCTTTGGTGGACATGGAGACCAACCCATGGCATCAAAATCACATTCTTCTACCTTGCATACATCATAGATTACCTAGAAGCAGATGATGAAATGACAAATGCCTAACACTAAAGGAGATGGCAAATGTTGTCATCGGAAGATGGTTTTTTCTACATTGAGCTCCACAAAGGTAAAGCTATACATACCACTTTAGCAACAAAGTTGGTACTAACATATGTCACATTTTGCTGCGCACACTAACAAGTGGTATCAGAGCCATGGTCAGAAAACTTAGAAAATCTCAAGGGTCACATGTTGACAGGGGAGTCCGTTAACGTCTTGGAGGTCACATGGGTTGTCTGATATGGAGCGTTGGACTCGGGGCCTATAAAACGCTTTTGAAGATCACACAAGGTAGTGTGATGTGAAGATTTGGGTCTGATGTGTGATGGGGAGATTGCTATGGGTCTGATGTGTGATGGGGAGATTGCTAGGTTTAGTCCCACATTGCTAATTGATGTTGGGGGAGCATGACATATAATGCGGGGGCAGCCCTCACCCGTCATGTTAGTCTTTTGAGTTGAGTTAGGCTCAAGATCTTGGTATGTTGTGGGCTCCGGTGGACCTGGGCCCGAGGGGTGCCGACTTGTAGATATAGTGAGTTGGGCCGGATTTCGCTGCACACTCTAACAATCTAATTCTATCCGTAGTTTCCATCTAAGTCGGACTCCTTTCGGTGGGAGGAGGCCTACGCAGAATCGTCGCCCCCTTTGGCCCTCCTCTAGGCCTCACTAGCCCAACCACTGGGGTCATAGATTAGCCCATTATAGCTCAAATCCTTACTTTATTTCTATGGTCCTAAGCCAATCATATGCCCAAAGTAGGCATTCAATGTTTTGCCAATTCAATGGTTTGTAGCAGCGCCAATTAATAGAGGACATTCCATGGTGGTGTTTGACACATTGTTATGATGATTTTTCTATCATCAACTAACAACATGTGTATTTTCCTCTTCACTTTGAATATGTATGTCCTTGCTATTACATCACATTGCCCATTGAGATTTAGCTTTCATCAATGATATTGGGATATCGCACTTCATACTTGTACATGGCATGCCACAACTAATTTGGTTGTTCTTGGAAAATTTTAAGAGTTTCTTACTTTAATGTTGCTTTAGCTAGCTTAATCATACTATACACAATCTCATCACCAACTTTAGCCTTAGGAAACTCTAAAACTTGGTCTAGCTTGGATAACCAATTGTTGTTTGTGCAAAAATCACTTTGAGGTGTTACTCTATGTTGGCTTGAGTTTGAATACAAGCTAGCTTTGTATCAATAGTCTAGGATAACCCATGAGATAGTGAACCTAGATATCACGATAGCATCCAAGTTACAAGTTCATCGTCATTTTAATGACAACTTCATCGTCAATTAACCATAACAATGATATTCAAATGCTAAGTTAGGGAGCCATAATTTTGGAAGGCTACATCATCAATCTTAGAAAACTATTTACAAAATTACAAGGTTATGTCACTTCAACAAATTTGCTAGCTAAAATGACATTAAGTTTTTTTGTCACGGGTATTCAAATGTCTTGCACTTGGTATGAATAATAATTATCTAGTAGTTTTTCTCAAAGTTGAATAGATAAGTTAAGCACAACTTTGTACCTTTCGTATCATATGTGGATCTTCCCTGAACCAAACATAGATTTATCTAATCGTGAATATTACATTGACCTATAGGTTTCCATCTCCAAATAATGTGTAATCAATTAATTATTCATATCTATATATGGCCATGCAGCCCGAAGCCCGGCGATTTGGCCCGGACTGAGAACGGACCGGCCTGGTGGCCAACGGGCTCGAGCGGCACGGCACAGGGTGCTAGGCCATGCCAGGGCTGACATCCTAGCAAGTGGGTCAGCACGACGCTAACGGGAGGCCCAATGGCCTCCCCGCACCCCTGCCCCTGCCCCGCATAGCAGCCACCGCAAACCCTAATTCCCATTACCCACCTCTCATCGCACAGTCGCTCACTCGCAGTCTCGCTCGTGCTCAGTCCTCGTCCTCGGCTCCTCGCTCTCGGCTGGCTCTCGTCGTTGTATCCCGTCGTCTCCAACTCCGTTGATCTAGATCCATCTCGCCCTGTCTCCTCCCTCCCTTCCCTGACCCCTGTCTCCTGAGTCTTGAGAAATATGTGAGTTGTTGTCACTGTCCAGTCACTCCTCCGTCGCTCGTTGTCATTCTAATCGATGTGTCTGTGTCTGTCTGTCCTCTTGGTGATCCTCGTCATCTTCGGCACCGGGCTCAGGTAGGTAAGTACATGAAACCTAACCCTAACCCTAGATCTATTTCTCTTTCTCTTTCTCCCTTATTTTGATTTCTAACCTTTTGTTTTTCTCTGCTTGGTGCCAGGTCGATGCCTGATGCTGAGTCTTCATCCTCTGGCATAGACATGGCCAAGCGTCTGCACTTACCATTGAGGAACGGTGTTGGAGGTCAGTGTCACTGTCTCCCAACCACGGTTGGGGTCGCAATGTCGGATGCCACCACCGGCAACGATGACCCCATCGATGAGGAGCTGGAAGTAGAGGACAACGACGACACACGTGAGGACGCTGCCACTTTGTTCGGTATCAATCTCGGTGATGGTAGCCTTCCCATCGATGTCGATGACATCGACGACAACGGCGATGGAGGGACCGCGACGACAACACATACTGGCTCCACCAGCACTCATGGTACCTCTACTGCCGGTAAGCGCAAATATGGTGTTTGGGTCAATTTTGACAAGATCAAAGATGCTAATGATGTTCGAATTGTTGTTATCTGCAAAATATGCAAAACTAGATTGTCTGCTAGATCTGTTGCTGGCACTAGTCATTTGATTAGGCATTAGAGGTCTTTAGGAAAAAGTCTGATCATGCTAATAGGGTCCAGTCTAGACTTGCTCTTAATCTTGAAGGTTTGAATAATTGGACCTATGATCCTGTTGTTGCTCGTACTGAGTTGTGCCGGTTGATTGCTAAACTGGACCTTCCGTTAGGCATAGGTGACACACAAATCTGGGATGATTACATTAAGCGTGCTCATAAACCTTTGTTCAAAAGGGTCTCTAGATAGAGCAGAACTAGAGACCTTACTAAACTGTTTGTTGAATGTCGTGATGTGCTTAAGAATTATGTGTTGCCTGCTACTCATTCTGTTTGTTTGACTTCTGATATATGGTCTGGTAACGCTAAGGAAGATTATATTAGTGTTGTTGCTCATTATGTTAGTGTTGATTGGGAGTTACAGAAGAGGGTTGTCAGTTTTAGGCTGATTGATGTTACACACAATGGTGGAAACATTGCCGAAAGGATTGCTAGTGTGGATGAGGAGTTTGGTTTGATTGATAAGGTCTTTGTTGTCCCTCTAGACAATGCTTCTTCTAATACTAAGGCTATGGAGACCTTGACACCTATGTTCTTTGGTTACTTGGGTTCTTATGTTGCACCTACACCTTCTGATCCTAATAGAGTAAGTATTTACTTGTGCATCAATGTTGTGCTTGTCATATTATTAATTTAAGTGTGAAATCTGGATTGAAAAGGTTGAAACCTTTTACTGAAGATGTGAGAACTGTTGTTAGCTTTTTAAATTCCTCGAATCAAAGAATTGCCTTGTTCAAATAATATTGTAATGCCAAGGGTGTTAGACCTAGAAAGTTTATATTAGATGGAACTCTACTTACCTAATGTTTAAACACTTGATCCAATATGGTTCTAAACTATTAAGTAGAAATCATTGGCATGTTGTTGAAAAGATATATGAATTCCAGGAACTCTTTTATGATCGTTCTCTGTTTGGTGTTTATTATCCTACATGTCCACTTGTTTTGCATCATACACGAGAAAGCATGGTACCTTCATCTATGGATTAAATGGTTCTAAAACCGTGGAAAATTTTGGTTGTAATACAAAAAATTTAGTTCAATACTTGTGAAACGTTTAATTATTCGAATGTATCAGTAGAATATTTTGATTAATTCGGTTAATTATCCTAACCAAGATGGATTGTTGGATCCCCACAATTGTACCTAAGTCTTTGTTTTGTACTTTTTTTAGGCATTTGGTGTTTTGTGAGATCTATTGTGTGTTTGTGGAGCTTCTCAACCTTATTTTGATCCTGGTTGAAATAGACCCAAGTGCAATGTTGCTTTCTAAGGAATCTTAGTAGATGGTAAGCTTTTCATGAATGTTGACATGTGCTTAAACCTTGTGATTTCCTTAAATTTGGTCATGCACTCTATGGAGAAATGATCTAATGATGCATAAATCTCTTCAAAAGTATGTCAAAAATCTACAAACATTCCCAAGCATGGTTTTAAATACAGGGCTAAGACATTTAGTAGTAGGCTTCTCCTAAAGCTATAAAAAGCTATACCGAATTATCGTAACCTATTCCATTGGAAACACGTAAATTCTTAATTAATCGTGTAGGACAACATATCACTAATGAAATTTCATGGAAAAAGTCTACATAACCCCCTCAATTATTGAGGGTCGACTACTTCACCCCCCAAACTATAAAACCGGATATTTTACCCCTGAACTTTCCAAAACCGGTCAAATTACCGCCTCAGACGGTTTTAGACAGTGGTTTTGCTACAGTAACATGGTTTTATTTTTTTATTTTTATTTATTTTATTTGAATCTTAAAAGTATAATAAATCATAGAAAAATCAAAAAATAGAAAATCTAATTTTGTTGGACTCCACATAAGTAGATCTACACGGTGAACATAGAATATAGTATACTTTAGAATAAATATTTTACTATAGATTTAGATCTATGTTTTTGTAATTAAATAGAATAATTCATAGATGCAATTTCTTTCATCCAATTAAGCCTGGGCGTTCGGGTTACCCGTTTTTTTCGGGTCAGGTAATTCGGGTAATTCAAAGTTCGGGTAATAAAAATTGCTACCCGAATTTAGTCCGAAAAAACACTACCCGCAACTTCGGATACCCGATAATTCGGGTTCGGGTTCGGGTATTACCCGATTTACCCGAATTCATAAAAAGAGCAAATTATACAAAATTTTAGTAGAAATTCATACATAATTTCAGCAACATCTTGTATAGAATTCTAACACTAATTTACAAAGAATAACATATTACAGTCACTTGTTCAAACGGAGAGAATAGTATACTAATTAAATAATAAATTCATTGATTTAATTAACAAAACATGATAAATACAAAGACAAAAATACAACTTCGGGTAATTTGGGTAGTTCGGGTACCGGGGGATATTACCCGAATTACCCAAACTAATTTCGGGTAATCAAAATCAGTATCCGAAGTTGTGATCGGGTACCTTGAGTTCGGGTCCGGGTTCGGGTAATTCGGGTACGGGTGTAGCGGGTATTTTGCCCAGGCTTACATCCAATTGTGGTGAAAATTTTGTGGTGTGCTAATTATTGTATCCTTGCACTGTAGTAAAAAATTCATATTAATCGGATCATGTATAATTTAGCTATAAATTTATTTAGATATAACTTAGCATAAAGCTAAATAAATCTATACCTAAGTTATACCTGATCCAATGAGTACAAAATTTTTACTACAGTTCAACAATTAGATGAAAGAAACGACATTTATGAATTATTCTAATTAATCATAGAAAAACATAGATCTAAATCTACAACAAAAACTTTGTTCTAAAGTATACTATATGATATATTCACTGTGTAGATCTACTTACAGGGAGTCCAACAAAATTGGATTTTCTATTTTATGATTTTTCTATGATTTACTATGATTTTTTTTAAAAATAAGCCCAAATAAATAAAAAAAGAAGAAAAGATAAAACCATGCTACTGTAGCAAAACTACCGTCTCAAACCGCCTAAGAGGGTTATTTAACCGGTTTTAGAAAGTTTAGGGGATAGAAGGGCAGGCCTGGTGCAAGCGGTAGAGTCTTACCGCCTGTGACCCAGAAGGTCCCGGGTTCGAGGTCGCGGTCTCCTTGCATTTATGCGAGGGTAAGGCTTGCTACTAAATACCCTTCCCCAGACCCCGCACAGAGCGGGAGATCTCCGGCACTAGGTACGCCCTTTTTTTAGAAAGTTTAGAGGGTAAAACATCTGGTTCTATAGTTTGGAGTGTGAACTAGTCAACACTCAATAGTTGAGGGGGTTATGTAGACTTTTTCCAAATTTCATGAACTCAAATACTCACATACATGTATAAGGCTCTAGGGAACATGTCTCAGAGTCCATGCACTTGTACCATTCTCTAATGCTGTTGCCATATTAATAGCTATAACCAATATTCAAAAATCAAACAATTCAATAATTTATTACACCATTTATATTAAATTAATAACATAATTAAACGCTATATTATAATTATTTTGAGTGAGAAATATATATTTGCCTCGGTCAATATTAATGGTGAAAAATTATTTCACAACTTTTCTCTCCTGCCAATTAGCTTCTAGCTAACTCCTTTGTAACCTGTCTTTGTGGTGTTTTGTTGATAATAAATTTGCTATGCTCAACAGTTTTAGGTCAAAAAAATACATTTTGCAGCTAAGCGAAATAGTGATTTTTAGTGGAGCTACATCATCATTAATAACAAAAGAAAAACAATTGGCAATATCATACGTTAGACCCTACGATAAAGTTAGTCTATTTAAAATTGTGTCACTATGATTGAACAAAGAAAAGATATGTGAAAATGTACCCTTATGCCATGAAGATCGAGCATGAAAAGTACATCATAGACAAGTAATTCATTCACATCTACCCTAACCAAGGAGGAGTCCAAATGTGTTATGCTAAGAGCGCTTCATTTAGTCAAGACCACTTGATAAGTGGTCCCAACAAAAAAAATGAAGAGGCCTAACCAAGTCATGGTCTACCAACAAAAAATCATTACATATGGCAATTTGGCTCAAGTTAGCTCCCAATTTGTGTCTCTTAGAAAGGACTTACACCTAAAGTAACCGATCCACCCTCAAAATGTGAAATTATGTTGTACACCTAAAATAAAACACTACACAGAAGAACAAAGTTTGGTCTCCATAAATCAAGATCTCAAGAGGCCCAACAAGGTTTTTCAGCAAGTCATGCACTGAAAGGAGTATGATCCCCATAATAGTTTCCTATTTTTAGTATTGCTTTGATAATTAGGATTATATAATTGATCAACTTATTATATTTAAGCAAGACCAATTTAAAATATAAATAAATTGTAATATTGTTGACACAACTTATTATGTAGAATTGTAGAGATCATTCTTAGTTAAGCAAGTAATGAGTTGGGAGAACCTGCTAAAAGAGAGTAACTATGAAAATACCATAGTCAAATATTTTGTTTCCTGCTCCAAATGAATAAATAAACTAACTAACTTATGAAGGACTTATTTTCTTATCTTAGAATTCAACTATAGTTCAAATATTTTCTCCATTTGGATTGTGCCTAGGTAAAGAAAACATTTTATATCTGAATTTTCCCCATTGTCACTGCTACATTTTTCTGTATTCGACATTATATCCATTGCATCGGTTATCTAGTAATTTAATCCCATCTAAAAGCAATGAATTGGTCCTTAGGTACCACCTTAACAAAAAGTTGACCACTATCAAAGGAAGTTAGATCAAATTGGCTATGGTAGCATGGCACAATTTTAACAGTAATAATGATAATATGGTAAAAGTATAATTATTTTTTTGTACCTAGTTACCACACCCATCTCCCTCCCCCTCATATTCGTCACCTATTGGATGTTCAAAAAAATCTGCACCATGGTCTATGCAAACAATTTATATTACTAGTAGATACAACACATAAACCACATCTATTGAGCCATCACAAGGCAGCTAAGATAGGTGGATGAAACTACAGGCAACCGGAAACAAGATAGCACACCACTACCATCAACCTGACAAAGGCCACAACGTTGTTTAAGTACAAAATTCCTTTTTGGTTAATTATGTGGGGGGGAAACGAACAGGCTATATAACTTGTAGAGCACATAAACCACATCTATGAAGCCATCGCAAGACAGGCAAAGATGGATGAAGCCCAAATCTAATGAAATATTGATCAAACAACAGCCAACAGTAAACAAGAGAGCACGACTGACCATCAACCTGGCGAAGGCCACAATAATGTGGTTTAATTTGAGTACAAAATTAATTTTTTAGGTTAACTATGTGGCAAGCAAAAACAACAGGCTGCATTAATATAATAGATCCAGCACATAAATCGTGCAAGAAACGAGGGTGAGACCCAGATCTAAAATCAAACGTGCATGGATGAAACTACAGCCAACAGTGTAACTTGATGAACAGTGTGGTTAGAGTTAGAAATCCCTTTTCTGTGTTAACTATAGGGCAAATAAAAATCCAAAACAAAACAATATACTGTATGTACAGTGGAAGGCATAGTACACAATATCGCATGCGCGGTTTTGTGTCTGAACAGCAAAAGAACTTAGAGAGTGCCAGCCGTACTAGAAAGAAGACCGATGGCACTGGAAACGGACATCCAGATCGCTCCATGGTTTAAGTTAAAACGGATTTAGCTGACCCAGAGAAAGAGGAAATCGTCCAGAGGCTCTACTAATAGAATAGCAATAGCTGGAAAATCTTTTTCTTAGGCCGCAGTGCATTTAGTGCGGCCCCTCTCCTAGCCAATCCTACAAGGGATCTATTCATCAGCCGTACGTGAACATATTTTTGCCATGTTATCAGGCCGAATTTTCCTATTGGCTACACGCCTGTCCTAGTTTTATCGGAGAAATGAACTGCCTACATGTACTAACTGTCCTTTCCGCCTGAAACCACGGTAAAGTTGATGCAGAAACATGGCGAGGAGCACAAAGGAATTCAAACCCACGCGACGGCGAGGCAAGGAGAGGGGGAGGGAGAGGTGATGAGTGATGAGAGAGGAGTGGGGTGGTATCTGCACAGTCACAGATGTTCGTCCCCGACGGGACCCAAAAAAAACTCAAAAGGATGAGAGAGGCCAGGCAGTTGCTACAGGAGTTTGCGCAGGGAGCGCGCAAGAATCCATCAGATTTTTGCAGGCTTTCAGCCCCACGGGAAACAGTAAGTAATCCCGAGTCCCACATCGCCCATTACCAATCGACACACCCGCGCGGCACAAAGGATTACGCCCAGGATTGATTACCCCATGCCAAAACGGATAGCTAAAGAAAGACCACCAGAAGGAGGTATTCTCGGAGGAGAGGAAGACGGTTGGGGGTGGATTGGTACGGTACCTGCCGCTGGCGTATTCGAAGAGCTTGCCTCGCGTGGAGAAGACGACGAGCGCGACCTCGGTGGCATCGCAGAGGACGGAGAGCTCGAACGCCTTCTTGAGCAGGCCGTTGCGGCGCTTGGAGAAGGTGACCTGGCGGCTGGTCGCGTTCTCTATCCGCTTCATCTGCGTCTTGCCCCGCACCATCCTGGACCGCCGCCGGGGGACGACAGCTCCTCCAATCGAATCGCAGCCGGGCCGGAACCCAGCTCCTCCTCCTCCTTCCCTCCCTCCCCCGGATCGGCTGGCGGCGGCTCCTGCGGCTGGGAGGAGACGCGACGAGGCGAGGAGGGGTTTGTTATCCAAATTGGTGGGGCGGCGGTGGAGGCAAAAGTGGAAAACGGGGGCGGGATCTGGGGAAGGGAAAGGGGGGCACTCACCAAAAATGGCAAGGGAAGGCGGTGGTGGGAGAGAGAAGAAGGGACGGGGGGTGGGATGCCGGGTGCGGACGGGGGGCCGCGTAGGGTTTGGCCGTAGCCAGAGAGAGCCGCGCCCGCTGCCTTGCCCGCCCGCGCGAGGCCTCACTCTCTCTCTCCTCGCCTCCTCGGCTTTCCTTTTCCGTCCCTGCCGGTGTTGCCGTGAGGTGGGCGAGCGGCGCAGCGAGAGCGAGCGCGCAACGAGGCGGAACGGAAAGGGGGAGGGCGGGTTCGGTGGGTGCCGTTTCCGGGTGTTGGACTGTTGGCGCTAGCTGCTGCTGCTGCTGCGGCGAGACGAAAGGGTTAGGGTATCACCAGACCACCACCACCACCTAATAATTAATAAATAAAGAATGCGGGGAAGGAAGGGGGTGGAAAGCGAAGCCCCCGGAATTTCCCATCGAGGAAAATTATCGCGCCCGCCATTGGCCGGGTGCGCACTGTCTGCCTCTTTTCGGGAAGGGCCGCGTCATTAAAGCCCCGCTATTTGCACGTCCTCCCCCACACCGGAACCGACAACGACGAGGACGATGACTTGACCCATGGCCCGGTAATAATAATCCTACGTTGTGGCGACTGGCGAGCATTGCAGCTGTGTGAAAGGACACTGACAGGTGTGGAGTGGCCAAATGATCTTGAAGGTTTTTCCTAGCTTGTGTGGATTATTTTCGGTGCAAGGTTTAGGCCACGTCCGTTGTCAAAATTGTCCAAAATATTTTGCATAGTACCCGTCACATCGAATCTTAGACGTATACATGAACCATTAAATATAGGTAAAAAAATAACTAATTGTACTTTTAGTTTATTCATGTCGAGACGAATCTTTTGAGTCTACTTAGTCCATGTTTAGACAAAGTTTGTCAAATAACAACGAAAGTGTTACAGTAACTTTTCACCACAAATTTCGCAAACCGAACAAGGCCTTAATATTTGTGTTGTCAAGCGCCTTATAAGACACTGAGATATTGAAAGGGAGAATGGAATGGTCTATATGCAATGCATTGTTTTATTTTTGCTATTTTATACGTACTCCCCCGTCCCTTTTTATCTGTCGTCCGGAAGGAAAGGTGTTTGTGAGGGAAAACACGGATTTCTAGAGACAGTTATTTAGGGATGGAGGGAGTAGGTAGAGTAATAATATCTGCAAGAGATGAGTTGTATCGGAAAACTATAGAATATTTATATGGTTTCATCTAGATGAAACTTTATTTATCATGTCATAAAAAATTGACATGACACTTTAAATAATACCGCGTACTATGAGTGAAACTCCCATGACCATGGGCGGAGCTTACATAATTTGCCCCCTCCCCTCTCTCTCTAATGATCAATTACACAGTCTGGTCCGTTTGTTCTTTGGTTCAAGCTCCGCCCATTGCCCATGCCAAGTGATGAAACCCTTTATAATATAATAATAATAGTATAATATATACTCCACCCAGCGATCGGGATGTTTGCTGGATATGATGAGCAGGGGCTGGTTCTAGTATCTCTGAATCGTTCTACCAGTAGTAGTATCAAATAAAGTTACTGTAGCGTTGATGAAAATGGCTGGCGCTGCCAGTAGGAGTAAAAGAGGAACGAAAAGTTAAAGCATCACTTTCCTTCCCTGGGCGAACGGCATCGTTTTCCTGTGCTAGTGGGCAGTACGAAAATTTTTGGTCTTACCGAAAAATTCCCACCTGTCGTTACCTTTTGCATTTTCATTCACACCAATCCCACTCCTCCCCAGCGCTACCATCACGTGGATCTGATAACGATATACTACTCCGTATCGCAAATAGAAGTCGTTTAGGACAGCAACACGGTCTTCAAAACATAACTTTGACCACTTATTTCTTTAAAAATATTTGTTGTAAAGTGATGTATATATATTTTTATGAAAGTACTTTTCAAGACAAATTTATCTATATGATTTTTACATCTCTAAACTCAATAATTTAAAAATTATTCATAATTTATATTCCCAATGTTTGACCGAACCCTTTTCCAAAACAACTTCTAAATAGGATACGGAGGGAGTATATACTTACATCAGCATGGAATATATGCTGTAGTATATGTACAGTATATTTGCTGACGAATATATTTATTAGCCTACCAGACTTGATTGCGGAGTACAGTATTCCTGTTGGATGATGGGGATGCACAAATAATAATAGAGCTCCCAGCCTCTCATTAATTTGCCTTGTTTTACAAATGCAAAATGGCCATAACAAAATTAATAAGAACACGCATGTGCGTTCAGTTCTAGTAGTGATCGATCAGCTAGGAGCAACATATACCAGCTATAGCTTTAACAGTATGCTTATATACAGTATGCAGTACTAACTTTACCGGTTTTATTCATTGTTTTTTGGCCGAGCAACACAATAAATACTAAAACATTGGGTTTTTTAATTATATTTCACAGGAATCGTACGGAAATTTGGAAACAAAAACATAGGAACAGATGAGGAAACATATCGCTTTCCCAATATTGGTTCAAAAAAAAAAAAGGGAAACACAATTGCACTGGTGCGTTACCTAGGGTTATTACGGATGATGCAAGGTGAGATAGAGCAGAGATGGGGTAGAGTTGGTTGGCAAGAGTGCTCTCAAAATGTAATGATAATCCTATATTGTTTTTTTAGTGAAATCAAAAAATGTTGTTGAAAAGTCCAGCTTTAAAGTTTTTCTTCATGATGGCATCACTTTGTGGCCTTCTATGAAGTATGTTTCCATGGTGGAGTTTCGTCGGTTGTTAGCTTGCTGCACGCACGTGATGTGCATGCATCAAACCGCCAAAAAAAATATGCCTTGCTTGTTAATTAATAGTGGAGAGAAATTGTTTTCAAGTATTAGAAGGCCAAGGTGCGTGTACTACCAAGTACTGCTATATATAGTTCCTTGCAGAAAGGGACATTTATATTCATAAGAACTCTGCGGCTAGAGGTTTGAGACATATTTATATATAGTTTTTTCCCTAGTTACTGGCAAGGAATTTGAATGAGACAAGCAGATGACTCCTACTAGTCCAACACATAAAGCTACCAAAATACAATGATCAAGCGTAAACATGAGGTAGCCTTTTGTGGGACCTTGATCCAATCTTAGGAATTTATTCTTATTCAATGCCAACACACAAAGAAGCAAAGAGAATTTTTAATCTAATGGTCATTAACACATACCATGCCTAGCCAAAAAAAAATGTTAGGTGCTTTGCATAATATTTCACCTCTACTCCTTTTACACATAGAGCTTAGGGGGGCTCATCATCGACTATTGGTGTTGTATCCTCCTGTCCATAAATAAAGCCCCATCCTGGCCGCCAACACACACGAAAGGCTTGTACGGTTTCACCCCAAACATCGTCACACTTTGTTTGGCAAGGAATGGGTGGCAATAAACCAAAATAGTCACTGTAGAAACTGTGGCAAAAGTGTGACGACACGCTAAACCTATGATTAGGTAGAGGCATGGTTATTATTATTTTAATTTATTTTTTTGGGGAAAGTTATTTGTGTATCGGTGCTATAACCTACGCAATCAGGAGTTGATTGACCTCAGAACAATTTGTCTTTGTTTACCCAGCTAGTGGCATCCTATTTGTGACAAGTGTGTATTAATTAATAATAGATGAAGACAGTGTGTGTAGAAGCAGCACAACGCAGATGAGGGGTTGTTCCTGAGTTGATTAGCAAACAGCGCACGAAATGAACTACGATAGAGGGAGAGGGAGTAGGTGCTTAATATGGGAAGGAAAGAACAACATCACCAAAGCCTATTCACAAGACACCCGAGGAACCATCCTATCGTCAATCAATCTTTCCCATCAAGGATTGCAGATCTCATCACAGGGAAGTGATAAAATCACACAAATGCCCAATATCAGCAGCTTAGAGCATGTCCAACAGTAGGAGAAAAATCCAACTCAAAAACTAGTTATTGAAGGAGATACAATAAGTGTTTGGGGGGTTTTGATGGTCTCCTCTCTAGCAGAATGAGAAAATCACATTTCAAAAATGAAAAAACAGTGGATTAGAAGAGCAAAGGTCTCTCCTTTATTTGAGGGTTTAGAGGCTATGATTTGAGGGACTGAGAACAAATTTCTCTTCAGGATTGAGTTTGGAAAACTGCTGCAACTAACAAAATCTTCAATACAACATTTTTTTCCCATAAGACCCTGTTTGACTACACACAAATACACCTCAATCCACGTGTTTTGGGAGAGACTGGGTGTGTAATTTAGTTCAAAGTACATCCAAATACCATCCACGTGGATTAGAATGTATTTGTGCACATCCAATGAGGAGTAAGAGGTTAGAAAAGGGAAACTGTTGGAGGTGCTCTGAGTACTCTTTTCAATAAGTGTGCTACCGTGCTTGTACACGTTTTAGTTCGTTTTTCCTGTGAAGAAAAAAAACTAAATATCTCCCTCACACCCCTTTCACAGCTTCATCTTCGTTGAATGACCGAGTCTAAGAGCATGAAAGTTCAGTATAGTCTTTGTTCGCTTGAGCTACTTTGTTGGCTTTAATGCGTACAAATTAGTCGTGGAACAATATTTTTCTCTCATAAAAAATCAGTGGCACTAATCAGTCGAAACAACTTCTTGCTCAAGTGAACATAAACGTACTGTAACGACGTACTATACTACTATAAGGGCGTGGAACAGTATGGTGTGAAACAATATTTTTCTCGGTTTTAGCTGTAAGGGAGTACCGTACTACTATGCAAAATGGATAAACAGCGAGGGGGACAACGAGAAACGTCACATGGCGGGGCCAGGGAACCGTCATTGGCCATTGACGGAGTGACCTTCCCCCGTCAGATTGTCGCTTGTCAGTAGTAGTACTCCGTATACCCTTTCCCCGTCGAGGCACGTCTACCTCGGAGGCACGCCACGGGAGCCAATGACCGGTAGGCCCCGCAACTAGAACAAGCCGCATGTGTCATTCACTGCCACAGCGAGCAGCCCATGTCGAGTCAATAAAGCCGGAGGTGGGACCATGCTTTGATGTGGGCAGGAGCCATCGGCCAATCCCGAGCGCGTGGGGCCCACAGGGGAGTGTACGAGGGTCGCGAATCTGTCGGCGTCCTCGGACCAGTACCCGTACGGAAGGCCACTTCCTGGTGCACACGTGGAGCGCCAGGACGGGCCACTTGGTGCTGCTTGCCTCTTGCGCCTACTCGGTGGCCCACTTTCCCCTCCTAGAAACGGGTGGATTCACTGTGGCAGCAATTTTTTTAGTACAACTTCAGGCATGCGCGTGCGGCCTAGCGGACTACCGCGCCGCGCTCCCAAGTTCATAATCCTCGCCTTTACTATAACTTTGCACCTACCCTCCATTCCAAAAATAGTAGTATACTGTAAATTACAGTACTCCCTCTGTTCCAAATTACAAGTCATTTCAAGAATCTTGGAGAGTTAAAATTTTTCAACTTTGACCAAAGTTATAGAGAAAAGCACAAAGATTTATGACATCAAATATATATATTATAAAAATATAACTAATGAAAAATCTAATGATATTTAATTGGTATCATAGATTATTATCTTGTTATATAATTTTGGTCAAAGTTGAAAAACTTTGACACTCCAAGATTCTTGGAATGACTTATAATTTGGAACGGGGAGAGTACTCGTAAATATATTTCTAAAGTTTTAGAGAAAATTAATATTTCTTAAAAAATAAGTATTTATTTTGTTCAAATCTATTGTAGCATATAATAATTGCATTTTAAAAGTAGAGAAAATAAAAAGAAAAAAATAGTGTAAATATAGTAATAGGCAAATAGTCCCTGAACTATGCTGTCGGGCTCAATTTGGTCTCTGAATTATAAAAATGTCCAATTTAGTCCCTGAGCTATGCTGCTCGCCTCAATTTGGTCCCTGAACTATGAAAAAGTCTACTTTAGTCCCTGAACTATCCTAATCGGCCCATATTCATTCCTGACGGCACCAGTGACAACAAGGAGAAGAAAGTGACAAGATTGGTTAGTGTAGCAGTTCCATATTTTTCTCTATTTTCAAAATTACTTTTAAAATTGTATAACAACATGAAAATCTTCAAAAATAAAAGTTACTTAACTTTTTAAGATCTCCAACTTTGCATTTGAAACCATCTTTAAATTCCAATTTTTTTGAAAATAGGGTTTTAAATTTAAATTTGAAATTAGGGTTCATAAAATAATTAATTCACAAATTGAGCTCATCCACAACAATACAAGAACTGATTTCTAAAAAAAATGTTTCTCTAAAAAACAGAGGAATTTAATCTATATGCAAAGCACACAGTCACTTATTGACTTACCTTCGAGGGCATGATAAATTGATTTGTTGCCTCCCTCTCGTGCTAACTAGCAAGTTCTACAAGTTAGGCCATGAGCTCATCCAAATCTGCAGTTCTTTTAGATTTTTACCTCAGAACGAAATGCCCATTGAAGTTAAAGCACACTAGATTTTCTCCTCCAAACTTCACCCTAGTAAATCGAGGTCTCCTGCACATACAGTATATAGAAGCAAATATGTAATATGTATTATATAGATGCAATATTGTAACTAATTTGTGAATTAAGTATTTTATAAATCCTAATTTCAAATTTAAATTTCAAAATCCTATTTTCAAAAATATTTGAAATTTAAATATGGTTTCAAAAACAAAGTTGGAGATCTGCTACAGTAACCAACTCTGTCACTTTTTTCTCCTCGCTGTCACTAGTGCCGTCAGGGATGAATGTGGGCCGATTATGATAGTTTAGGGACTAAATTGGATGTTTTTATAGTTTAGGGACCAAATTGAGTCGAGCCGCATAGTTTAGGGACTAAATTGGACGCTTTCATAGTTCAAGGACCAAAATGAGCCTAGCAATATAGTTCAGGGACGATTTTGACAATTACGCCAAAGAAAAACTATTACACATCTATAAGTGCACTCCTTCTATTTTCAAAAGCATCCAAGTGTACATCCTACGTGCTGTTTGGTTCCCGGACAGTATCGCGAACGCAAACAATTTAATGCTACATATGTTAGCGACAGGAATAAATGTCGAACTACTTACATTTATATTTATGTTACATTTGCACAACCAAACAGTCCGCTAACTCTGTCTAGAAAAGAATGCAATTTTACGCTTTCTAACTATAAAAGCTACTCCTCTGTGTAACACCTCTGGTGATTAATATGTAATTAACCTGACATGCCATCATCTTTAGTCATTAATCATCCTTGCCATGCATTATGTTTGCCTAATTCTTGTTTTGCATTTACCTTTTTCTAAGGTGACTTGTGTAGTGATCTCTTTTCAAAAACCCTAAAGGCCCAAATCTTCCTATAAGGGCAAAATGGTAATTTCATCTCTGTGTCTAGCTTTGTGTGAATCTTGTTCAGTTGAGTATCTTGATGTTTGTTGTGTTGATCAAAGTTCAAAATTAGAAACAGAATTTAAATCCCTTTTGAAAAACCCTAAATTTCCAAACTCTAGTTTTACCCCTCTTTTTCTGATTCAAAAACTATTCAAAATTTGAAGTTGGCCCAATAAGAAAAGTTGTAGATCTTGCAATAAGGAACAACTTTGGTGTTTGCAGATTTTCAAGTTTCAATACAAAATCAGAAGTAATTTCAAATTCTTTCAAACTTCAATTTTGTCCCCTTTCAGTTTTCAAAATTATCTCAAAACTATTGAGTTTCAGAAAAAGTTTATATTGGCAAAGTTGTAGATCTCAAAATTTTAAGCAACTTTGGTATTTTGAGTTTTCTTTGTGTAGTTCAAATTTTGGGAGTAATTTCAAATTTTCAGAGAAAGGGGGAAGGTGACGTCACTATGCACGAGCTTTAAAGCAGGGGGGCCCGGCCGCCGGCGGCGGAGCGCCGGCCACGCCAGGCGGCTGACCCGCGCCCGTGCGCGCCGCGGTCAGCGCAGGCGCTCGACCTCCCCGGTCCCCTACCACCGCCCTGCCCTCGTCGCGCCGCCCTACCTTGCTCCCTACCTCCGTTAGTGCCGTGCGAGCGCTCCTCACCCCTCGCCCGGACCCCCAGCGCCGCCCCGCGGCTATAAAAGCCGCCGAGCTCCCGCCGTTGCCGCCACCGGCGCAACCCCGTCAACCCGAGCCACCGGACCGCCCCGGAGCCCGCTGAGCACCCCATCACCTTCGCCTTGAGCTTCTCCACCTTCCCGAGCAACTAATTTCACCTCTCCGCCCCTCCTTTCGCCGGCGCAAGCAATCCGTCCCCGACTCCGGCGAACGGCCCCGCCGCGGTGAAGGGCGAAATTCGTCGCCGTGAGTGTTCCTCCCGCCCTCCGACTCCCGTCCTCTTTCCCTCACCTCGGTGCGCTCCTAACCGTACCCCGGTGATCCCTTTTGGTGAACAGAGCCGCCGGAACGCTTGCTCGCCGCCGAAGAGCTCCGCCGAGGCGCCGCCGCCGTCGAACTCCCTCCTCCGACCCTTGCACCGCCTCGCCGTTCCCCGTTCTCGACCCCGGTGAGCCCACGAAGCTCTCCCTGCCCTCTGTTTTCCCAGCGCAAGGCCCGAGCGGCCGGTCCGCCGCGCGCTCTCGCCGGCGTGCGCGCCGAGCCCGCGGGGAAGAAGCACAGTGCTCCTTTTCTTTTTTTAAAAAAAATGTGAATAGTGTTCTGTTTTCTCTTTTTTGTAAGAATTAATCTGTTGTTCCATAAATCCTGAGAAAAATGTGGTATGCTCCTTGTACTGTGTAGTATTTTAGAAAAATAAGAAACCCTACTTTTATGCAAAAATTGGAAAATAAAAATCTTTCTTTTAATTAAGAAATGGATGGTTTTAGATTTTTAGAAAATCATGTGTAGCTCCAAAGCTCATGAGATAAATTTTTATGTGCTAGTTATGTCATGTTTAGTCTCTGGTAAAATTTTGAGGCCTTTTGGAGCAAGTTGATTTTTGGGCATTTATTTTAAATGTTGAATAGTGCCTTTTGTTAATTAAATGTTTGATTTTTGTTAAGCACCTTAATGATCTCCAAAAATTATGAAATTTGTTTTGTCATCTATTTATACCATAATGAACTTATGAGATTAATTGGGTAAATTTGGAGCAACTGCATAAAATGACCTTTTTAAATAATTAGGAAAAATAGAAAAGCAATTAGGGTTCATGTTGTATGCCCTGTGATGTGACTTTTGGGATTGTTTGCTGTTCATAGACCCCCACCCGTGGTCTATGGTGTTTGTGATGCCATGCATGACTTATGCTTAGATTTACTAGATGATGCTTAATAGGCTTGATTAATCTTGCTTAGGGATAGAGATAAGTAACTTTATGTCCACTCTAGAAGTTACTTTCACGATGGAAAGTTGTGTTCTAGAATCAGTGGAATTGTCCTGCGCTTTAGCAAGTCTCTTGTTCTGTTAGTACCCTCATAAGCATACATCATTGCATACGTGTAGTGTCTGAAGGAGAAGGCATCAAAGTCGAGGCAGCCGCTGACGAACCTACCCCCGAGGCGACCTCGAGCTCCGACACCTGCACTACCGACCCCGAGCCTGTCCTTTTTGCTCTTCAAGGCAAGCCCCGGTGCATTTTAACCCTTCCTTGTTTTTATAAAAGTTTACCTAAAATGCCTTTGAGTTAAACTACTGCATTAGGTTATAGGAGTTGTGTGATGACCTATTGCCTGCATTATTTACCTCCACCGGCAAATACTCCGCCCTGTTTAAAAATTATTTGCGAAATGCTTAGTAACGCTATTCAATAGATTTGCAATAAAATGCCAATTTCAAAAGTGTGATCACTTAAAGAATTTTATGGGAATTTGGCTTTACTCCCCGACTGTTGGCTAAGTATCTGATCCGTACCTAGTCAACAGCGAGGAGAGGTTGTCTGAGCGTACGGTGCCGTCATGTTGTAGTCCGGGACTCAACAGTTGACACCGACCGGGACAGGGTTGAAAAACTGACAGGACTATTACGCTTGGGTGAGATATAACCGAGGTATAGTTCTGGCAGAAAAATTAGGGACCATCCGTATGGGGGCCTGCTGGTCAAGACTTGTAACTATTCACATACTTCGGAAAGCTCTGGCTCCGAGGACTCCTTGATTGGGACAACAACCCCGCACTGGGAGTGGCGAGATGGCGGAAGTAGCTTGTACCCACGTGGTCGTCGTGCCTGGATATGAGTGGTGTACTGTACTTCCGGGTGGCGTAGGACCGGTCCAATCTTGGAGGAATCGTGGTAGACGAGTTGGCATATGCAAGCTTGGGTGCTACATATGCAGTGTGGATAGGGATCCTCAGCTGATTATTTATCCGGATTAACGTTGCTCCTCGGTTATGGAGACTTGGTCACTGACTGTCAACGGAGAGTGGTTCTCAACTAGGTATGTTTTGGAAGGTAAAATGAATCATGATCAATGAAGAATTGAGAAATGCCTGAATCTTTCTAAAATAGAACAAGGTTTACAAAATGCTTTTCTGCAAAATACTTGCTCTTGCTTAAGCCTTACCTTGACTACCCTAAGCCTCTCATCCCTGAGTCTTCTTCCTTTTCTTAGTCGGGTAAGTCTTGTTGAGTACCCCAGTACTCAGGGTTTGTTACCCATGCTGCAGGTATGACTGAGTCCCCGATGTGTCTTGCGCCCTGCTGCATGACCATCGTCCAGGAAGAGGCCGATGAGGCTGAAGAATAAAGTGTACACCCTCGGGTTGGGTGATCATGAGTATCTTTATTTTGTTGTACTCCGCTACGTTGCCTATTTCTATCATCCGAACTTGGTTTGTAATAACTGCACCTTTAATTTTATTTGGAACCTCGTTTTGTAAAAACTAATGTTATTTAAGTCTTCCGCTCTGTATTCCGATGTTATTTGTAAAAGTATCCAGTGTTGTAACCGAAAGGTGAGATGATACTGCGGACGATGGGCGCTGATGCAGCCCGGTGACGAACTGTCTTGGTCACGTGGAACATAGGTTCGGCTGTCAGAGGCTGACAGGGACCTGTGGGCCATGGGATTAGGACCGTTCCGCCACAGAGTGGTATTAGAGCATCTCACTATAATGTTGCAGTGTTCTTGCGAAAACTTCAAAAGATCTTTGAGTCCAAACAAACTAAACTTGGCTATTTTGGGTCCAAACTGCTTTTCTCATCTTGTCTTGTGTGCGGCAACTTTAGATAGCGAGACAACATGTTTTAAGCCCTAAGTACCTTGTTATTTATTATATTGCCTTGTTCTGTAGAAACGAATCATGCATCATGTCATATTCACTTAAGTTAATAACTTCCTCTCTAAGTTCGTTGGGATAGTATGCCTTTACCTTTTCTTGCTAGCCTTTTTACTCCTCATCCAACTTACCTTATCCAGACATGGCTCGCATCAAGCTGACTGCTCGCAAGTCGACTGGACCCAATGGCGTGCCACGCCACCAACTGGCACCACGCACTGGAGAGGAGACTGGCGAAGCCTCCAACGGTCGTCGCTTTCCCCGTCGCACCCGCAAACACCTAAAGGAGGAGATCAAGAATTGAAGGCTGAGCTGGAAAACTTGGAGCATGACTTCTACCACTCACGCCTGGAGTTCTATGAGGCCCGAGCCTCCCTGGAGCAGGCCAACCGGAACGTGATTCGCGCTATCCAGCAGCGCGATGCCACTTGGGTTCGCGAGGACGTTACCAGAGCCGAGCTTCACGGACTGCGGCAGTACACAACTCAGATTGAACAGTTCAATGATATGCTTCATGAGGAGGTACACCAGCTGTACAACCAACTCCACCCCGTGGTTCCCCCGGTTGTCGAGGACCCGGAGGATGGAATAGTGGAAGAGCCGGACGTGGAGCAGGAGCCAAGCATGGACGAGGAGATTGAACCTGCCGAGAACATCCACGCCGAAGACGAGGACGAGGAGGTTGAGCCTGAGCTCATCCTCGAGGAAGACGACGGCGAGGACATGATCATCATCGATGAAGACTAGACTCGTTGTTAGAGGATGGAGATCCCGTGTGTCTGTACCACCTGCTTACCTAAACCCTTAGTCTAGGTTTGGGGCGCTAGTCTGTCTTTTGTTTAGTCGGGTCTGTATCTTTCTTTCGTATCTTTTCCCCTTATCAGTCTGTTGTTATCTGTCAGTTATCTTTATCAATCATCTACCTTTGTATCAGTGAAGTTTTTTCAGTCAGTGTTTCAGAGCTTAATCAATGGATGCTAAGTTCCAAGTTGTTTAACAGATGCCTGTGAACACTCGCACTGGAGCTTCCCGGGCCAAACCAACCTCCGAGCCTCGCTTCCTAGGGTTCACTAGCACTAGCGCGCTCGTCAATTTCTCCGACGATCGCCAGAGATGGCCGGACCGAGCCACACCGCCGCCGCCATCCGCCATAGCTCATCGCCGGCGAGTTATGGCCGTGCGCTGGCCAAACCGACACCACCACTCGAACCGCCTTGACGAGACGAACTCACCTGGCCCAACCCCATCGTCGGCGACCTCGTCGTCGGCAAGAAATCACCGGTCAACTCCTCCCTCTGCTCTGCCTTCGCTGACAGGTGGGTCCGTTGACCACGCGGACCCCATGCGTCAGCCGCCCACGGTCCATGGACCGAGTCTGTGTAGTATGGGTCGGGAAAGTTCAAATGCTTTTTTTCCTTTTTGTTTTATTTCCCAGAAAAGCTTTTTATTTTGTGTAGCACGTTTTGATGGTCCAAATGAGATGTTTTTAGTCTTGGTAGCTTGTTCATGAGTAGATATACCATGGAAAAATATGAAAGTATTTTTGGTGAAAGTTTATTTTGCTATTTTTATTTAATCCAGTTTATGTGCTTTTGCTTAGATAAATGGTTTTATATGTTTTCTGTTTGAGTTAATTCATGGAAAATTTGTGTAAGTTTCTTATCCTGTTATGTGTCTGTGAAAAATATATGAGGCACAGTTTATGTAGAAAAAGTATCTGTTTAGGTTTAAATTCTTTTTTAGCTGTTTTCTTGGAATAAGTGTTAAGATGATTTATTTGTGAAAATAAAATATGGGAAAAATTATGCAGTCTCTGTGTGTTATGTTCCAGTTAAGACAAATACTAAGCATGAGTTGTTATATGGAAAATATGAAGTTGCTATACAAATGTGCTTTCTCTGTGTTTTTCTTAAAAAATTCTTGTAGAAAAGAATATGATGTTTCTGTTCATGGAACTTTCTTGATAAGTATGTGAAAGGACTGAATCAGCCTAGAGGGGGTGAATAGGTGATTTTTGACTGTCTGAAACTTCACAAACTAAGATGTAGTTAGATAGCAACCGGAGAGGCCGGTTTGTTTGGGTAGGTACTACCGGGTGTGAAACACCGGTACTACCAACACAAACAAACGGCACAACCGGGATCCTAAAAGAAACTACAAATCCGATGAAAGTAAGCTATGAAGATAAAACAAGTTTCTAGCCAACTTTCCGAAGAATAATTTATGGTAAAACTACTCTCACGAAACCTTGGTTGCTCCCCTTGATGTAGATCGAGCCTTCCCAACCTAAGAACGAGATAGGGATAGGAAGAACACGAAGAACACAATAACAAGAGAAGTAGAGAAAATAGGGACAACAACAACAAGCACACGGGACACAAGATTTATCCCGAGGTTCGGCCAATCCACTAAGGAGTGCCTACTTCCTCGTTGTTGAGGTGACCACAAAGGTCGGAGTCTATTTCACCTCCTCGCCTCACTCAAGCAACCACAAAGGCTACGAGAGTATCTCTACTAGAAATCTCAGGGTAATACAAACGCTTCGGGGAGCCCTCACAAGTAAATCAATACGGGCTACCACGAAGAACACCTAACCGGCTAGAGCTCAAAGAGCTCAAGAGTAAAAGACACAAAACAAGCCGACAGGATGGAAACCAAGTGCTCAAGTCGAAGATTGATGCTTCCCACTCTCGAATCTCACTTCCCTAGCTCAAATCTTGCAAGGAATGAATCTAGGAGCAAAGGGGAAGAGAGAGGGGTGAGTCAATGCTCGGAGAGAGTTTGTCTAGAGTTAGGTCAGCAATAAGTGTATATTGTGAGTCCGTGCCCGTGAAAAGTGAAGAGGGGAGGCATTTATACTCCCTCAGTCCCGAGGCTGGTCGGTACCACCGACCACCCATGGTCGGTACCACCGACCATGTCACAACGGTCGCATACACCCAGATCTGGTCAAACTGACAAGCACCCGGCCAAGGTCGGAACCACCGAGGCCGGTGGTACCGAGGTAATGGCGGTACCACCGCCAGGCCAAAACAAGCTCGAACAGAGAGCAACTCAGTTAGGGAGTCCCTCGGAAACTACCGCCCGAGGGTCGGTACCTTCGAGGTCGGTGGTACCAAGGTAATGGCGGTACCACCGCCAAGTCAAAGGGTAGTCAGTCCAGAGAGCCCTGAAAAACTTTCAACCACTGAACCTAGGTCGGGCTTCCGAGGCCGGTAGTACCGAGGTTATATGGCGGTACCACCGCCAAGTCATATTCAACACAACACAGAGAGCCTCGCAAATCCAAGTTACCACCGACCTCCGTCGGTACCTCGATCCCGGTGGTACCGAGGGTTATGGCGGTACCACCGCCAGGCCGTTTTCAATTCTACACAGGGAGCTCTGCAAACTTGGTTACCACGGCCTTGCGTCGGTAGCACCGGGGGCGGTACTACCGAAGTAATGGCGGTACTACCGCCAGGCCAAAAACAGCGCGAACAGAGAGCCTTGCAAAATTGGAAACTACCGGCCATGGGTCGGTAGCACCGCGGGCGGTACTACCGAGGTAATGGCGGTACCCACCGCTAGGTCAAAAAAAACTCTATCCAGAGAGGGTTGCAAACCAGGTTACTACCGACCTTGCGTCGGTACCACCGCGGGCGAGGTTATGGCGGTACTACCGCCAGGTCATTTTTTGACCAACACAGAGAGGGTGTTTGAGCTCTGCGCAGAGAAGCCGTGGTCGGTACCACCGACCACCCATGGTCGGTACCACCGACCATAAGAAATTACCCTCTACGTGTTCGTGATTGTGCGGTGTCTCTCAAGCGAACTAAGGTTAGTCGATTTGAGCACTTTTCTCCACATCTAGCCAACTTACTTTGTGACCCTCTTCATAGTCCGGCTTACCTATAACTCAAGTTTAAAAATGAAAATTTTAAACTACCACTTGAGCTAGGCTTCTTTATGTCCAAAAATATCCTACGTGCTTTGTTCACGAGATTTCAACGTTTCAAATCTTTCAAAGGACTAACACCTGCATACATGCTTTTATAAACTGGTTAGTCCCTAATTTGATTGTCATTAATTAGCCAAACCCACATTGGGGGCGAATGCACTTTCAGTATGATATGTGGAATAAAATCTGGGAAAAATATGAAAATGAGGATGTCATCCTTTTCCAGTAAGGTAGTAGTTCAAAGGGTTTATTTTGAAATAAATTGTTTATTTTGCGTAGATTTATGTATTTATGCTTTGGCAGTGAATTTTCTGTAGTAGAGTGGATATGAGTAGATGAAGCTAGAAAAAATATAAAATCTGTTGTTTGACACTTTTTATAAGAAAAGCTAGTTCAAAGCATCTTTTGAGCAGTTTATTTCATCTTTTTGTATCTTGGGTTCAGTAATTTATATCTTGGTGAAATTTGAACAGTAAGGTCCACTGAGGGTAAGTTGCATACTGGAATTTTTGTGGATTTTTCTAAGATCAGGAAAATATACTTGCTGTTCAAACCTAGACTTCTTTCGAATAAATAAATACGAAATAGTCAAATAATGGTTTTTGTTTAATGCAGTCGTTAAGTGTTTTCCCCAATGTCAAAGGTTGTTCAACAAGTTGGGTTTGTTGGTTTGCAAGAAGTGTTTACTTTTCATACCGCCATAATTGCACCACGCATTATTTATTTACACATACCGCATTGCAATAGGATCGACAGTTCCGGAGCCCGACCAGGGGCCGGAAGTAAACGTCGAGCAGGAGATTCCGGAGCTGCCCAGAACCGAGGAGGCCGAACCCGCAGCGGAAACTAACCTGCCCGAGTGCCCCTCTCACGAGGCATCGGTCTTCACCCAAGGCAAGCCCGGAGCATTCTAAGTCTCCCAGTATTTACAATTAATCTATTTGAGTATTTTATATTGTGATGCATTAGGTATTGGAGTTGATTGAATCCTACTTGTTGCATTACCATTCCTTAATTATTGTTTATACCTGCCTTGTTATCTGTTACTTACTTATATGTAGGATTGCTTAGCCTGCTTAATAAAAGTAGTAGTCAAGGAAGTTCTCGTACTACCCCTGGTGGGTATTTACCGGATCACGGTTGGCTATATTTGCTATCGTGGAAAAGAATCTAAGTAGTAATGAAATACGGTCAACTGGAAAGCAAAACACCAAGTTTGGAAACTTGGGGGCAGCTCGTCCGTTGGATCGTGTAGGTTTGTATCGATGTTGGCCCTCGCTCATTTTTGAAAGCGCCCTTTTACTTAGGGATATGCCGGTGCTGTAATCACCGACCCCAAAGCCGGTTAGACGATGTTCGGGCCGGTCTCAACCCGTGTCGCACCCTCTAGTATGGAAACACGATCTGCCGCGGAATGGCCATCGTATAGTTCAATTGGGTGGTCCGTGCTTGAACCGCGACGATTACCACCACGAACAAGCATCGAGCGGTTACCCAATGCATGGACCGACGGGGGAAGTGTGGGTTGGTATTAAAGGTTTATCACCAGCTGGTTTGGAATTCGATTCGAGTCGCCGTCTCCCCCGGTTAGTGGGAAACTATGTCGAGCTTCACCACGGTATGACTCCATGTGATGTTTAAAGGTTCAACTAAAATGTGGATAAGTCAACTGGATATGGTTATATTATTGATTGTTAGACTCCAGTGTATGAAATAATTCAGGTGCAAAACCTAGATTGAGAAGTAGGCTTAAAACTTGACTGCTCACTAATACCACTAATTATTCCTTCCCTTAATTTGAGCTTTTCGCAACTAAAGGTCCCAGCTCCACCAAAAGCCTTGCATACCCTTGGTGTCATTTATTTTTAGTTGGACGGGTAAGTCTAGCTGAGTACATTCCCGTACTCAGGGTTTATCCCTTTGTTGCAGATGGCCAGGTCTACTATGGCTATTGTAAGCACTGTCTCTACCCCGTGGAGGGTGATGAGGAGTAGCCCAGGGCCAGGGGCAGGGTCATCCAGAAGTTTCTCCTTTTCTTTTGCTGGACTCAGACTGCTGGTGGCACACTATTAAAAAAAGGAGTGAGTTAGCAAAGGAAGCAGGCCTCGACCGCCCCATACCTCCTCGGATAGCTACCTCCTGTATGACCCCAAAGGGCATTAAATGCGCCCACTGAAAGCCCAAGTTTGGTTTGGATAATTGATGAAACCCATTGGACTAACCTTTGTCAATAAGTGCTTGATTAGCAAAAGGTGGTCCATGGCTCAAGTGAAGCATGATGATGGACATGTGATGCAATGATCAAGTGATTGGTCGTAAGATGGTCCATATCTTCACTAGAAAAAAGAAGAAAGAGGAAAATAAAAGAGCTCAAGGCAAAGGTATAACCAATAGGCTCTTTTGTTTTTGGCACTCAAGACACCATAGAGGGTGTGAGTGTATTTAGGGTAGATAGCCGTACTATCAAGAGGAGAAATTCATAGTATATGGTTATCAAGTTGCCTCTAGTTGCATTTGCATATGTCATATCTAAAATGAGGCGATAAATCCTTTGAAAAATGTTTTGAAAATGCTAACACACATGCACATGATGTTGTACACTTGTTGGTGTTAGCACTTTTGCAAAGGAGAGAGTTGTTGGAGTTGTTTTGGATCAACACAGGGAAGAAAATGAAGTTTTCTGTGTGTGTGTTTCGGTGGTACGACCCTGGGTTGTCGGTGGTACCGCCCAAGGATGCAGCGTGCAGACCTCTCTGTACCGAAGGGTTTTTGGCCTGGCGGTGGTACCGCTATTACCTCGGTACTACCGCCGGCGGTGGTACCGACCGGATGGTCGGTGATACCGTGGCCATGGGGCGTTTTGCAGTGCTCTCTGTAGGTTTTGAAAATGGCCTAGCGGTAGTACCGCCATTACCTCGGTACTACCGCGGTGGGGTGGTACCGATGCAAGGTCGGTAGTAGCTTGTTTTCCGCAGAACTCTCTGGAAGCAGCCAGTTTTGGCCTGGCGGTAGTACCGCCATTATGTCGGTACTACCGCCCTCGGAAGTACCGAGGTCAGGAAGTTGTCTGGGAAATCTCTGTGCAAGTCCCCAGTTTAGCCTGTCGGTGGTACCGCCATAGGGCCGGTACTAACCGTACCGACCTGAGGTGGTACCGACCAAGATCGGTGCTTCGCCTTTTTCAGCGGGTTGTGAGTAAACGGCTAGTTTGACTAAGCCGGTAGTACCGCCCAGGAGGTGTCGGTACTACCGACCAAGCGCAGAAAGGTGGAGGTCGAGCTGCCGTCCTCTCCTCTCTATATATAGGTCGTGGCCGGCTAGTGGGGGTTCGCTCTTGACTTTCTAACCTCTTGAACATCCTCTTGAGCAAGATCTAATCCCTCCCTCCGATCTCTTTGATTGTTAGTGCTAATCCAAGTGAGATCGAGTGAAACCAAGAGCTTGCATTGTGTTCTTGCATTCTAGAGGCATCTTGGTGATTGTTGCTGCGGATTTCTTTTTACTCTTGGCACTTGCCGGTGCCTAGACAGCTTGGTGGCAGCAGCAGAGGAGGATCGGCACGAGTTGGTGATTGTTCGTGGCCATCCCAACGA